>SJYX01006401.1:1365230-1559623 GCA_006410675.1 Oreotragus oreotragus
CCCCCCAGCCCCCTGCCCCACCGCTCTGGGAATCCAAGGAAATCTAAGCTCTCCTCCCGCACTTAGAATAAAAGCCAAGGAATAATGTGTCCTTAAACTATAATTTGCTTGCATTCACCAGCTTCCTATCCACCCCCACAACGGTCCTCTATGTAAATCAGATTTATTTATTCATAGGCACTAGCATTCCATTACTTTCATCAAAACCAGTCAAGCTGCATTCAGCGGTTTCTGCATTCTTATAAACTAACTGGAAAAGCAATTAACATTCGCCAGCCCTTTAGATAGTGGGGAGAAGGGGCAGGACCCCACCACCCTCTTGATAACACCACCTCTGTAGGCGGATGGCGGTGCCAAATGACTGCTCCTCTGTGTCGAGGGAGATAAGAGAAGTGACACAGATTAAAACAAATTGTTGATCCATACCAGGGAGAAGCTAGGGAAACAATAGAAGTAAAAGCATAAATGTCAATTTGGGATGATAAAGGATACAATCTAAATGTAATATGAGAGGCCCCCAGACAAAAGCAAGAAACAGAGATTGCACATTAGTGAAGTATCAGAGTACTGGAGCGTTCAAACACACATGCGCGCGCGCCGAGTCAGATGCTCCCAGCATATGAAAACACAAGCAACACATTGTTGATTGCTCAGCAAACCCAATTATGAATTAACCCGCTCTTGCAGAAATTCTCCCAAATTATGCTCATTTCAAGCTGCTCTGAAGAACATTTTGTCCCTGTAGTAACTTTGCTTCCCATATTGGCTTCATTCTTCGGCTCCTTTTTCTCCTAAGTGCCTACCGGCTACACACACACACACACACACACAACCATTCTGGTTGTCAGCCTAACAAGAGGTTCTGGCCAAGTGCTCACCAGGCTCTCTGAGAGAAAGATTAAGACTGAGGGCAATGCGCAAGGTCACCATCTCAGCTTCCAAAACACTGCCACCCGCTCCCGCCTCCCTCTCTAGCAGCATGCTGGAGAAGTCGAGATCTGAAAATTCATTCCTAATTACTCTAGAGTCATTTTGAGTCTTGCCTTTATGGTGACAGAAATCAAACCTCGGGCTCAGCTGTGGCTCCGTCTAATATAATCGCTGTTGCCTGCTAATGCAGGCAGAGCTGAGGGGGAGGTATGCAGGTGGTGACGTGTCCCCGAGCCTCCCAGACTAGGGCAGCATCTCATGCCTTATGGACCTTCAAGTGTCAGGATGGTTATTAATTACCCCTGTGGTCAGTGTGATGCACTGGGGTTCAGGGACAAGACCCCATTCTGGAAACGTTCTGTGTTTGTTCAACACCCATCTCACTGCCTCTCTTTGAGGATGAGTGGTAACTATTTCTGTTCACTCAACATAACTTTTATGTTTTAACAGAAAAAGAGAAATACAAACAAATCCTTCATGTCACAGATGCAGTGCCATGAATGCATATGGAAACCAACATTTTGAAAGGCAGGCTACGTATTGTTTCACTGTTATTTAACCTTCACTGAATGCTAACTTTGTGCTAAGTGCTATACTAAATGTCAGGTATCAGTAAACAGTAGCTGTTGTTATTGTTGCCCTCTGTAGGAAATAATAATGTTAATCAAAGTAGTTACGAGAATAATATTGGGGTGGTTACAAAAAGCTTGAAGGTTCCCTTATACACACTTTCCTGAACATATTGAAAATATTGCTCACTGTTAAAGTCAACTCAATCTAATCAATGCACACGGAGTTTCCATAAAGTGCAAAGCAGTGTGCTAGGCATAGGGAGACAGACAAGACTGATACCCGCTGGTTGTCAGAGAAGGCGTCTCTTGGCGTCTGCCACCCTATGGGGCTATGAACTCTGTGGGGCACAGACTGTGCCAGGCATGGGGTAGAGCACGTTGCATGCACTTTTATCATTTATGTTGCTGCTGTTCAGTCACTAACTCGTGTCTGACTCCGTGACCCCATGGACTGCAGCACACCAGGCTTCCCTGTCCTTCTATGTCCTATTCCCTATGTCCCTTCCCTGTCCTATCTCCCAATTTTGTTCAAACTCATCTCCACTGGGTCAGTGACGCCATGCAACCATCTTGTCCTCTGTCACCCCCTTCTCCTCCTGCCTTCAATCTTTCCCAGCATCGGGGTCTTTTCCAATGGGTTGGCTCTTTGCACTGCATGGCCAAAGTACTGGAGCTTCAGCATCAGTCCTTCCAACGAGTATTCAGAGTTGATCATCCCTAATTTCCCATTCTAAGGGTGAGGAACCTGAGATTCACACAATGACGTGAATCTCTCAAGGTCACCAGTACGCAGGAGGCAGGCTTGGCCATCTCCTCTCTCCACTCTGCCTGTTAGTAAACATTGTTCATCCTATCCCTGATCTAAGGTGGAAACAGAGTCCTTCAGCTTGGTAACTATTATAAAAAAGATTCCCTGCCTAGGGACACCCTGAGACTCACAATTCACAAAGGAATATAGGCTCCATTTCTCCTGGATTTACAGCATTGTCTTCCCATAAGTCCTGGAGATGGCAAACCTTCATCAGAGGATGAAGTATATTCATCAAGCTGTCTTTCTAGCTTTGCTTGGCTTCTGGGGAGAAAACTTCTCATGGGCTAGAAACGGGGTTTATGAATCACCCAGGATTCCATAGGCAACTGGTCCTGTGAGCAGGTTTTTTCCTCTTCCTCAGTTTCCACATCACAATTTAGGAGTGAGAGGAGGGGAGGCAGATGAAAACGAAGCCCCTTTGAGAGTTCCTCCTTTCACAGAACTGTCAGGGGCATCTGATGCCCCAGACGGCAAAGATGGGCCTTCCTCAGCTTGAATGGCACTTAGGTCTCCCCTTGGGAAGAGCATTTCCTCCCCACTGCTTCCCATTCTCTCCAGGCACACCTCGCATCAGGACCCCACGTGAAAAACCCAGGGCAGCTCCTTGTTTAAGTAACAACAATGACAACAAAAAAAGGTGAGGCTGGCAATGCTGCAAGCAGAGCTGTTGCCTCGCTTCTCTGTGGATGGCGGAGCCAGGCTGGCGGCTACTCTCACCACAAGAAGGAGCTGAGCTGCCCAGTCAAGGGCAATGGACCACTGAGAATGAGTGAGGCCTCCCGCAGACTTTCTTTTTTCCTTTTTTTTTTTTTTTTTGTTCCGGGGCCTCTCTCCCTCTCAGGAAGAGCCCGGCTCTGCTCATCAGCATCTCAGCCTTTCAAGGTGAACCTCCAGTCCTGGAGATGTGGTTCCCGGCAAGGGCTGAGGCAAGGTGTGTAGGGGGGGTGGTCCAGATCAAAGCTGGCTTTGAAATGAGTCTAATTTTTGGAATGTTGCTAAGAGTGTAACACACAGTTCAGCAGGAAATTGGCTCTGGAAACAGCTTTGTAGTTGCTCCCCGGGACTGATGATTTCCCTGACCTGGTGGCAAAGGTGCGGAGCCGAACAGCGGGGGAGACGAAGATTGCTGACTCTCGCCGATCTGATTTAAATTTTTCACCAACGGGGTCCTCTGGCTCTGCCTCGCTGCACAAAAATACAGTACGATCAGGTCAGAAACAAACCCCCAGGAGAAGCTGGGGCTCTTGCAATGGATTTTTGAGCAGCTTCCAAGACTGGACATAAAGGAAAGGAAGAGTATTTTGCTTCCTGTGACGGATCGGGAAAACAACAACAAAACAACAAAAAACCACGGAGTCACAAGAAATAGCAACTGTTTCTGATGCCTCAGACTTTCTAAGTGACCTCCATCACCTGAGAAACCATGGAAAGGGCACGCAGCTAGTGTCCTTATGTACTATTTCTTCTTTAATCCTCGTCACAAACCTATGAATTAGGTACTTGAAAAAGAGAGAGGATAAAAAAAGAGGGGATCTATGTATACATATCACTGATTCACTGTGCTGTACAATAGAAACTAACACAATATTGTAAAGCAACTGTACTTCAATAAAAATTAATTTAAACCAAATACAGATAAGGCATGAGTCCAGGTTACTTCTCCAAGGTCAGGTAGACAGAGTGGCAACATAGCTCAAATACATCTTTCAGAATCTGAACCTACATTCCTTACATATCTAGAGTGGGACTTGTATCTTGGACCAGAATAGTTAACAGTGACATTTGTTTCGATATAATTAATGTTTTGATACAATTAATGCCCTCCAAACTAAGGAGATACCATCTTTTCATAAAATAAGATCCTGATTGTTTTCCTACAGGAAAAGAAACAGAGGACAGCCCATCTTTGTTATTGGTACACGGGTTTGTCTTTCTTCTCTGAGATGCCCTGAGAGCAGACCATGTTCTGGTCAGGTTTAGGCATTTAGTTTCTGGTTTAGGTAGTGTTGGTGTTAAAAGGGGAGGGGATGGACAGTGGGGACTAGGTGGCTAATTGTGGAATCGATACAGGGGAACAAAAGATGTTGCTGGAAAAGTGAGACCCAGTCACACACTTGTAATATCAGAGGAGTGACAGAGGCTGGTGCCAGCAGAAGGGAGCTGGTGGTTAGAGGGGGTGTGGAGGAGAAAAGAACTTCAATATGGAGCAAACTTCCCCGAACAGGAGGGGAGAAAGACACTTCCAAGAACAGATTCAGACACCTTAAATGAAAGCTCACTTGGGATGAGATTTGACCATATGTTGTCAGGGCTTTAATTTCTTCCTTTTCTCCTCTCTCCGACTCCCTTCTCCACTGCTGGGGACTGAAATCCCTTTCGACAGCATAGGCTAGCTGTCCTTCATGGGTCACGTAAGAGCTATCTCTTCTCACATTAATGGCCATTCAGAAGGTAGCACCATGAAGCTGGGGCTAAACCTAAGTTTCTCCTTCTTTCTCACTCTGAGCTGTGGCCTCCTCATCCCAATTTGGAACGAGGGTGACTTGAAGAGGGCTGGTAGGTGGAATGCTGACCCCTAAAAGGATCCACATCCTCACCCCCAGAACCTATAAAAGTGTTAGGATACATGGTGGTAGGGGTTGAATTGTGTGTCCCCTGCCAAACAGGCTGAAGTCCTAAACCTCCAATCTCAGATGTAGCTTGAAAACTAGTTAAGGTGAGGTCATGTTGGAGCAGGGTGGGCTCCTAATCCAATATGACTCATGTCCTTGTAAGAAAACAGACACACAGGCAATACTTCATGTGACAATGATGTCAGAGATTGGAGTGGCACGGCCACAAGACTGTCAGCAGACCAGGAGCATCTGGCAAGAGGGAAGGAAGGATTTCTCTAGAGGTTTCAGAGAGAGCACGGTCCCAGCAACATTTTGATTTTGGACTTCTAGGCTCCAGAACTACGAGACAATGCTATTGTTTTAAGCCTCCCAGTTTGTGGTCCTTTGTTATAGCAGCCCAAAGAAACTAACACAGCAAATGAACTAACGGGGAATGAAGGCTGCAGATGAAATGAAGTTTGTCAATCAGGTGTCCCTGAGATGGAGAGATTATCTTACAGTATCTAAGTGGACCTAGTGTGATCAACAGGGTCCTTTTAATTAGAAGAGGGTGGCAAAGAGACAGAACCAGTGAGATGGCAAAATCAGGAAGAATAGGTCTGACACTGCTGGTTTTGAAGATGGAGGAAGGGGGTCCATCAGTCAAGGAATTCTGGCAGAGCCTCTGGAAGCTGGAAGCTGTGTTCCCAAAGAAACACAGGCTCCCTGGAGCCCCCAGAAGGAGCACAGTCCCAGGGACATTCTGATTTTAGCCTAAGTCAGGGCATTTCCAGTGTCTGACCTGTAGAACTGTAAGATGATACATTTGTGTTGTATTTAGCCACTGAACTGTGGTGACTCTCCTCTGCTGAGAGACATTTAGGTTGCCTCCATGTCTTGGCTATCGTAAATAGTGCTGCCGTGAACATGGGGGCCCATGCATATTTTCAAATGATGGTTTTCTTAGATATATACCCAGGAGTAGGATTGCAGGATCATATGGTAGCTCTATTTCTAGTTTTTTTTAACAGTACGTCCATACTGCTCTCCATAGTGGCTGCACCAATTTACATGATATCGCTTATAAGTGGAATTGAAAAAACATGGTACAAATGAACTCATTCACAAAACAGAAGTAGAAAACCAACTATGGTTACCAGAGGGAATTGGGTGGGGGAGGGATGAATGGAGAGACTGGGACTGACATATACATCCTGCTATGTATAAAATAGGTAACTAACAAGAACCTGCTGCACAGCACAGGAAACTCTACTCAGTACTCTACAACGAATATATATGAGGGAGAATCTAAAAAAGAGTGGATATATGTATGTATATAACTGACTCTGCTGTACAGAAGCTAACACAACATTGTAAATCAACTAGACTCCAATAAAATTTTTAAAAACTATGGTGACTTATTACATCGGCCACGAAGAACTTACACAGGGGTAACCCTGAACCCATGCGAGTAAAACTCAGAGTCAGGCATGCCCCACTCAGGCAAAGTACAATATAAGAGGAAATGGGAATATTCAATCTTGGTTGAGCTTCTGTTTTCTCCCCTTCCTACCTTTCTGGCCCTTCAATTTTAGACACACAGTCTCTGTTATGTACATGTAACAGTAAGAGTAGGAGGCCTCCCAGGTGGCACTAATGGTAAAGAACCTGCCTGTCAATGCAGGAGATGTAAGAGGCGTGGGTTTGTTCCCGGATCGGGAAGATCCCCTCAAGAAGGAAATGGCTACTCACTCCAGTATTCTTGCCTGAAGAGGCCTATGGACGGAGGAGGCTGGTAGGTTACAGTCCACAGGGTGGCAAAAATTTAGCCACGACTAAAGCGACTTAGCATGCAAAGCACACTAATAACAATAACCACTAACATCGTCGATATCCCGGTGCATCGAGATGCAGGCACCATTCTCGGCACTTAATGTACATGATCTCTTTTAATTCTTGCAACAACCTTTGCAGAGCTAGGCTCTGCTCTCACTTCCTTTCTACTGTTGAGGAAACACACAATCAAGGAATAACTTGAGCAGAGTTACATGGCTGGTAGGTGGTGGAGCCGTAACTGCGGACAGCAGTGGTAGGGGGGTGGGATTCAGAAGCTGCCAGAGTGATGGGGCCTCCCAGAGATGGAGCAGCGGCAGAAGGCATAACCTCTCTCCCTCTTCCGCCTGAAATTATGCCCACAGAGGGTACACATACCGCAAACTACTATCTATCTCACTTTGAGACTTCTATTGTTTTAAGTTTTCCACCACAATCTAGCAACAGATTCATGCTGAAGATATTCAAATCTTGAAGTTGGTCTTAATTCCAAGTTGGCAGGAAGGGTATCAAAAAATGGGAACATGCTGCTTTCTCCCCCCGCCCCCCACCATTTCAACTGCTGTGCCAATATTCTGTCGAGAAAAGGATAAAAAGAGCGTCTGCATAAATAAATATGCTTTGTAACACCACTGAAACTTATTCTTTCTGCTTGATATGAAAATATGATGGGTGATAGTATGTGAAACTTGCTATTTCCACTGCTTTATCAAAGTTTATAAACCCACTGATCTTTGGCATGGAGTTAAGATGCTGAAATCCCAGGCAAAGAAGATGGATTCAGCCATCAGAACTTAGCTGAGGGTCCAGGTTGTACAAGGAAAAGAGGCAGGAGGATGCAGCGCTCCACTAGCCAGCCAGTTAGCCACTGGGCTTTGGTGAGCATCCCCCAAGATTCTCAATATCACCTTGGGTTACTCTGTTGTGCTAAGGTTACCACAGAGCTTTGCCGGAATGAAAGGATGCTAAGGAATGATAGCCTCCAGGTTTTCTAAGGGATAGTCCATCCATCTCTTCATGCCTGCCTGAGTCTTCCCTGCTGTATGACTGGTCCCATTCCACCTGGGAATGCCCTCTCCTTTTCCTGCCTTTGCCCAAGGTATTCCAGCAGCTGGCACAAGGAATAGTGATGAACACAAAGTGTACACTGAGTAAATCACCTCCATTCTCTATTTGCTCTTGAGAAGCGCAAAAGGCACTCTGGATTTCTTTTTTCAAAATCACAGTGGGGCCCTTTCTTTCCTTTGCTTCACATCTTCACACCTAAGTGACCTCTAATCGTTCCCTAGATGCCTCTGGAATCATTCCGCAACATGTTCCATATGCCCAGGAGACACCAAGGCCTCCGCACACAGGGACAGCAGACTTGTGCCCACCCTGAGGGAGTTCACGGTCTGCAAAAGGAATGTATGAAATCACATGAATCCACGCACTCCCTCTTCATGCTCCCTTCATTAATTCAGTCAGTGAGAGCATCCTGAGCACCTACTTGTGCCAGAACTGTTCTAGTTGCTAAGAATTCAAAGACGAACTAGAGAGGCAGGGTCACTGGCCCCTGAGAAGTTCATTTAAGAGAAACTTCAAATGAAACATTCATAAGTTATAACCTACCACCCCTGGTTGGTTATCTTTCTGTAGTCTGACACAGCCCTGGAGCGCAAGGACACTGCCTGGTACAAAGAAAACATCCATAAATATTCACTGCATGAATGACTGTTGGAGTTGATGCCCACTGCCTTCTGGAGCCCTTCACGGGTACTCCTGGGAGCTATCATGGCTACCTGAGCTGTAGTTCCGATGCTGAACACAGAATAGGTGCTGGATTGGAATCTGTTGATCACAGCTGGGTTCCTCACCTGGCTGCCCACAGTACAGTATGCATGGCCATTCCTGTGCAATACCTCCATTCTAGAGGAACAATGAAACTGCAGGCAATCCCCTCCATCTTCAGTAAAACAAGATATGACTGTCTCTTACCACAAAAGGAAATACAAAATCACTCTGAATTCTAGAGACTGCTGCAGTTGGAAAAAATTCAAATCTTCTAATAAGAAGTTTATATTTTGTGCTCTTAATAACAGGTTTTGGATGCCTAAACATGCTTTTTTTTTTTCCTAGGGTTTGTTTAACCAAAAAATATGTATTCATAAATTGCATAGTCCTCAATTTAGCAGAGATCCAAAGAGAATCTGAGAGTAATGATAGGTTCTTGCTCTTTGGAATTTAACTGTGCTGCCATGGATTTACTTATTTTAATGTAACTCAGGATAAATTATTCCTCTATAAATATAACTCCTTCAAAATTCAGAGTATTTCATTTTGTGGAAGGACACAATTTAGTATCAGCATTCACGACTAAGGATGCTAAGCATTCAGAACTATCTGCTCATAGAAGAGAGATTTAATAATAGTGAAATTGTAACATAAGGGTTGGCTCTTCCTTGTTTTTGGAGGAAATGAATGTAAACTGAGCTATGAGTTAGTGGATTTCAAAGATAGCTCTTTTTGTGCAAGAACAGTTTAAATCTTGGAGAAAAGCAAAAATGTTAGATGTTTCTCTCCCAAACAGAACAGAACCTACTTTGCATGCCTTTATTCTTGTATTTGTATTGGAGAAAAGGAGACTATTAAATACTCATTTTGAAGAGAATTTATAATAGGTTTTGGCATCCTGGATAACCCCAGAGAATCACATCTATGAGACTGCTTCTTTATGTGATTATTGCCCTGAATGGCAAGTGCATTTCATCATGCATGCCAATCTAATTGATTAGTACTGGCTGCTTAGAGGACTGTTGAGAAGTATTGGCAGGCTGCATTTGTTCCCAGCAGGAAAGAACACTGTGATCGATTAGTAATGTCTGCCCTGGGTACAAGAATGAGGAGTAATAGCATGTACACTTAGCTTCTGCCAAAACAGATATAATGCCAAAACCAGAAAAGAAAATTTTCATTGTGTTAGTATTGCAGAAAGATAAATTAAGCTACACACCCCAGTGGGCCATATGGTTATAAAAGTCAAAAAATGAATCCTGTGAGAGTCCCAGAAGAAAGATCCCTGGTCAATAATTGTATAATACTGAGCCCAATCTGCCCTTCAATATTAAAAAATCCTAGCTATTGACACAAAGTATTACATTTTGTACAAATGTCGTCTGTGCTAGAAAAAAGCCTTACAATTGTAGAATCAGGTGTGAACTTCAGAAGCCTTAATTTTCCTTAACCAAATGACTTCTATAGTCTGTCCTTTCCCTGCTCATAAGTGCTATCATAAATTTATTTTTTTTAATAAAATAAAACTAGTTATAAAATTTTATGTCTACTTTGCATGATAGAGTCTAGCCATTTGGGTGATAATACAATACACTAAGCTTTGTATTCAAACCCCTACCATTTATATTTTTTAACTGAAAAATTAATTTTCTAAACTTTGCAAATGCAGGTTTACCCTTAAGGCTCTAAGAGAACTTTTCACCTAAAAAGTATTGACTAATAAGAGTTAACGATCATACAATTATAAGTGAAGGACTACAGCTGAGTACTGACAAAGTAGATCTCTTTAAGAATAATTTTTTATTATCTAAAAAAAAAATTAAGAATTTTCTGGTGACAATGCAACATTTTTGACAATCCTTCATTCCCTAAAGAAGGCAGATTAAACACAAGTGATTACACTATGTCACAGGACAAAAGGAATGTAGATAATATTTTTGAAGTAAAGCAATAATCAGATATTCAGTCCATTAACTCTTTAAAAAGTCTAGCTATAAACCCTGACACAGAATAAACAAAACTTCCATGTGACATCCAAAATGTAAAAAATTATACAATGAATCTTTAGTTCATTTTCTCTTTTCCCTTTAGAAAAGGAACTTCTCTCCCTTGGAAGAGAATAAAACCGGTTCAATTTTTGCTTTAAAAAAAAGAAAATGAAAATGTAAAACTCAGCAGAAATGTCACACTGAGGAATCATGATAAGCATTAAACATTATTTAAGTCGTGCATAACCACTAAAATATATGACCCCTTTCCATAAATTGAAAGGCACTGTATTCAGCAGATTACAGGCCTCAGGTGCTGAACTAAGGAAAGCTCCCAAGATCCCCATGCCTTCGAGACCTGAAGATTAACTCTGATCCATGGTACCTTTCTCTCCAAGCAAGCAACACACTTTGCCTGGAGAACTGCAAAAGCTGGCCTTTCTTCTCTCTCTCTTTTGTCAGGGGATATTTGTGAGAACCTATATACTGAGGACTGTGTTGGGGAGAGAAGGAGGGAGGGAGGGAAGGAGGAAGGGGGAAAAGAGGGAACAGGAAAGAGAAAAATAGAGAAAAGTGTGAGTACAAGCTCTCTTATTCAAGGATTTCCAGCTAGCTGCGGCCTGCCAATAGTCTCCAGATAACTGTTAGGCCCACCTGTTGCTAATAGCATGTGTGGTTCTAACAATAGAAAGCCTAGAACAGAGTGATTCTGAGAACCAAGTACTGGCTGGAAATAAGAATCAGGCAATCAGAGGAAACGTGTTAGTCAAAAACTTTAACTTAGAGACAGAGACTTTTGGCTCTAAAAAGATCTAGAGGATCAAGCTGAATGTCTTCATTTTGCAAACTTCCTGGTGGCTCAGACGGTAAAGCGTCTGCCCGCTGGGTTTGATCCCTGGGTTGGGAAGATCTCCTGGAGAAGGACGTGGCAACCCACTCCAGTATTCTTGCCTGGAGAATTCCGTGGAGTGAGGAGCCTGGTAGGCTACAGTCCACAGGTTGCAAAGAGTTGGACACGACTAAGTGACTTCGCTTCACTTTGCTTCACGCTTCACAAACAGAGGCAAGGGTTTCCCAGGTGGCTCAGCGGCAAAGAATCCACTTGCCAATGCAGGAGACATGAGTTCCATTCCTGGGTTGAGAAGATCCCCTGGAGAAGGAAATGGAAACCCACTCCAGTATTCTTCCCTGGAGAATTCCATGGACAGAGGAGCCTGGTGGGCTACAGTCCATGGGGTTGCAAAAAAGTCGGACGTGACTAAACAGCAACTAAACAGAGGCATATGGACAAGTGGCCTGCTTTCTTTCAGTTATCTTTCTACAGGACACGGTGTCTTTAGGCCACAGAAAATTTCATGTTTTCCTATGAATGTCAATGTCTCAGCTCTATCAGATTGATTTAAATGAGGGCAGCTTCATAGTTAAAAATTGGTTGTAGGGCTATTCATACAAAATCAGTGAGGCTTTTCATCTCTATGTTGAGGCCTGCAGGCGAAAAGAAATAATACCTCTTCCTTAATTCTTTAGGTCTATATTAAGGCTACAAGAATTTATGAAAGTATTTATTTTCATTTTCAGGATGATCTCAAACAAACGAAAGGGTGTAGAACTATTATGACCAGAAAAAAATTACCCACTTTTATTTATACCCCTTTTTATTACTGAGTTGGTGTTGTGAATGACAAAGTCAAAAGGGATCATGTTCAACTTTTGGTGCAGTATTTTGCAAACAAGGGTCTATGAGTTCTTAAAATGGAGATGTATGGATGTAGACTTATAATAATTCAGATCTATGCTCCTAAGCAGCTATGCCTTCTTCATCTTTGACTTCATCTGCTGGGCCACCTAGAACAGAGGATCTACGTAATTAGATTCTATGGCAGCTGGCAAAAATATTGGCTCCCAGTCACTCCCCCTGCTTTGCCTCACTTATTGTGCTCTCTCTCTTAATCAAAGGAATGTGATGTCGCCAATCAGCAGAAAGCCTGCAGAGAGAAAGAAGGAGCCACAGGAGGCACCATTCACTCTGGACACCCCCAAGGCACAACTTCACGGAGAAAACAATGTGAAGGGCTGTCGCTGGAGCTGTGTGCCCCCAGGGCACTGACTATTCTCCTCCTCAAATCCGGTGGTCCTTGTGGAGTCTAAATCTTGATCCTCAGCCTCATTACAGACAGAATGAAGCCAGGGTGGGTAGGTGCTGACCTTGAGTAATTTTGTCAAAGGAGAAATTGATGGGTTTGATCGCGGCCACTGAGTTCGGGGTGGGTGGGTAGTGATGCCTTTCTCAGAAAATCAGGGGCCTCACTTGGGCAAACAGGTGCACAGGCTAATTGTCAGCTCCCAGCCGAGTCCGCCAGTCCCTGGAGAGCATGCCTTCGCCTTGGGAGTTCTTTCAAATGGTCCCTGATTTGATTGTTTAGCACCGCCCACAAGAGGCTCTTAATTGCATTCCTAGAGCACTGGCTTTCGAGGGAAATTACTTAAAACACAGCTTAAGTGTTAAATTCTGGACTGTGTAATGTGCAATTGAGGGGTTTTCTTTTCTTTTATTATACAAAAAAAAAAATAACCTCACTCCCGGCTACCTCCTTGTAGGAAGCTCTGACAGGTTCAGTGGGAAACCTCGGGGCTGGCGCACATTAGAAGTTCTCTCCTGCAGGGCTGGCAGGTGTGAGCTATGTCAAATAAATTTATTACAGTCTGTGCTAATAATGAAAATTATAGAAAAGCTAGATGAAAGTGCTCTACAGCCAGCTAATTTGAAGCTACCTTACTAGACAATAACAAGCTCCTAACAGTTTTTCCTTTTTGGAAAAAAAAAAAAACACTAATTATGCTTAATGTTCCCTGTCGCATTAGCTTTCATGGTAATTATATTTCAAAACTTTTGCAATTAGGGTGCAGTTAATATTGTGGAATATTGCAATTATTTTTCATTGTGACACCTCTATTGAAAACTGGTGGCATAATGATCACATTGTTCAACTAAATCAGAACTGTAGAAATATGGCAAATGAACCAATTACACATTATTATTTCTAATTACAGATAATGTCATTTTCTCCGCTTTTGTCCAAAAGAATTTCTCAAACACAGATATCCCAAATTCTCCTATTTGTAAAGACTCCCTCGTTCTCTCATCCACACTGGTGTTTTCTTACATTAGTGCATGAGTGTTAAATTTAAAAAGGTCTCATAGGGATTTCTTGAATTTTCCTCTTCCACCCCCAACTCCCTCCCGTGGAGTTTGTAAGCCAGATGCTCTCATTGAAAAATCTCAGCCTTGGCCAGGCTATAGACAGCAGCCGCTTGCTAGGAGCCGGTGTGAATTTAGCATCTCATAATCATCATTGACGGTGGCTCATTTTTATTCATGCAACAGGTCTAAGCTCCCGTTCCAATGAAGATTCATCTGTGGGAATTTGCTGTATCCCGAATACCTTCTAAGTAGCCCCTACTCCCTGCTCTCCATCACAAAATGATGAAGCTGGAAGTGGAATTTTTTATCTGTATTTCTACCTACATATTACTATCAGAACATGGAGGAGAGACCAACAGAGGAAATAGGAAATAGTTAAGTTTGAATTGGGGGTTTTATTTTTTTCCTTCTACCTCTATCATCCTCATTTGTGGTCATCCTAATAATACAGATTATGACCATGAGATCATCTACAGAGTCCCATTCCTGATCATATGGAGTATGAAATACTGTTCAGTTTCATCTTACAATCATGTCCTAAGAAATATAGGCTGGGTAATAATATTCAGTCTTACAGATAAAGAAACTGAAGTGTAAAGAAATGTCCAAGACCTTATGACTAGTCTGTGGTCATTGAGAGCAGCTCTCCTGATTCTTGGTGGCTTGGTGGTAAAGAATCCACCTGCCAATGCAGGAGGCATGGGTTCGATCCCTGGGTCGGGAAGATCCCCTGGAGAAGGAAGTGGCAACTCACTCCAGTATTTGTGCCTGGAGTATCCTGTGGATAGAGGAGCCTGGTGGGCTACAGTCCATGGGGTCACAAGAGAGTCAGATATGACTTAGCGACTGCACAACAACTCATGACTCTTACCCACCATCCCTACAGTCAGGGCCATCAATCAGGGGCTGGGGGTATCTGGGCTACAGCACTTACAGTGTTCACACCAAGACAGTTTCTGGCAAACTAGGACCTTTGATCACTTGACCTACAGTTAAAGTTAACTAGTCTATGAACTAAGAAAACATACAAGTAAGATGCTGTCTAACTTGGGCTTCCTTTAAGTTCTGAGTTTTCAGAGCAGAAGAGGGACATAAGTGAGGCATGGGGAAAAATAAATCGAAATGACCCCCTAGCTAGACTTAATCCTCTTCCTCACCTGTTTTCCCCTGTAGTCTGCAATCTCTGCAGGAAAGACTGGCCACTGCCCTCAACTTGGGCTCTACCACCCGGCTCTATGCAGCCTGCGGTGGGTATGCAGTACATATTTGTGAAATAATATTGCTCATACTAATAATTTGTGTTTATAGAGCCCTTATTAAATTACTTTGCTAAGTTAAATGCATTTTCTCAATTAATACACATACCAATTTACTAAGGCAAGCGCTGTGTTACTTTTCTCCCTTCTACACTGAACAGGAAGCCAAGACAGAATCCAAGTGATGTGATCACTGGTGTCCGGGAAGGGTGTGGGGGAGGCAGATGGGGACAATTCTGATGATTCTACAGTCCATACTCTTAACTATATGCTGATGCTTTGGAAAGAAGGACCTCTGTGGCTCATCCAGGCCCTTGAGGGTATTTGACTCTCTGGGTGTCTAAGACAAAGCATCCACTTGAGGGGAAATAAAAGTCCTATTTTTCCGCCTGGGGGACATGCTGCTGCTGCTGCTGTTAAGTCGCTTCAGTCATGTCCGACTCTGTGAGACCCCATAGACGGCAGCCCACCAGGCTCCCCCGTCCCTGGGATTCTCCAGGCAAGAACACTGGAGTGGGTTGCCATTTCCTTCTCCAATGCATGAAAGTGAAAAGTGAAAGTGAAGTCGCTCCGTTGTATCTGACTCTTCGCGACCCCATGGGCTGCAGCCTACCAGGTGCCTATGTCCAGAGATGGGCATATTTTCCTCTGTTTGCCTGGGCTCACAGGACAGTAGACAAGCTGCCAAGGCACATAATCATGCTTGGAATTTCTCTGTCATCTAGTTTGGGTTGAATTCACTGCTCAGATGAGCTACTGCAACTGCCTCCTAACTTGTGCTCCTGTTTCTTCTCACCCTCCCATCCTTCTCCATTCAGTCAGAGTGATCTTTCAAGATCTTGTTAAAGCATGCCACACCCTGTTCAACCAAAACTTCCCCCTGCCGTTAAAACAAAGCCTGAATCTCTTACCTTAAACGCCTGCATCAGCTCTTCTCAAACTTTCCTGGGCAGGTCCGCGAAGGACCCAAGGATCTAGTGTGGTGAAAAGCCTGCCCTGACTCAGAAGGTCTAGGACAGGGCCTGGATGTTGTACTTTTAATGAGCTCCCAGAGGCTGTGGATGGTGCTGGGCTCATCTCCACTGACTCTTCGATCATCTCTTGGGCTTCTCTCCCCTGGGCTGGTGACATTCTAGCCACAGGCCTTTTCTTCTAGCTCAACACTATTAAGAGCTTTCCTGTCTCTGAGCTTTTTCCTTACTGTTCTCTTGGTCTGTATAAAACCTTTCCACTGCCCCCTCCTGCCCCAGCCATTCAAAAAAAAACCTTGTCCCATGAGGACCTCAATTTTACTTTTCAGGATGTGGTTAAAAAGTCACCTCCTCAAAAGCACTCCTCCCCCATCCTATCTGAGTAGGCATCTTCATGCTTGTTTGTTTGTTAAATCTCAGCATCTGAACACTGCTGTCATAGCACTCACAATCGGTCATCATTATGTTTTCATGACTCCAAAGTTTTAAGTTTCCCTTTTAGAATAGAAGCTTCCTGAAGTTAGGGGCCGCATCTTCCTTTGGTACCATTAGGCCCATTGGGCTTAGAAAAGTGCTAGCTTGGGACAGGCGTGCAAGGATTGTAGTGAATGGAAGTGCTCTCTAGTCAAACGGTGGGTTTACTTTATATCGAAACTTTCATGGGAATTGCTTCCATTTGAACTGCGTTTCCCTTAGGCTGCCAAAGCTATTTTTCCCTGGAGTACAGAATAATATGTAAAAATGCCAGATTTGTTTTCCTCTTCGAAACAAATACAGCCAATCTAAGTGCCTCGCTCCTTTCATATAAAGTGGGGGAATACAAAAGCAAACTGTCATCCGTGATCACTTTCCAGGTGGAGCTGAAGCACTGCAATATGAAACCAGGTTCCCCTTCATAAGATACAGAGAGCTCCAAAACATTTAAGTGACACTGGGTCTCATCCTCCATGCATCGGCTGCCAGAACACTTTATTTATACAACTCATTCCATTTCTCCAAGGAGTTTTACAAACACCTTATCAGTTTTCCTTTTGAGGAGGCAACTCCACAGGCGGAATGTTCTCTTAGGCTGGGGCAGCCCCGGAAAGTGGATGCTATGATCTGCGTCACAGCAGCAGAAAAGGGAGAAGGGAGGGGGACAAGGAGGCTGCAGTGGCCTTGAGTCTGATATCTCGAGATGGGCAAGGAAATGAAAATGACAAGGTGAGGGACTTCCCTGGTGGCCTGGTGGCTAAGACTCCGCACTCCCAAAGCGGGGCGGGGCCTGCCTGAGCTGGATGCCTGGTCAGGGAACTGGATCCCACATGACACAATTAAAAATCCCCCAGGCCACAACTAAAGACCTGGAGCAGCCACATCAATAAATGTTAAAAATAAAATGAAATGACAAGGCGATCAAGTATACAAACAGAAGCAGCTGTGGAGATGCCGGCCCCGGGCCCACACCCTGGGTACGGCACTTACTCTGCTGTGCTTTGAGCACTTAAGTTTATTGAGGGCAACAGTCAGGTTCACCTGTGATACACACGTAGCTTCTTGGGACAGAAGATCCGCATCTATGCTTCTCCCCCACCCTCTACACTGCCCCTCACCTGCGCAGCCACCCAGAATTTGCTCCTAAAACTCTGTTGTCTGTTGGCAGAGCAACTCCTTAACCTGACTCAAGATGGCCTGAAGAAATAGAAGGGGATTTGTTTTTCAAAGAGAAGCTGCATATCAGGTAAAAAGAGCCTTGCTCATATGCTGCTGGCAGTTCCTACGCTGCCACTACATTTCATCAGCGATATGTTATACAGAGTTATAAAAAGATCTACTGCCTATGATCTCCTGTTTCTACTTCTGCAATTTCATCTGATGGGAAAAATTATAGGTGGGTAAAGCAATTTTTATATAAGGCTGATCTCTGCCATGATATGTTTTAACACCAAAAAAATTGAAAAGAGTAAAAGTGATTGACAAAAGGGAGTAAGTTTAAATATGCTGTGCTATGTCAGCATGATGGGATAACATTAATATGGTGCTCTAGAATAGTATTTAATAACATACAGTAAGATGAATAGCTAGCATTTACAGCACGTATGAGCTTGTGAGTCAAGGTTCTAAGTTCATTTATGTACCTATTTATTTCCCCTTACAAAGAGCATTGAGATGGGTATTATTATGGTTCCCATTTTACAGATTAAGAAACTGAGACCTAAAGAGATTAAGGCATTACCTAAAGTCATTCCGCGAGTTAAGTGCCGAAGTGTAGATTCCAGCTCAGGCAGTCGGCCTCCAGAGCCCCAAATTCTGAAGCCTAGTGTCTGTATGTGCTGGTTCATGGTACCGTATGTTGCCATTTGAAAGAGGGTTTGTATAAGGTGGACTCTCCGATTGGGATTTGAAAATTACATGAATATGCCATTACATATAATTATGTGTATAATATATAATTGCATATAATAAATATAATGGGTTTTCCTTTCCATCTTACATCAGCACGTATTTATTGAGGGTCTACTACGTGCTCAGGAACAGTTCTGAGTGTTAGTAATTTAGTTGTGAACAATTAAGATAAAGTCCTAATGAATCTGTTTGCAGAGTGGCAGTGGAGATGCAGGCATAAAGAACTGACTTGTGGACACAGTGAAGGAAGAGGGGGGATGAATTGAAAGAGTAACTCTGAAACATAGATGTGTAAAATAGATGGCCAGTGGAAATTCTCTGTATGATGCAAAACTGGTACTCCGAGACAGCGGAGGACTGAGCTGGGGTAAGAGGGAGGGGAATATGTACACCTATGGCTGATTCATGTTGATGTATGACAGAAACTAACAATATCATGAAGCAATTATCCTATTTAAAAAACATATTGAAAAAAAGATAAAGCCCTTGCTCTCACGAATCTTATGCACAGAGAGGAGAGAGAGGGATTCTACATATCAAAAGGTTCACAATGATCATCTCTGTGTGCCAGGTCCAACTCTTTGCTACCCCATGGACTATAGCCTGCTAGGCTCTTCTATCCATGGAATCCTCCAGGCAAGAATACTGGAGTGGGTAGTCATTCCCTTCTCCAGGGGACCTTCCTGACCTGGGGATTGAACCTGGGTCTCCTGCATTGCAGGCAGATTCTTTACCGTCTGAGCCAAATTTGGGGTATTTTTAACTGTCGTTTTGCTGCTGCTGCTGCTGCTAAGTCGCTTCAGTCGTGTCCGACTCTGCGATCCCATAGACGGCAGCCCACTAGGCTCCCCCGTCCCTGAGATTCTCCAGGCAAGAACACTGGAGTGGGTTGCCATTTCCTTCTCCAATGCATGAAAGTGAAAAGTGAAAGTGAAGTCGCTCAGTCGTGTCCGACTCTTCATGACCCCATGGACTGCAGCCTACCAGGCCCCTCTGTCCATGGGATTTTCCAGGCAAGAGTACTGGAGTGGGGTGCCATTGCCTTCTCCATTTAATCTTGTCAAAATATTCCAGTTGTTTTATTTTCATAGAACACAGGGAATGAGAGAATACTTAATTCACATTACTAACAGAAAACAATTTTAAGGAATTAAAAAGCGCTTACATTTCAAGAATGATATCTCAGGCCATTGTTACCCTCCTGTCCCCTGAGGGCTCCCTGTGAGTCTGTTCTGAATCTCCGGTTTCCAACAGAAGAATACCCTGGGCCAGCCCTGCAGTCCTACCCGTCCCTGGAAGAGCTGGGCACAGTGTCATCCATTCCACCTCCCTTGTCCCACCCACAGCTGAGCCTTTGTGCTTCCTGAGCCTTCCATCAAGACAGGACACACCAGGCTGAACGAAGGCGTGACCTATTTCAGACAATCTCTCTCTGCCACAGTCATAACCAGGTAGTTATTAACCAACCCCATGATTAACAAGAAAATTAACAGTTTGAAAACAGGGCCAATCCTCCCATCCTTTCACTTCAAAAACGAATCTGTGTCAGCCTCAGTTATCTGGGCTCCTTTGCAATGAATTCTCACAGTCAAATTTCACTTTGAAACATGGGAAATGGCTTTTAAAAACCTTGTGCNCTGGTGGCCTGGTGGCTAAGACTCCGCACTCCCAAAGCGGGGCGGGGCCTGCCTGAGCTGGATGCCTGGTCAGGGAACTGGATCCCACATGACACAATTAAAAATCCCCCAGGCCACAACTAAAGACCTGGAGCAGCCACATCAATAAATGTTAAAAATAAAATGAAATGACAAGGCGATCAAGTATACAAACAGAAGCAGCTGTGGAGATGCCGGCCCCGGGCCCACGCCCTGGGTACGGCACTTACTCTGCTGTGCTTTGAGCACTTAAGTTTATTGAGGGCAACAGTCAGGTTCACCTGTGATACACACGTAGCTTCTTGGGACAGAAGATCCGCATCTATGCTTCTCCCCCACCCTCTACACTGCCCCTCACCTGCGCAGCCACCCAGAATTTGCTCCTAAAACTCTGTTGTCTGTTGGCAGAGCAACTCCTTAACCTGACTCAAGATGGCCTGAAGAAATAGAAGGGGATTTGTTTTTCAAAGAGAAGCTGCATATCAGGTAAAAAGAGCCTTGCTCATATGCTGCTGGCAGTTCCTACGCTGCCACTACATTTCATCAGCGATATGTTATACAGAGTTATAAAAAGATCTACTGCCTATGATCTCCTGTTTCTACTTCTGCAATTTCATCTGATGGGAAAAATTATAGGTGGGTAAAGCAATTTTTATATAAGGCTGATCTCTGCCATGATATGTTTTAACACCAAAAAAATTGAAAAGAGTAAAAGTGATTGACAAAAGGGAGTAAGTTTAAATATGCTGTGCTATGTCAGCATGATGGGATAACATTAATATGGTGCTCTAGAATAGTATTTAATAACATACAGTAAGATGAATAGCTAGCATTTACAGCACGTATGAGCTTGTGAGTCAAGGTTCTAAGTTCATTTATGTACCTATTTATTTCCCCTTACAAAGAGCATTGAGATGGGTATTATTATGGTTCCCATTTTACAGATTAAGAAACTGAGACCTAAAGAGATTAAGGCATTACCTAAAGTCATTCCGCGAGTTAAGTGCCGAAGTGTAGATTCCAGCTCAGGCAGTCGGCCTCCAGAGCCCCAAATTCTGAAGCCTAGTGTCTGTATGTGCTGGTTCATGGTACCGTATGTTGCCATTTGAAAGAGGGTTTGTATAAGGTGGACTCTCCGATTGGGATTTGAAAATTACATGAATATGCCATTACATATAATTATGTGTATAATATATAATTGCATATAATAAATATAATGGGTTTTCCTTTCCATCTTACATCAGCACGTATTTATTGAGGGTCTACTACGTGCTCAGGAACAGTTCTGAGTGTTAGTAATTTAGTTGTGAACAATTAAGATAAAGTCCTAATGAATCTGTTTGCAGAGTGGCAGTGGAGATGCAGGCATAAAGAACTGACTTGTGGACACAGTGAAGGAAGAGGGGGGATGAATTGAAAGAGTAACTCTGAAACATAGATGTGTAAAATAGATGGCCAGTGGAAATTCTCTGTATGATGCAAAACTGGTACTCCGAGACAGCGGAGGACTGAGCTGGGGTAAGAGGGAGGGGAATATGTACACCTATGGCTGATTCATGTTGATGTATGACAGAAACTAACAATATCATGAAGCATTTATCCTATTTAAAAAACATATTGAAAAAAAGATAAAGCCCTTGCTCTCACGAATCTTATGCGCAGAGAGGAGAGAGAGGGATTCTACATATCAAAAGGTTCACAATGATCATCTCTGTGTGCTAGGTCCAACTCTTTGCTACCCCATGGACTATAGCCTGCTAGGCTCTTCTATCCATGGAATCCTCCAGGCAAGAATACTGGAGTGGGTAGTCATTCCCTTCTCCAGGGGACCTTCCTGACCTGGGGATTGAACCTGGGTCTCCTGCATTGCAGGCAGATTCTTTACCGTCTGAGCCAAATTTGGGGTATTTTTAACTGTCGTTTTGCTGCTGCTGCTGCTGCTAAGTCGCTTCAGTCGTGTCCGACTCTGCGATCCCATAGACGGCAGCCCACTAGGCTCCCCCGTCCCTGAGATTCTCCAGGCAAGAACACTGGAGTGGGTTGCCATTTCCTTCTCCAATGCATGAAAGTGAAAAGTGAAAGTGAAGTCGCTCAGTCGTGTCCGACTCTTCATGACCCCATGGACTGCAGCCTACCAGGCCCCTCTGTCCATGGGATTTTCCAGGCAAGAGTACTGGAGTGGGGTGCCATTGCCTTCTCCATTTAATCTTGTCAAAATATTCCAGTTGTTTTATTTTCATAGAACACAGGGAATGAGAGAATACTTAATTCACATTACTAACAGAAAACAATTTTAAGGAATTAAAAAGCGCTTACATTTCAAGAATGATATCTCAGGCCATTGTTACCCTCCTGTCCCCTGAGGGCTCCCTGTGAGTCTGTTCTGAATCTCCGGTTTCCAACAGAAGAATACCCTGGGCCAGCCCTGCAGTCCTACCCGTCCCTGGAAGAGCTGGGCACAGTGTCATCCATTCCACCTCCCTTGTCCCACCCACAGCTGAGCCTTTGTGCTTCCTGAGCCTTCCATCAAGACAGGACACACCAGGCTGAACGAAGGCGTGACCTATTTCAGACAATCTCTCTCTGCCACAGTCATAACCAGGTAGTTATTAACCAACCCCATGATTAACAAGAAAATTAACAGTTTGAAAACAGGGCCAATCCTCCCATCCTTTCACTTCAAAAACGAATCTGTGTCAGCCTCAGTTATCTGGGCTCCTTTGCAATGAATTCTCACAGTCAAATTTCACTTTGAAACATGGGAAATGGCTTTTAAAAACCTTGTGCTGATAAATCATTACCCCAATTCCTAAAATTTTCCCGTGGATCATCAGAGCAGCCCTCATTAGAAGACAAATACAAATAGGGAAGTTCTCCTGGCAGGCCTGGGAAGGTTTCTCCTCTCACCTGCTGGGAAAATCATTTAACCTCTCAGTGCCGCAATTCCCAACTTCATGATAACCAGATAATAATTCCTCCCCCACAGAAGTGTCGGTGGTTTCATGTATGTAAAGTGCTTTGATGATTTTTTTTTAAATTGCACGGGAAGTACCAGATGCTGTTTCACATCTCCTTGGCCCCTGACATCTAAGAGTTTCCTAATGCACCGCCGTGAAACGGTTGCTTCTGTGTGATGTTTCCAGAGGAAGATATCATTCCTTTTCCCCTCCTTCTCCTTTCCTTTCTTTCTCTCTCTTTTTTTTTTTAAAGGGTTGAGAGCACAGACAGAAAGATACTGTAAGGAACGGTATGAGGTCTAACCATTTCAGGTATGAAAGGAACTTTCTCTGGCATCATCCTGAATGTGCTATGGAAACTCGGGGAGGTGAGCCAAGGGTGGAATAAAAGCCTTAATTGAGAACGCCTTTGCGTGAGTGGATTTAAACAAGACCTTTCAAATTAATTTAACGCACTCTCTTTTATTTAATTCTCTTTGTTCAAATGTCAACTTTTTGTCAGAGTCTAGTGCAGCGCTTTCCCTTGGTCCTGATAGGTGTTTGCACATTTTGCCCAGTGACATTTTCTCAGCACAGAGAATCCACTCTGTATGGAGAATTCCTGTCCAGAGCCACGCAGGAGATATTTTCATCTACCTGGACAGAGACTTCCGGTCCCTGATGGTTTTTCCAACCTTACAAAGCGTCGCCTTCTAAATGGCTCATGCCAGTTTCCACAGAGAGGGCAGATATGTGTAGTCCAGTGGCCCTGAATTCTCCTCAGGGCTCCACCACTTTTTTCTGTGTTACCTTGTGCCTCAGCTTCTTCAGCTGAAAAATGGGGAAACTCAATACTTGAAGGCTTATTGAGTTCACATATAGCGCTTGGTCCAGAGCCTGGCTCATGAATGGATTACACAAGTTATTATTATTATTACTGTTGTGATGATTTTGTGAGCTTTCTTCTTATTTGAAATATCTCACCCTCCTGGCTTCTCTCTGGCATTTGATACTATTGGCAATTATGATTCTTGCGGTCATCCCAGGATGCTACGTTAATATGGCTCATCTCCAAACACTTGGCCCCTTTGTCACTCTCTTTTCTTTCTGTTTGTTTCTGCCCTGAACATTCTGGAGACTGATTTCTATCAGCACACCCTTGAGCTCAGTTTTGACTTTCTCTTCATGTGCTTCAAATGCTACCTCTGAGCAGATGACTGCAAACTTCCCTCTCTGTTACCAGCATCTCTCAGTGTTCCTAACGGTTTCCCCCTTCATTCTTCTCTTCCCTCCTGTCTCTCCTCCCTGAATTCCAGAGCCAAACTTTTAACTGCCCACCGGGCATCACCATCTGGTCAGACCACAAATTACCAGAGTCAAAGCTGGTTTCTACGTGCCATCAAAGATCTCCATCCCTCCAAACTTCAATCTTTCTGTTGCTACAAGGAACCTTCTATTTTCCTGGCCATGCTCAGATCTACCTTCAATTCTTACTACTCTTCCAATCCCCTGCGTTCATCCAACATGCAGGTTTTGTGGCTTCTTTCCAGCCAGTCTTAGCATCCTTCACCATCCAATGAGAGAGTGCATGCTCAGTTGCTTTAGTCCTGTCCAGCTCTTTGTGATCCCATGGACTGTAGCCTGCCAGGCTCCTCTGTCCATCAGATTCTCCAGGCAAGAATACTGGGGTGGGTTGCCATCCCTCCTCCAGGGGATCTTTCCAACCCAGGGATCGAACCACCTCTGAGCCACCAAGGAAGCCCCAACAACCAATGGCACAGCCTAAATGTAGATGGGGAAACAGTGGAAACAGTGTCAGACTTTACTTTTTTAGGCTCCAGAATCACTGCAGACGGTGACTGCAGCCATGAAATTAAAAGACATTTACTCCTTGGAAGAAAAGTTATGACCAACCTAGACAGCACATTAAAAAGTAGAGATATTACTTTGCCAACAAAGGGTCCATCGAGTCAAGGCTATGGTTTTTCCAGGGGTCATGTATGGATGTGAGAATTGGACTGTGAAGAAGGCTGAGCACCGAAGAACTGATGCTTTTGAACTGTGGTGTTGGAGAAGACTCTTGAGAGTCCCTTGGACTGCAAGGAGATCCAACCAGTCCATCCTAAAGGAGACCAGTCCTGGGTGTTCATTGGAAGGACTGATGCTGAGGCTGAAACTCCAATCCTTTAGCCACCTCATGTGAAGAGTTGACTCACTGGAAATGACTCTGATGCTGGGAGGGATTGGGGGCAGGAGGAGAAGGGGATGACAGAGGATGAGATGGCTGGATGGCAACACTGACTCAATCGACAAGAGTTTGGGTGAACTCCGGGAGTTGGTGATGGACAGGGAGGCCTGGCGTGCTGCGATTCATGGGGTCACAAAGAGTCGGACACGACTGAGGGACTGAACCAAACTGAACTGTAAGTCTCTCCTTACTGCTGAGGGCCCAGGCAGTGTTTTGCCATAACTAGCTCTTTGTATAGCTCCAGTCTCTCCCCAACAGCTAGTCTTATGCCTGCTTCCACGGGAACCTTTCCTCAAGAACATCTGGGGAGCTTTAAACACCCTGCTGAGCAGGCTGTCCCCACCCCGCCCCAGGTCCTATCACATTAGAATCTCTGAGCTGTCACTCAGGCATTATTTTAAAATTCCAAGGTGATTCCAACGTATGACCAAGGCTGCCAGTTACAGCGTAAATGGACAGCTCAGCAAGACCAAGCTTCTAGATCAGGGCTCCCCAATCATTAGCATGAATCAGGACCCCCTGGAGAGCCTGGCAAACCAAGGACAGTGGGGACCCAACCCTAGGATTTGAATTTCTAGCAAGTTCTCAGAAGCTGCTGTTGCTGCTGATCTAAGGGGAAAAAAAAAAAAATTGGAGACCCATGGCACTAAATTGTTTCCTTCATTGGAGGTATATGACGGTAAAGTCATTGAGAGGAAAAATGCACTACTGGGTAAACTAAGTAATCCTCAGTAGCTACAACAAAGGGCTCTTGGAAGATGATCCAGATGAGCAGGAGGCTTGAAGAGGTCACACTTTCTGTCCACAGATCCCTTGTCTTGGCAACCACGTTGCCCACTATGAAAGGGCCAGAGTTAATATTCCAACCCTACTTCCGATAGGATTGTGTCAGCTGCCTGACAGATTAAAAAAAAAAAAAAGACAACGGCATGGATTACTGGTGTATTCTTTTCTAACTCAAACTCCTGGAATTTTTCAAGCTCATGAGTTTAGTTTTCTATTTCTGTTTCTCGCTCTAGTTATCATTCTACCTATGTCTATCTACCTGCCTACCTATCAGCCTATATCTATGTATCTATGTGTCTGCCTACCTATCTACTTATTTCTTTCTATACTGGTTCTAAAATAAGGACCTTTAGACTAGCCCAAGGCACCTCTCACAGAGGCAGCAAAGAATGTGGGTGCCTACAAATATCCCATTTCTGAGAAAATTGTGGTTTCTCTTTCCTTTTTTTTCATTTCATGTAGGTTTTAAAGGTAATTTTGACCTGGAAGGCAGATTCTATACTCAAATCTATATTCAACATCTCCTGAAAGCGATCACTGTAAATAACTTTCCTACCTGAAGTAAGAAAGGAAGATGATGAATATAATCTCAAATGAGGTTTATAAATCTTTTTAAGACTTGATTCCCCTCACCCTCCTTCTTTTCTAAGCATCTGCATTACAACCAGCGTTTCAGTTAATATTGTTCTTGGGCTGAAAAGCAAAGTTTACCAGAGCCGTCTTGACCGTGAGCACTTTATAAGAGAAGAAAGACTCTGAATTCTGAGTAGGAGAAAAAAAAAAAACCTGACTATGAGCTGTACTAGTTCAGCTCATGGCACAAATGAGACTTAAGAGCCAAATGGAAGAGTAGAAATAGCGCGGGTCCTCATTGCTTGCTAAATTAGGGGAAAAATCCTACAAAGCTAAACTAAATCAGCTCATCAGTCAGTCCTCGCTCATATTCTAAAAGCGTGGATTCATCAGGGAGTGTGGGAAGAAGGGAACAGAGCCTCTGCTTCCCATCCTTTGAAGCATTTGCGGGTGATAACCGCCACTGCAGACGGGCCGTGGAAGAGTAGAAGTAGCGCGGGTCCTCATTGCTTGCTAAATTAGGGGAAAAATCCTACAAAGCTAAACTAAATCAGCTCATCAGTCAGTCCTCGCTCATATTCTAAAAGCGTGGATTCATCAGGGAGTGTGGGAAGAAGGGAACAGAGCCTCTGCTTCCCATCCTTTGAAGCATTTGCGGGTGATAACCGCCACTGCAGACGGGCCGAGTGCCGCTCATGTGTGTGCTTATAAAGATTCATGCAGCAGTTATTTAGAGGCTGGCACATCCATCCTTTCATCAGGCTGTGGAGACACACAGGCCAGCTCTTCTCTGGATGTTGAGCAAGGAGGAAAAAGCAGGCGTAAGTCTACAGGCAACCCCTCTCTAAAAGCCTTTGGATCGTGTGCTTCCTACTTTCATCCCTACACTTCCGAAGGTGAATCAGAGAACTGGGTATACAAATACCCATGAAGGTCTGCGAGGGTGATAATCGGGGCCTGCTTTACCTCTGAGTCTCCTGTGAAAGCTATCACCAGTGTGGCCTCTGGGCTTCTCCCAGTGGGCCACCCCTTTTCCTCTAGGCTGCTCCACGACTTCTCCTTCTGTGTCTTGATGCCTTTTGTGCTTTTTTTGGTCAGGCCTTTGTGGCATGTGGGATCTTTAGTTGTGGCACGAAACTCTTAGCTGGGCATGTGGGATCTAGCTTCTCGACCAAGGATCAAACACACTCCATTGCACTGGGAGCGTGGCGTCTTAGCCACTGGAACCCCAGGGAAGTCCTTCGATGCCTTATAATAAGGGCAGATTTTCACCTTCATATTGGAGTTTAGGTCATAATTGTTTTCTCTCTTCCTAAAGGAGAGATTCAGAGTTTGAGTCTTCTTTGTATTGCCCTCATCATTCAGCACAGATTCAAAAAAATTTACCAGATGAATATATGTCTGAATAAACAGCAGGTTTGGGCTTCCCTTGTGGCTCAGCTGGTAAAGAATCTGCCTGCAATGCAGGAGACCTGGGTTCTGTCCCTCGGTTGCGAAGATCCCCTGGAAAAGGGAAAGGCTACCAACTCCAGTAGTCTGGGCTGGAGAATTCCATAGACTGTACAGTCCATGGGGTCGCAAAGAGACACGACCGAGCGACTTTCACTTTCATTGCATATCTTGTTCAGGAGACACCTACTTCAATTATCAGCTTTCTTCATTGTCTAACTACCATTCGTAACCCACGGTATGTAGACAAGGCCCTTCACAACCAGATTCCATCCTCATTTCTGGTGGCTCCCCATATTGGCCTGAATCTAGACACATCTGCATGCTAGTCTTGGCATCAACGTTTCCCTGAGCCGTCCCCAGATACACCATGTTCTTTCCTATCTCCATGCCTTTGCACTTGCTCTTGGATTTCCTGGAACCCCACCTGTTCCTGGGTCGACTGATGATTAGTACTACATCCTCTGGTCAGTCCACGGTTGAGACATCCCTCTGACAAGGGGTCGGGTCGACGTCAAGTCTGCCCCTCCCGGGTCGATACGGCAAGATCGTGACCCAGGGACGTAAGTAGCCTTGTGGACCGCACGACAATAGTGTCAGTAGACAAAATTTCTACTCTCCTTAGTGGCCTTCCTCAGCCCATGCTGCCACCAGCCAGATAAGGCTCTCCCTAAGGCCATGTACCTGGAGTTGGTCATTTCTGACTCTCATCTCTGTTTATTGCATCATGGGTCTATAACAGTAGATAGTCAAGAAATATCTGTGGAATTAAAATGAATTAGCTGTATCATGTGAAGNACTCTCCTTAGTGGCCTTCCTCAGCCCATGCTGCCACCAGCCAGATAAGGCTCTCCCTAAGGCCATGTACCTGGAGTTGGTCATTTCTGACTCTCATCTCTGTTTATTGCATCATGGGTCTATAACAGTAGATACTCAAGAAATATCTGTGGAATTAAAATGAATTAGCTGTATCATGTGAAGGCAGGAAAAACTACTTGAAAGAGTCTTCAGCTTCTCAAGCCTCTAAGAGCACTATTACCAAAAAGGAAGGAGAAAGAAACAGTGATACTTGCCGTTTAAGCCAGTGGTACTCAAAATGTGGGCCCCAAACCAGCAGCATCAGACACTTCCTGGAGACTTGTTAGAAATGCAAACATAGGGGACTGCCCTGGTGGTCCAGCGGCTAAGAATACACCTTCCAATGCAGGGGATATGGGTTCGATACCTGGTCAGGAAACTAAGACCCCACGTGCTGTGGGGCAGTTAAGCCCATGTGCCACAACTAGAGAAGCCCGTGGGCCTCAGTGAAGGCACAGTGCAGCCAGAAAAATAAAAGACCACATTGGCTGAAATAGGGATAACCAATTATTTTTTAAAACAGAAATGCAAATGTACAGGTCCACCCTTGGACCTACTGAATTAAATAGGCTGGTAGAAGGCCTAGGAATCTGTATCTTACAAGCTCTTGAGGTGATTATACTGCATGCTGGCAGGAACATCTGCGTTAGTGAATTAGAAGCAACATATTGAGAAGAATTGTGTAGCAGTGAGAAGATCAAGGCCATTGGAATCAAGCAGAAATGGTTCAAATCCTGGCTGCTGTGCTTGCTTTGATGGTTCTGTGAATTTGGTTGAGTGAGCTCAACTCTGTGAGGCTCATTTCTTCGTCAATAAAAGGGAGAGGGACCAAAGCAAGTGAGAAACCGGAACTGCCTGGTACAGGGCCTGGGATGATGGTGACTGTCTTGCACATGTCGGTTCTTAACTTCCTGTTTTGCAAAATGCATGCCAAGATGAGTCCCCGGATCTTCAGGACAAGGAGGAAGAAAGGGACGAACACTGCTGCTTGGTCAAATCATTCTTGGAAACAAGGCATCTTTTCTCCTCTTGAAGACTTTCAGTTGACATAAGCATATTAACAACTTGGAGAAGCCATAACTTTTTCTCCCCCAAACTTAGCATGATCTAGTCTTCTCTTTTTCTCTTTCTCTCTTTTTCTCCTTCCCTCCTGCCCTCCTTCCCTTCCTTTCTCCCATTTTTTGGTGGGGAGTTGGGGAGTGGAGGCAACTCCTTAGCTTCCAATTTAGGAGAACAAAACAAAAGGAGCATTTCCACCTTGGATCTGCCTTTTAGATTGTTCATTTTTTCATTGGGTATGGGGAAGAAGCACAACCTCACGAGTTTCCTGACAATATCATATTGAATAGTTGGCAAATGTGGATTATTATCTGCCAATCACCCAACAGATACTGAGTATATGCTAAATGCTAGGCGTTCTCTTGGGTGCTGAGGATACAGAAAGAGGGGAGGCCAGTCTGAGGAGATGATATTTAGGCTAAGGGGATGAAAGGTCAGCTATGGGGAGATAGGGGGTTAGCCCTAATAAGTGGTCCAGATTTTATTCTGAGTGCACTGAAAACATTTTACCAAACATATCACTCCAGCCTGATTTTTAGGCATGAGAATCTTGCCCTCTATATCTTCACTGATGAAACCAGAAACGTCAAAGATCACGGAAATCAAGTCTTTTCTCTCCATTCATTCGTTTGTCCATCCATCCATTCATCCATCCATCCACTCATCCATCCACCTATCCATACAGTAGTCATCTCTGGCTTCTGACATGCTGGGCACTGTGCTCACCATGTAACAAAGATGTAAAGATAAAGAAGACAAAGCTTCTCCTCTCAAGAAATTTATTATCTAATAAAGTACTTTAAGTGTGAAAGAGGCCTAGCAGAAGAATAAATGATGGTGCTCGCTCCACTAAATTACCTTGCCATTTTTCTCAGGGACTCAATGTATTTATTGGGCTTCCCAGGTAGCTCAGTGTTAAAGAGTCCACCTGGCAATGCAGGAGACACAGGAGACGTGGGTTCAATCCCTGGGTCGGGAAGACTACATGGAGTGGGAAATGACAACCCCCTCCAAAATTATTGCCTGGAAAATATCATGGACAGAGGAGCCAGGCAGGTTACAGTCCATGGGGTTGCAAAGAGTCAGACAGAGTACACATAGAATGTCCCCACAAGGGCTAAATCTTTGGGTAGAAATGCCACAGAACTTTGTGTTATTTTATCATATTCAAAAGCATGCTAAGCAGAACTGTTTGGTCCCTGAATTTTGGTGGCGCACAGAAACTAGGGTAATAAGGATTTAAAGCTGACACATCAAACTGAGTTCATCTGTCACCCATCAGACCTCATCTTGCTTAGGGGCTGATCCTGTACTTGATGACCATTCTAAGACATAGTTTTAAAAGCCTCCGGAAATTTTCTTCTCTATTTCATTAACCAATGCTTTTCCCCCCTCTAACACTTTCTTGAAATGCCTCTTATAAAACCCTTTTTTTCTTTCTTGTGGCAAAGGAAAGGAAGGAAAATACTAGCATCGAAGCATATGCTAAGGTAATTTAAGAGTTGTGATAAGCCAAAAGGAAAAGATAAACAGCCCCCAGAAACCCACAAAGTTAAAGAGTTTGTTCCTTTTTAAGGAAGTCTAATTGGACACGGCAGGGGGTCTTGATCAGTGTGCCTCGTTGTTTTATGAGTGGAATTTTCTACTACAATGTAGAAAGTTAAAGAGTGTGCTTAATGTCTCTATAATTGCTTTCTCACATCTATTGTTCAACCTTGAACTGGTTGGACTCCTATTGGAGAGTGTAGGGCCCTGGAAATGTAGGAATAGCCTCTGAACCTGAAGAGCTTTTCAGCTCAGTTCAGTTGCTCAGTCGTGTCCGACTCTTTGCGACCCCATGAATCGCAGCACGCCAGGCCTCCCTGTCCATCACCAACTCCCAGAGTTCACTCAGACTCACGTCCATCGAGTCGCTGATGCCATCCAGCCATCTCAGCCTCTTTCGTCCCCTTCTCCTCCTGCCCCCAATCCCTCCCAGCATCAGAGTCTTTTCCAATGAGTCAACTCGTCGCATGAGGTGGCCAAAGTACTGGAGTTTCAGCTTTAGCATCAGTCCTTCCAAAGAACACCCAGGACTGATCTCCTTCAGAATGGACTGGTTGGAAGCTTTTACAGTCTGCCATATCTTTGGTCTGAGCAGCCTGAGTCACTTTCCAATTATGAATTTCTCTTGTGATTATTCTAGTCAGTGAGTTTTGAGTAGCCTGAGCCCAGCTGTTTACAGAGGTCTTGATGAAGAGGAACATGGCAGCAAGAAAAGAAGAAACCAAGCAGAGCAGTGCGAAACCTGAGTGAATGTCAGGTTTGATAAGGGAGTCGGGAGGGAGGCCCCTCTATGGGGCAGAGTGCTGGATTCTCCTGTCCACGTGGGGCGCTGTTACTCTCAGTCAACAATAGCGATAACTTCCACGTCTGGTTCCCACTGGGCAAAGCAGAGGCATCTTTCCCCTCACACATGATCTTGAAGTAGAATGATCCCTGCATTAGAAATGGTGAAACTAAGACACAGAGAACTTAATTAAAGATCTTGCCCAAGGTGACAAGAGTCCAGGTGGGAAAGCGAGTAAGGCACAGACTTCGGATGTCTTGACAGAGGGTTTTTCAGAACTGTGATGGGCACAAAATGAAGGCATCGGCTCCCACCTTGACCCCTGCTGAGGAAATATTTCTCAAGTGCTTTGTCTAGCCTTGACCTCTGAAACATAATAGATATGGAAGAGAAAATCCCCTCCTTCCCCAAATTGCTTCACACATGCCCTCCCTTGTAAAGCTCTTTCCGGATGATCTCTGCTTTGGTTCAGAACCCTGACAACAAGCAAGGTGTGCTACCCTCTCATTCCTTCACCCTACGAAGGAAAACTACTCCTGTGCAGAGATCCCTTCAAAGCTGGGGTGCACTGCAACACAGGGATGTTTCTTATATCAACCTAAGTTGATCCAAGTTATTCAAAACATGCAACTCTGGGCATGACTGTGGGCCAGGCGTGCATCTTCCATTCATTTACAAAGAAATGTGTTTGGCTTATATTCATGTAGTTGCTGTTTTCTCCATTCTGGGAAATTTTTTTTTTTTTCACATTTAATGTTGCTGAAATTAGGACTTCATGATTAACATGCATGGTTAAAGTAGCATTTCTTATTTCTGCCCATAAATGCTGTAATTAAGTCCATGGTATACTGACCATCAATGTCATCTCACAATCGAGAATAGAGTCTAAATTTACGTATTTCTAACACAAGCCCCTTTCACAAAGAACTTCAGGACTTTATAAAAAAATACAATGAAATAGACTTTCCTCCGCATAGGAAGTCTCCTCTTTGTAAACGCTGAATCTTTTCCAAAAGAGGCTAGAGTAAAATTAAACCCTAGAAGCCTCTGCATTATTTTGAAAAAGGGATCCGATCTTGTGCTGCTGGGAGGACATGAGCAAGTTCAGGCCAGGAGTGTTTCAGAGCTTTAGAACTCATGAGGATCAGATAGAATGCCAAAAGGAAGACAGGGGAGCTAGCTCTGGGGTGATGATGGGACTTCAAATCCAGGCAGTGCCCAACCCCTGTGACATGATGGACATACAGTGAGTATTGAAATAAAATGTGCTGACACTCTGTGGCTGCCAAGTACTAGCCCCGGAACCAGAGGTGAGACCATTTTCCACACTGGATACCCATATCAAAAATAGCCACAATAAAACATGTGAGACTGAAGTCTTCCCCATCTGGCTGCCTTGGCAGTGACCTTAGCAGATCAGCATAAAACTCAGCTATGTTATAAAGATATCTGGTCCACTTTCCGTGACCCACGTAAGCTGTCCTTCCTGTTAACTGTATATGCTTATTGATAAGTCCACCAAAAAATTCAGAGTAATTGTGCAAAGGGACCAAAGAATTTATTCATTAGCAGTTATGATTTTACTTGGTAAACAAACTCATCATTGAGAGTATAGGAAGACAGCAGTTGAAATGTAGTTTGAAAAAGTTCCTGATAGCTTAGGGGAAGTTAAGAGCAATCATGAAGGTAAAAGCCTATTTTGAGGGGGAAGGGGTGGTCTAAGCCCAATGTGCAAGAATTCTATTAGTTTAGTGTGTTAAAACAAAGCAATGTTCTGAAAGAACATATATGTGTATTTTCATGTAACAAAAATGAGAAAACAAACTATGACTTAATGCACGTGACTAGGTAGACTAAGTCCTACAAAATTGACCTTGGTGGTGGGAAAGTCGGGAGATGAGAGACTAATCTAGTTTTCTGACCATCAAATATTTTCTCTCTTACGTGGGGATAATGAAACTCTTTACATCCTCCTCACTGTCTGGTAGTAATGGGGTTTTAAATAGATAATGCACATGACAGAGTTTTCCAAAGGCAAAAATGCTATACCAACAGGGAGATTATTACCAATATCATCATCATCATCATCCATAAGCTAGATAATTGGGACCACAAGTTCAAATATCTAAAGAGGCCAAGTCAGTCACAGGAAGAAGTCAACGGAAAATGCCTACCCCATCTATAATGGGCAGCTCCTACTTGACTCCAGGTATTTGTGGCCATGATGTAGTGCAGCAGGTAATGCTAGCTATGTTAGTTCAAGAGAGATAGTCTTATGAATGTTTACATAAAATATCCTGCATTTTCAACGTCATCAGCTAAACAAATCACAGAGGTTTGCAAGCTTGTGTGTCCAAGGGCCAGATATTTGCAGCCTCTGAGATCATGTACACGGACTTCTTCCTTGAAACTATCAATCAAATGATATGTAGAGAAACATTAAGTGATAACGATCATTTGATATCATCATCACGTTGCTATCATTATTGCTATCACCGTCACTATCATCACCACCAGCAATCTAGAAAGCGACTGCGGTTTTAGATTCCTACCTTTGGGAAGGAAAGAGCTTTTAGAGAGAAGTAACAGACTTGGCAAGTCCAGACATCCCTACAAGTGGACTGTATGCTTTGTGCCTAGTTATTCTTTTGTTAGACATGTGACTTTTTGGAACATCTGGCCCCAATTTTCCCAACACTAGAGAACCGAAATCAGAGGGTCCAAGAAGAGAAGTGACCATCAGTTGACACGGTGAGTTCACCTAGAATCAGGACTCGGGTTCTGATTCCCTGGTTCCCCCACTATCTCAGGGCTCTTTTCCTCTTTGCCATGATTTTCTGTCTTTGTTTCACATTCTTTTCATCTTCCAAACCCTTTCAGCAATTTGAGCCCAATAAAAAGAGGCAGAAAAGGCCACGTGTGCCCAGTCCAAGAAGACTTTTTTCCATCCCTGTGAATTATTTTCACCACCCATTTTCAGTGTCTTATATGCTAACCAGTCTTCAAGCGGAGGTGCACAGGTTAGCAAAAGAAACAGAAAGCCAGCATCCTAGGATTTAAATAGATGGCAGCCCATCCTATTTCTTCCCACTTTTTAAAGCAAATTTTTCGACCTGAGAGAGAACCCACCTAGAAACAGGGGTGGGAGCACAGGCTGATAAAGATCACTGCTCCAATAAAATTGCTGATAGAAATGTATTAGAGACAATGGTTCCTGCAGAAAGAGTAACACATAAAGCAATATCTAACGCAGGCAGAGAGGAAGCAGTGTGGGCAATGGTGAGGCGCCCCAGGGAGACGGAAAAGGTCACTGAGATGAAAATAACCTTGGGAACTTGGAAAAAGTGCTCCATTACCACAGACGGGAGGAAAACCCAGTGTCCGATCAGATGGAACAGACTGAAATGCGATTCCAGTCAAGTGTGAATGCCACCAAATGCACTGCGGAACTACTGGGGGTGGGGTGGGGCTGGCGGAGGAAATATGAGCCCTGGCCCCACCCCTCAGTCCGGGCTGGACATCAACACTGTTGAAAAGCAGGGATTTGTAAAGTCCTAATTTGCACACATGCATTTTGTAAATCCTGGGTGAAGGTGAGGGGTGAGAAAATGTGATAAAGATAAATCAAGGGTCTTTCTGTGAAAGGGCAGGACTGTTCCACTGAAGTATTTAAAATGATGCTACACTGTCAGCTTAGCTTTTTTTAAAGCAAAGGGAGGCAAAATCTGCCTTTAGAGTAGAAGAGGGAACGAAAAGACGATTGATCATTGCCTTCATTGTTAGCTTCCCATGGTTGAGTGTTCACTGATAGAATTGGTTCAACTCCAAGATGCTGTCTTTGAAACAATTATTGTTTTCCACTAAAATACAACTCTAGCAGAAAACATTAATTGAAGTGATAACTGCCTAAATGCTTCAGTATCAAAAATGCATGTGCCTTCACATCTCTGGGCTTTATGAGCACGAGAAAGGAATAAGCGTAATAAGCAACAGAAACCATAAAACAAAAGATGAGACAGAAAATGACAAGAGAGAAAGAGGGCTGGAGGCCCAGGCAGAATCAGGCGGAAGGCTGGCACAGGAACTTTAAAGCACTACAAGAAATAGTTTTTCTACCCTTTACTACTTTGTTCAGATTCTAGAGTTGAAAAATTATACTGATTTTCTTTACTTGCTCCTGGCTTTCTCTGCCATGCACACGGCAGCACATTATTCTACCAACCAGAAATGCCTTCTTCATTTTTTACCTCTTCTACAACAGGATGAGGAAAACAGCCTGGGAGCCAGGGTCTGCCCCTACTACTTTCTTGGACCATTCTTTGGAAATTGAAAATACTCTCTGAGCATCTTTGCCCTACTCTTTGACTTCATTCCTATTTATCTGTTCATTCCACCAAATACTGATTGAGCATCTGCCCTGTGCCTGGCACTGTGCTTGTTAAATGCATAGAGTCAAATGGGACACAAGAGATACAGTGCTTGTCTTCAAAGAGCTTAAATACAATGTTGAATGCAGTCAGATGGTGAGTTCAGTAACAGAGGTGGCCTGGGAGCTACAGAAGGGAGATGGAAGAGAGACAAACCCTGATCAGGTAGACCAGGAGGCTTCCCAGAGGAATGAGCATCATGTACAAAGACGCTATAGCACAAGTGTGACACATTCAGGAGCTATTTATGGAGTGCGGCAAAGGATGAGAGATGTGGATAGGGACATGCACAGGAGTTTTTTGTGACATGCTTAAATGTATATTTTATATCCAAGGAACAAGGGGGTCCCACCAAAGAGTCTGAAGCAGCAGAGAGACATGTTCAAATATGCATTTATATGGTAACTCTGCTACCTGCAATTTAAGAAAGAGTTAGACGATACAGACAAAAAAGAAAGAAGACTCAATTAGAACCAATTAGCTCTTTAGGCCAAAGATAATAGTCATTTGAGCTAGGGTAGTGGTAGTAGGGATAAACAAATATTTAAGAGTCCAATCTGATACGGTTTACGATGTTTATTGCAGCACTCTTTCTAATAGTCAAGATATGGAAGCAAATAAGTGTCCATCAGGAGCGGATAGAGATGTGGCACCTGTATACAATGGGATACCACTCAGCCATTAAAAAGAATGGAATGATGCCATCTGCAGCAGCATGGATGGACCCTGAAAGTGTCATTCTGAGCAAAATCAGTCAGACAGAGGAGAAATGCCATATGACACACCTTATAGGTGGAATCTAAAAAGAAATGAGACAATTGGACTTACAAAACAGGAAGAGACTTGCAGACTTAGCAAACTTACGGCTGCAGGGAGGAAGGAGTGGCAGGGGAGGGAGAGTTAGGGAGTTTAAGATGGACATTTTCACACTGCTGTAGATTAAACGGATAACCAACAAGGCCCTGCGTTATGGAACTCTGCTCAGTGTCATGTGGCAGCCTGGATGGTGGGGAGCTTGGAGGAAAATGGATACATGTATATATATATGGCTGAGTCATTTCATTGTTCATCTGAAACTATAACAACATAGTTAACTGGCTTTAGCCCAAGACAAAAAAAAAGTTGAAAAAAGTAAAACAAACAGATTCGATAGCGTTTGGCAACTTATTCTCCATAGAACTGAGGAACAGGAAGGCTGTTTTCTAGGATGCTGGCTTGAGCAACTGGATGGTGGGGCATGCATTGAGATGAGGAATACCAGAGATGAATCAGATGCAAAGAACATGTTTGGGATTAAATGCATTGAGCTTTTGCAATTTCATCTCAGAGCTGTTGTATTTGAAAGGCCTATTGGACATTCTAGTGGTAATATCCAGAGGACGATTAGATATATTGAGTAAAAGATTTGACCTAGAGAAATGGATATCAGGGTCATAAACTTACAAATAGTAATTTTAGTTATCAGTGTAGCTGATCATCCATAGTACATAAAAAGTAAAATAAAGGGGGCCTGAGTTTATAGATACCCTGACATTTAAGGGATCAACAGAGAAGGGGGCATATACAGGAAGACTGGACTGGCCAGAAACACAGGAAAGAAAATGAAAAGAACGTGGTATGAAGATGTCAAAGGAAAGGGCATTTCAAGGTGAAAGGAGCAGTGAAAAAGGGAAATGTGAGACGTGATGAGACATGTTTATTAAATTTAGCAATAGGGGGCTATTTGTGAATGTAGTAAGAGCAGTTACTTAAGTAAGTGAAAATAGTAAGCTGCAGAGCATGTGGGGAGTGCTAAAGTTGAAAGAGAGGCCAGATAAGTCTTTCAAGAAATTTTTCAAGGAGAAGAGTACTTCTCCACTGAATTAAGTCCTGTTGGCAAAGGTCCTCTAGGGGAGATTGTTAATACAGGGAGAAGGTGGGACCAAAAGGAATTGAAAGCATGACAGGAGGGAGGCAAGAGCGATGTTACTTCTTCCATTGCCATGAAAATAAGACAAGAGGCTTGAGCTCTACTCTGAGGCCCAGCATCTGGTAGCTCTGTTCTGCTTTGTACTCAGTGGGATGCTGCTGTGGGTGAACTGTGTTCCTCCAGAAGATATGTTGAAGTCTTAACCCCTGGTCCCTGTGAAAATGACCTTATTTGGAAATAGGGTCTTTGCAGATGTAATTAAAATGAGGTTATACTGGATTGGGGTGAGCGCTAAATCCAATCACTGGTATCCTTTTAAAGAGAGAGAAGGGACTCCCCTGGTGGTCCGTCCAGTGGTTAAGACTCTGCTTTCCAATGCGGGGGACACGAGCTCAATCCCTGGTAAGGGAACTGAGGTCCCATGTGCCTCAACTAGAGAGCCTACGTGCTGCAAGCTACATAGTGCTAAATCCAATCACTGGTATCCTTTTAAAGAGAGAGAAGGGACTCCCCTGGTGGTCCGTCCAGTGGTTAAGACTCTGCTTTCCAATGCGGGGGACACGAGCTCAATCCCTGGTAAGGGAACTGAGGTCCCATGTGCCTCAACTAGAGAGCCTACGTGCTGCAAGCTACATAGTTCCCACGCTCTGGAGCACGCGTGCTACAACTAGAGAGAAGTGCTCATGCTGCAATGAAGAGCCTGTATGCAGCAACGAAGATGCCAGATNGTGCCTCAACTAGAGAGCCTACGTGCTGCAAGCTACATAGTTCCCACGCTCTGGAGCACACGTGCTACAACTAGAGAGAAGTGCTCATGCTGCAATGAAGAGCCTGTATGCAGCAACGAAGATGCCAGATGTCGTGTGCTGCAACTAAGACGCACCACAGTCAAAAATAAATACTTTTTTTTTTTAGAAAAAGGAGAGAAAGCAATTATTTTTCAATTAACAGTAAATAAATTAAAAAGAGAGAAAGAGTTTAGGGGGCCTAGAAATACATACAGGGAGAAGACGGTCATGTGAAGATAGAGGCAGGGATTGAGTCATGCTGCTACAAATAAAGAATGCCAAAGATTTCCAGCAACCACTAGAAGTGGGGAGACACAAGGAAAGGCTGTCCCCTAGAACCTTCAGAAGGAGCATGGACCAGCCAACACCTTGAGCTTGAGCTTCTAGCCTCTGGAACTGTGAGAGAATACATTTCTGTTGTTTAAAACCACCTAGTTTGTGGTGCCTTATGAGAGTAACCCTAGAAAACGTATAGATGCTGAGAACATGCATTCCCCAGGTTAGTTTCTCAGCTTATGACTGTTCCACCAAATACTCATCAGTGGAAGCAACTATCTCAAAAGCACCATCAATTCAGGAGTGCAGATGCTAGAAAGCATGGAGAGAAATATTCTTTACGTCCAAGGAACATAACGGATTGGACAAACATACACTTTTCTCATCATGCCCTAGGCTGCCTCTTCTGTTCTTTCTAACAGTGAGAAACTCATGCCCACAATCACAGATGACCGCAGACCTAAAAGCATTACAACGACCTTCAGTCAACTGGCCCAAGTTAGAAGACCTTAAGTGGGAATGCATCCATCTTTTCGTTGCCCCCGTCTGCATGCATGCTCAGTTGTGTCAGACTCTGTGACATCATGGACTGTAGCCTGCCAAGCTCCTCTGTTTGTGGGATATCCCAGGCAAGAATACTGGAGTGGGTTGCCATTTCCTTCTCCAGGGGATCTTCCCAACCCAGGGTTCAAACCCACATCACTTGCATTGCAGGTGGATTCTTTACTACTGAGCCACATGGAAAGGCCCTGCCCCAGGCTACCTCGGTCTTTTTAAAGCTTAGATCAGTAAGGATGTCTTAGCTCAACTCAATCTATACCGAGGGCTAAATGACATAAAAAGACCAAAGAAATGACCCTTGTCTTGAAGTGGTGACAATTTAATATTGACAGGAGTAACTTATATGCATGAAATACCAAGAGAATATTACAGATCAGAATGTAATGAGGTGCTAAATTGAATAAGGCAGCCTATAAGACTGGTGCAATACTGACTCTGGCTGGAGTTGGGCTATATTGGTTGGGAAAGATGTGGGGAAAAGATGGGACCTGTGCTTACATGGATACCGGGTTAGTAATGAGGAGGAACACTGGTTAGGATACCTCCTCCATTTCATGCCATTCTAAGCCTGGGATTTTTCAGGGCTGGGTTTGGATAAAGTTCTAAAGCCCTAAATAACTCCACAGGACTCCCTTATCAACAGTAGCAGATATAAGACAAATCTACAGTTTTGATGAAATGTTTCAGTGACAACCATGCAAATTCCCATCACCTGCTATCACCTCAAAGACATAGCCTCTAATCTACATATGTATGTTGAATGAAAATATATCTGGTAATATTAAACAGCTACCATTTGAGTATTCTAACATTGTATGAAGTGTTGTGCACAACCAATCCCTTGTACTTTGTTTTAATTTTTTTTTTCTGTTTGTAAAGAGAAAAATGCACATAGTTTAAAGAATTGAATAGTTCTACAGTATTTGCTTCAAAAATAGCAATCCTTTTGCATTACTACCAATTTCTTCTTTCCCAGAGGCAACTACATTAACCTATTTTTTTTTTAGCTGATTATTTTGGTATTTAGCTCCAGGTTTATAAATAACATGTTTTGCTGCTATTTCTTGCATTTCCAATTTTAGGCATTATCTAGTAACTTCTCACTAGAAAAATGCACAGCTAGCCTTTTTCTTCTACCTGCTCCATCCATATATGTAATGTACTTTTCCATCTCCCCGTCCTTCTGATATAATGCTTAGATCAATATTCAGTGTTTAAGAGCTGAGCCGTGTTATAAATGATAACCATCTTTCATTTCTCGAACAACTTTTCTGTTGTCTTTTAAGAATTTACTTAAATTTATATATACTTCTCAACACTGCAGACTGATTTCTTTGTTCTTGTTGTACTCCTTATCACTCTGTGTCCTTGGGCAAGTTTAACTCTCTGCACCACAGTTTTTCCATCTGTTGAAAAGGAGATCATACCAACCCACAATGTAATGGTGTCAATGTCCTCCAGCCAAAACACCAGTAGGAATACACTGTGGTCAAACAAAGTTGGGTTAATTAACTCATTGCAAAGAAGGGGCCCTGGGGTGCCTCAGTAGAAGGGTATTAGAGAGGGCTATGTTGAATAATTTTAGGGAGGGGTCAAAGAAACAGGCTCCCTGCATTTGGTGCTGTCAGATAGTGGGGATAACCCTACGATTGGATATCTCAATATATTTCATGTACAGAAAGGGTTGAGTAGAAGAAGCTAACACTACCACTGGTAAAGAAAGTACTGTTACTCATTTTAGCTTGGAGAGGGGGGTGCTTTGTGCTTTTCTGTTTGGGACAGTGACTTGGTTTCTGTCTTTATTCAGGCAAGATTATAAAATGGCCTTGCTTTCATTTTATTGTACTTTATCTCAACCACAGAACGGTCCTGATGAATGCTAATATTCTCTAAGGCTGCTTAGGTTCAAGGGGAGGATACCATGGCCTAGCTGGGAACGCCAGGCCATTTCCCCCACAACAGACCTTTTGCCGAGATGCCAGTGTCAGGCTAGTTCCCAGCGTTAAGGGCTGATTTTCTTGTTCTCATAGGTAAGGAGGATTAAATGAGCTGCCATCTGTAAAGACCATCAGCGCAATGGCGGCCATAAAATAAGCCCTTAAAAGTGTTTGTCATATGACACTAAAAGCACAGGCAACAAAAGAGAAACATAGGTAAGTGGGCAGACAACACTGAAATTAAACCATCAAAGCACACTCAACAGACTGAAAAGGCAACCGCCAGAATTCAAAAAATATTTGCAAATCATTTCTAGTAAGAGATTGATAACCAGAGTACAGGGCTTCCATGGTGGCTCAGACAGGAAAGAATCCTCCTGCAATACAGGAGACCTGGGTTCAACCCCTGGGTTGGGAAGAGTCCCTGGAGGATGGCATGGCAACCCACTCCAGTATTCCTGCCTAGAGAATCCCAAGGACAGAGGAGCCTACAGTCCATGGGGTCAAAAAGAGTCAGACACGACTGAGCAACTAAGCACATCCAGAGTACAGTCAGAACTCAAGAGAGATTCTGGGTTTGGTTTCAGACAACCACAATAAAGCTAATACTGCAATAGAGTCACATGAATTTTATTTTTTTTTGGTTTACCAGTGCATTTAAAGTTATGTTTACACTATACTATAGTCTATTAAATGTGCAATAGCATTATTTTTTAAAATGCAATGCATATACCTTAATTAAAAAACACTTGATTGCTAAAAAATGCTAACTATCATCTGAACCTTCAGTGAGCTTGAGTAATAACAGCAAAGATCACTGACCAGGGATCACTGTGTCAAATGTAATAATAATGAAAGTGAAATGTTGCAAGAATTACAAAATGTGACACAGAGAAACAAAGTAAGGAAATGCTGTTGGAAAAAAACGGTCCTGACAGATTGATTCAGGGGTGCCACAGAACTTCAGTTTGTAAAAAAAAAAAAAAAAGGAAGTGCAGTAAAACAAAGCTCAATAAATGGGATACACTTGCATATAAAGAACTCCTAAAATTCAACAACAACAAAGAGCCTGATTAAAAAGTGGGCAAAGAATCTGAGAAAACATTTCTCCAAAGGCCAATAAGTACATGAAAAGATGCTCAACATCACCAATCATCAGGTAAACACAAATCAAAACCACTTCACATGCATGATGATGGCAATTATAAAAAAACGAAGAAAATAACAAGTGTTAGAAGGATGGAGAGAAAGTGTAACTGTTGTGCACTGCTGGTGGGGATCTGAAATGGGGTAGGCACTGCGGAAAACGGTATGGCAAGTCCTCAAAAGATTCAACCTAGAATTTCTACACGGTTCAGTGTTCCACTTCTGGGTAAACACCCAAAAGAAGTCAGAGCAGGCCCTTGAACACATGTTTGTACACAAGTGTTCACAGCAGCATGAGTCACAACAGCTGAAAGGAGGAAATAACCCAAATGTCCAGTGACTGATCAATGAATAATTAAAATACAGGACCAAAAGGTTATTATTCAGCCTTAAAAAGGGAGAAAGCTCTGACACATGACACAACCTGAATGAATCTCAAAGTCATGAAACTAGGTGAAATAATCTGGTCACAAACAGACACATGTCCTGTGACTCCACTTATACGAGGTACCTAGAATAGTCAAATTCACAGAGGTAGGAAATCAAATGGGGTTGCAGGGGGCTGGAGTGAGTAGGGAGTTCATGTTTCATGGGTAGAGTTCTATTAGGAAGATGGAAAATTCTGGAGATGGATGGTGGTGAGAGTTGCACAGCAATGTGTATGGACTTCTGCTGCAGAATGGTACACTTAAAAATGGTTAACAATGGTTATTTCACATTATGGAGAAGGGGACGACAGAGGACGAGATGGTTGGATGGCATCACCAACTCAATGGACATGAGTTTGAGCAAGCTCCGGGAGTTGGTGATGGACAGGGCAGCTTCAGTCCATGGAGTCGCAGAGTCAGACATGACTGAGAGACTGAACTGAACTGACAGATACTTTATCACAATGTACTTGCTAACGTAAAAAGTAAATAATATCAAACTTGATCCCTGCTCCATCTAAATCTTCTTTCAAGATACTTAGATGCATCAGAATGTCCTTTAATATTCATGACAACTTTAGGAGTTGTAGACGCTTACTACTGTTTTACCGGTAAAGAAAACCGAGGCATAGATGAAGTCAGTCATTCATGATCACAGTGTTACAAAGTGGCTGAGCTATGATTCAAATCCAACGAGTATAGATTTGAGAGCCCACTCTTAAAAACACAGTTCTTTTTAATTATTATATTTGGGAGGGGTCTAAGAGGTTTACCAGGGGCTGGGGTTATTACTTCTGTTAGAACTGCCCATTTGTAAAAAAAAATCTATCGTTTCATTGAGTAGAGCATTGAGACATCTAGAGCAAGAGACTGGGGCCACATTTTAAAATGGCTATTTAATATTAGCCGAGAAGCTAATTAGAATTAAATATAATCTTTAAGAAAATTTGGGAAAAGCTGAAGTTCTGGATAAAAATTGTTAGGGCAGGAAACTGTTAAGCTGTTGCATATAGCTCCTAGGGCATCTTGCTTGTATTAATACCATGAAGCCAGGGGCAGAGATGGAGAGGCAGAAAGTACACAATGCTTATCGACCTTGGGAATTTTGTCAATAGCAAGATTATTTGCTGAGAAGGAACATTTCGGTGCCGTATGTCACTTCCATGCTGCGCATCTCCAAAGGAATTACCTGTCCATCTCGCCTGTGTGCTGATTTGCACTGTGGTGCAGACAAGCGATCCCAACCATAGCTGGGCTGGAAACAGCTGAACCTACAAAATTCCTGTGTGTGAGCACATGTGCACATGAGCATGCATGCATTACAAGAAGGCACAAATGCAAAGAAGAGAAGGTCTGGCCTCTGTTTATCAACGTTCAGGGAGTCCCTGAGAACACCAACTCCCGATCTCAGGGTGGAAGATCTTGCTTAGAAGGTGCTCTGGGAGCCCGGGGGCCCTGCTTTTTCTGCTTGCTGGGTTGGCAATCAACATTTTCAAGCATGTGTCGTCAGATGCCAAACCATACTTCTCAGCCGCTGCAGGGAAACTGCAAGGAGCTACTCGGCCTGTCTCAGTTTTGACAAAGCCCTAGAGGATGGGGTGAAATCCACATTATGCAGGAAGAGGGGTGGAGGGTAGGCTTTAAATAGGAAGGGGTGCGTAGTTTGCTCCAGCTGGATTTAAGGAACTTACACACAGAATATTAGAGCAAGAAGAGAAGCTTTTGGGCCAGTGTTCAAATTTGACAAGTAGGGAAACTGAGGCACAGGTTTGACTATTAAAGTTCATGCTGTGAACTGAATCTTCAGCTTCTATTTTAGGACTTTCCCACTATACCCAGGCTTCCCAAACTTGCCAGACCCTAAGAATCATCTGAAGAGAGAAGTGAAAGCACAGTTCCTGAGCTCCTCCTAAACTTATTCAACCAGAATCTTCTGCAAAGAGTCAGGGGATGTGTGTGTTTGCCAGGCAGAGGAGGACAAGAGTATTTTTGTGATGTGGTATCAGTGTTTTTCCAACCTTTTAAACAGCATAACTCGTGTCCCTTAAGGCAATGCTCTCATTGTCCTTTGTTTCTCTCAATAAGTCACTCAGATATTTTCAAGGTTAACGTTTAACAGAGGGGTGGGGAGAAAACCCTCTGGAATTAGGAAGGTTAGGTTTGATTCCCAGGCGGTTCATTTCTCAGCTCTCTGACTTCAGTTATTTCTTTGGGCCACGGTGTTTCATCCATGGAATGGGCGTGACGGTAATTCTTTTACTCTGGGATGTGGTGGGGATTCAACGGAAGGAGGTATGTGCTGTGCTTAGTCCCGCAGTCGCGTCCGACTCTTTGTGACCGCATGGACTGTAGTCTGCCAGGCTCCTCTGACCATGGGGATTCTCCAGGCAAGAATACTGGAGTGGGTTGCCATGCGCTCCTCGAAAGGAGGTATATAAAGTGTCTGACATAATACCTCGTGTAGAGGGAGAAGGCGGCTTCGGGGGAGAAGCAAACCCATGTGTTTTGCGTTTAGGGCAAGAGCAAGGTGAAGGTGCCCTGCCCAGCGTTGAGTCAGCATCCAGGACTTAGTCCACGCTGCTGCTGCACTGGAGCCCCTCTGCAGAAGAGGCAGTCAGACCACCGCCTAGAAGCAGGAAGGGATTACAGGCAGCTTGACACATCTGGCCCCCACATCCGAGCCGAAGGAGAAGAACTGGGAACCGAGCAACTCGTGCACAGAAGAAATCCAGTTTGGGGATGTGAATGATATTTGGACTCAACTTCCTGACCCCCAAGTCAAGAGTGAAGAATGAAATCTCTCCCGAACAGGCGTGCCTCTTTCTGCTGAGGCTCCCACTGAGACCTTTCCATTGGTTCTGCTGCTGCTTGTCGTGATATGTACAAGTGTTATTCAGCACCTTCTCATTTAAAGACGATGGACAAAGTTCTAGAAGATCAAAAACAGGAGAAACCGAGCAAAACATGGGTATATTGAACATGGTTTGTATGTTTCTCTGAGTTGGGATATTCTAAACTGCCTTCACTCCCCCTCATTATCCAGCTTTTCCATTCACACAGGATGTAAAGCATTACACTTAGCAGTTTCTGAAGACACTGATGAATTCATTTATTTAATAAATACTTATTGAGCATCTATTCTGGACCTAACACCAGAATCCTACAGAGGAGCTTTATGCATAATGAATTGAATGGAAGAGAAGAAAGAGAAGCCTAGAAAGAACAAGGTTAACACGGGGCACCTTAAAAGAGGGGCAATAACTGTGAAGAGATGACTCACTGGAAAAGACCCTGATGATGGGAAAGACTGAAGGCAGAGGGAGAAGAGGGAGGCAGAGGATGAGATGTTTAGATAGCATTACCAACTCAATGGACATGAATTTGAGCAAACTCTGGGAGATGGTGGAGGACACGGAAGCCTGGCATACCGCAGGCAATGGGATCGCAAAGAGTCAGATACGACTTAGCAACTGAAAACCCACCACAAACAGTCTCACAATGTAGGAGGATTTTTAAAAGAAAACGAGTTAGTAGTATCAGCACAGTCAGATCATCCACGTGTGTAAGAATTGCTGCGAGCTATTTAGGAAATTCTAAATAATCTATTTAAGGAGGCAAGAAAATTTGTAACATATTAGAGGAAAAATTCTTCCCTAAGCCTAAAATACACTAGGTTGGCCAAAAAATTTGTTCAGATTTTTCTATATGCATGTATAGGAAAACCCAAATGAACTTTTTGGCCAGTCCAATACAAGGGGACGTCGTTTCATTAATTTAAAAAAAAATTCTGGGCACTCCCCTTATGCCTCATCCCAAATCCAGCCCCATGGATGGTGGGAGGGGCCAGATGAATGAGACCGTCCTGGGGCAGTGCTTTAGTCCGAAGGCAAGGATGTCATTTCTAACGTTTCAAAGCTGTCATATAGAGCATCTGCTTCTCAGGTTCTAGGTGAGGACGACCACCCCAAAGTTGACTAATTTCCATAAAACATTTAGTTATGAGCAATGATATTTAAGGTCTGTTGCCCATGGGACAAACAGTTGACACAGTCTTTTATAGAACTAAGGTTTATCTATGGATCAAATCAAGTTTTGCCCTTGGGTTGAAGGAATGATGCTAAAGCTGAAACTCCAGTACTTTGGCCACCTCATGAGAAGAGTTGACTCACTGGAAAAGACTCTGATACTGGGAGGGATTGGGGGCAGGAGGAGAAGGGGACGACCGAGGATGAGATGGCTGGATGGCATCACAGACTCGATGGACGTGAGTCTGAGTGAACTCCGGGAGATGGTGATGGACAGGGAGGCCTGGCGTGCTGCAATTCATGGGGTCGCAAAGAGTCAGACACGACCGAGCGACTGAAATGAACTGAACTGAACTGTACAGTTTTGGCACATTAGTAGAAAGGTTTTTTTTTAACTGAAAATGTTCTCTATGGCTCATGAGGAGGGAGGTCAAAAGACATTTTAACAGGACACCCGATTCCCACATGTTTCTGGGAATTGGGTGTCTTTCTGGCCTCACTAATATAAGGATTTGCAGAATTTCCCTGAAGCAGTCAATTGATTTGTTTTTATCTCCCTGATGTTGTGTGTGTTGGGGTTTTTTGCTTCTTGCTTTGGTTTCTGGGAAGCTTAGAATCAAGTTTTTCTATCTTAAATAATGGAACGGGACTTTATGTATATGAGCCTGTATGTATGCTTTTCTCCCTAGATTTTCCCCTTTATCCTCTTATAATTTTCCAGTTTTTGAAAAATATTTGTTAGATGCTGTCCAAATTATAGGGAAGATGTAAGAGAAGGAATGAATGAGATGGCTGAATGAATGAATGGGTGAAGTTTTTTTGCTTTATGATGCCAGATAAACAAGATTATCATTTAATGAGCTAGGCAACTGAATTCCTGAACCACTCTAGGGAACTCAGGGCTTGCTGTTTTGAAGTTCTATGTTCTTTAGAATTAACCAAGGTGATGCTTTTTTAAAAAAAGAGGTGGGTACCTTCAATGCGCTTTAACAAAGTGACAGTCTCCAGCATAGACAGCTTCTTTGTCACACAGAACCAACGGAAAGGGTTCTGGCAGGTGCATACTGATTACATTTCTTCTGAATTGATGTTACTAATGAGTATTCAAAATTCCTTTATTTAGACTTTTAAGAAAATGAAAACTCAACCTTTTAGGGTGGAGGAGGTAAGTCAATGCTTTTAGACTATAATGCAGCTGCCCCGGTATTTTCTGCCTCATATGCTGATAGCAAAATGCAAACCCCATTCCTATTTGGAAGGTAGTCTTATGCGTCCATCTGTAGGAGCTTCCATTATGCTGCCACTGGGATCCAGACTTTTTTCTTCCAGCTGAGTTACTTCACAGAATCTGAAATTATGCTGTTGTAGACAAGAAACATCTCTGGAGCTGACCTGCTCTGGCAGAAGGTCAGAACACAGGATGAACCACTTGCCGGAGCTCAGTTATCTGGAAGAAAATGCTTGAGGGGATGGGAAGCATGCCTCTTCTAAGCGTCTCACTAGCTGTACCTGGGTACCAGCAAGATTGGCACAGATTGAAGGTTAGAGCAATTGGGCTGCACAGGTGCCAAGGTTTTAGGACCGTCCACTAAAGAATGTACTACAGTCATAGAAAATAATGACAGTGGAGCCATAACGGCAAAGTTTTGTTGTTGCCTCGAGATGCTCATGTCAAAAGTATTTTAGTGTACAGTTTATGTCCAGTTTGTCTCTTTAGAACAGAAGCCCTTTGAGCAGGAAATGAGCACACTGACTCTAATAGTGGGCTTCACTAATGTCAAGTCATAACAGCAACAATCAGAGGGCAGCAGGAAAGAATTTTTTAACTGTCATGCATGTGCTGAGGTGTTTGAAGGGGTTTTATTTCATCTAAGAAGGAGACAAGGACCAAACTGGTCCCAGGTCTTCAAAGCAAAGGGTCATTGCCAAGAGACCGGCTTCGAAAGGTCTGTGTTCTTAAGCAGCTGAACATAACACAACCAATCACGTGGTCAGTTTGTTTGTGCCTCCACAGCTACTGAAAAAGCCAGCCCCTTTCATCAAACTCAATTCACAACACCCAGGCATGGCTCTGCACTTTGCATCTTCTGTGTCAAACTCTATTTTCAATCCTTTATGTCAAATTTAAATTCATGGCAACTACATTCAGATCTTGATAGAATTCCCAATTTGCTTTGGACCCCACGTCCATTCCACAACACACGCACACACATGTGAGCACACACATATTCAAAATGGATTTGCACTCACTTTAGCCCTAAGCCAGAATCAAGAATTTTGAATGGCTGCCAGTTGACCGGAGCTTTAACCAGTTCTCAGATTAAGTAACCTTCCGAGAGCAAGGATAGTGCACATTTGGATCTTTACCCCTCAGGTGAAGAAATCCCGTCACTGTAGTCTAAGTGGGATGAAAATGGACCCTCAAATTTTCTGTGGTATTTTTCCCTATTACTGAAGCTTAAATAGCTATCAGTCTGAAGTGAGCAGAACAAATTGGTGTGAGTGAAGAAAAATGGATAAGTTTGAGTTCGAACACACACATCTGTTGTGTCCACCAGAAGGAGGTCTTGATTAGGCAGCAAATCAACAAAAATTCCCTATCAACCACTTACAATCTGATACAACAGAAAAGAAATCACTCATGGCGTTATCACCAAGAAAACATTCTAGACAGCCCTGAGGTATGAATTGACCCCTCTTATGGAAATCATCTTGGCTTGGGTATACATATATGCATAAAAGGAGATACTTTTTAAAAGCTCATTTTCTTGCTAATAATCATCTGTTTTTAAAAAGCTATCAGCAGGTGCACCTCATTTCAAAAGCCTCTTGTCCTTTATAATACAATATTCATCACGATTACATAGTATGAAATAAAAAGCAGCAAAATATAAGCGAGGATAGTTCAATTAAATGCAACATAATCTCAGAAGCAAAGGAAAAAAAAATGATCCTGTAGCTAAAATCAGGTTCCGATGAAAGAAAAAAGGGAATATATTTCCACATATTTTTAATTATATAGAATTTCCTCAAACATGATTTTTCATAATATATTCCATTAAGTTAACATCATATTTGAAGAAAGAGCATTTTCCGATTTCATTTTAAGCCTGATTTTGAGCAATTACAGTGTCATTGTTCCGCGGTAGAAAGGTTGAATTCATTTACTGTGTGGTTATGCTAGTTATGATTGATGTCTCTTCTCCAAATGATAAACCAATCACCCCAATGATGTAATGTCATTTTAAGAGTGCCATAATCACATTTCTCTCAAACTAGAAGCTCTGATGAGTTCTAATAAAGATTTATGGTAGATTAAAGGCCTTCATAATATCAACAATGGATTGCTCATTTGATGAGAGATTTGATTAGGTAATTTTTTTTTGAAAAAGAATATGAGTTTACTAAATATATCAGGGCTGGCTTTGAAGAAGGGCATGGGCCATCATAAGTAGCAGTCTATCATTCCATCTCCTGAATGAATCATCTTTAATGTATTTAGGAGGTCCTCTCTAATTGTAGAGGTTGAGGCCATTGGTGGCATATACTCATGGATGGAGCCCAAATACAATCTCATCAAAGAACACCCTTGGCATGGAAATCCAGAGCTTTCTGGATTGCTTTTGATGGGATGTACTAATGAACACCATCAGTGACCAACTCCAAAGACAACTCCAAAGCCTTGGGGGTCGGGAGCAATCAATTTCTGCAAATGTCTCTCCTTGGGCTGTGGGTACTTAACCCTAGGTGCTGCCCAATCCTACATTCACGTGTTTTGTGAGCCACCAACAGCAGAAATCAAAATAAGGCATGGCTACTTCTGGATCTGGGGCAATTCCACCTAAGATTTAGAGATCTGGAGCTGAGGCAAGTACCACAAAATCCTCAAAAGGGGGACAGAATGCTGTGACCAGTCCTTTTGATGTGTGAATGTGAAAACCACAGTGAGAAACAAGGATTTAGAAGTGCTATTTATCATGGTACCATGGAATCAGCTCATTAATTTCAAGTGAAGTGGGACAAGTAGAGGGTCAGAGGAGAGGTCACCCTCAAACGCTTCAGACTTGGCAAGACATTCAGCATTCACATCAGGTAAACACATTTTAATTGCAAAATCATCTAAATAAGCAAGGAAGAAAGAGTCAGAAGCCAACCATCAAAAAAAAAAAAAAAAAAAATCTGAGACGCACATGCGTTGGTCACATTGAGGGTGTCCGTCAGCTATGACCAGAATTATAGTAACACAATGTCCAATATTCCGTCATCTCTCTGCACTTCACCTTTGAGACCTGCAGACTCTCACGTGCAGTTGGGGGGAAATTCTTCCCACTGAAGGAGGGCCAAGCTCTGTTCAGATAGGCCACACCTCTTCAGTAACCACGACCTTCAACAAAGAGACCCTGAAACCTCAGTGCCACCAGATGGCAAAGGTACTTCACCTCCTCGCTCCCCACACCACCTTCTCCCCGGCCCTGGTTTCAGAGGTGTCGTTTCGCAGAAGACTCCAAATCATCACGCACACAACACCACATGTTCATGCCACGGTTTCCTTACCACTGCTGGAGGCTTGCTGGGGCCCTGAGCATGCTCTGAGCAGGTATGAATTGGGGGAGAACTCCTCATCGGGGTTGGTGTCCATGATTTGATGGGAGGTGTTGCTGTCTAGCAATGGCATCTGGCAGCTAACGGGTGGAGGATTATGGGAGCTAGGCAGCTGAGCAGATGGGAGGAGGCTAGACGAGGATGTAGGTGGAATGGGACGACCTGGGAAAGAGGACAGAGGGGTCAAAGGTCAGCAATGAGTGTCATGAGAGCATCCAGAGAAAGTTACATTACAATCACCTCACAATGCAAATATCCAAAAAAAAAAAAAAAAGCTCCAGATGTATTTTTTTGAGTGATCTGATGGTTTTTCCAAAGGTCCAAATTCATATGACCGTAGTTGTGTATTTCAGAAAATGGACATGACAACAGAAGTATCTATCAACACAGCTGAAACGGGATCAGCCAGGAAGACATCCACGTCCTTCTGTCTTTCCTGCTATTGCTATGGTCCTAACCGACGTTTCCACCATCTCTCAGTGGACTAGCTCCCACTCTTGCCACACACCCGTCCCTGACCCTTTGTCTCTCTCCCTTCTCTACGGCAGCCAGGATGCTATTTTAGTGAGAGAAATTAGATCATATCACCCTGCTGCTTGGCACCTTCTGCTGGCTTCCCACTTTCTGTAGAAAGAGATGCAAGCTCTTTACACTGCCCTGCATGTCTCGTCTACACTGGCACCAGCTGCCTCTTCCATCTCACCTCTGACAGTGGCCCTTACCATGCTCCACTTTTATTCTCCAGCCAATGTACCATCTTTATTTCTGTTGCTTGCACACATCACACCATTCCATCTTCAGAGTCTTTACACTTCCCACCCCCTCTAGTGGGACATTCTTCCTTACATGCAACCTCACTGACACTCACAAGCCTGCTTCTTTTCATTCAAGCCTTCCCTGTTTGCCTTCTTGAGAACTGCCCATTTATCTGCTCTATCCTGTCATCCCGTTTAAATTTCTTGACAGCCCTTATGACTATTGGAAGGGAGATACGTCAACTTATTTTATTCACTCCTGTATCCTCAGTATCTTCCTAAAAAACAGCATCTGTTGAATGAATGAACAGATAAATAAGGGAGACTAAAATCAAACTCATTAGTCTGGGGAAGAAGGGGAGGAGAGGCAGAAAGGGAAACACATTTGCATCTCAAAGAAGTGGCCAGTGCCACCATTGTCTGGTGGCTCAGATGGTAAAGAATCTGCCTGCAACGAGGGAAACCTGGGTTTGATCCCTGGGTCAGGAAGATCCCCTGGAGAAGGGCATGGCAACCCATTCCAGTGTTCTTGCCTGGAGAATCCCATGGATGGAGGAGTCTGGTGCACTACTGTCCCTGGGGTCCCAAAGAGGCAGACATGACTGAGCGACTAACTGTTTCTTTCACCGCTGTCCTCACCGTGTGGTTCTTCTGGACATCACTGGGAAATTCCTACAAGGACCGTCCGCACCACGCCATAGGGAGGAGCAGCCAGCCTGGAAGGCGGTGGGCAGTGTCTTGGAGCTGGCCTTCGGTCAAGAACTTCTCCTGCACAACGCTGCTGCAACGCCTCTTTTTCTGTGGCAGGGAACTCCTGGCAGCAGAACTGCTGAGTGAAGGTAACTGCTGCACGGACTTTAACCTGATTCACCCTTATATCTTGGGGTCCTTACAATTGCTTGCCTGCTGGTTTGTTCATTTGGAAAGCTCAGAAAAATGAGCCAAGAACAGCAGCCCAGGGGATATGCCCTAAATCAGGGGTTGTCGAAAAGAGGGAAGGTATTAAGAAGGCAAACTCAAGAACCAGGTTAGAGTTTCAACTCAGGCAAGACATGCCCGAGGCAGGAGAAACCCATGTTCCTGCTTTGAGATGCACTGCACCTGTGAAGGCATTTTCAGACATCTCATTATTGTGAAGTCGCTCAGTTGTGTCCAACTCTTTGAGACTCTATGGACTGTAGCCCTCCAGGCTCCTCTAGCCATGGGATTTCCTAGACAAGAATAGTACAGTGGGTTGCCATTTCCTCCTCCAGGGAATCTTCCTGACCCAGAGATTGAATCTGCGTCTCCTGCACTGCAGGTGAATTCTTTACCACCAGGCCACCTGGGAAGCCCTCAGATATTACATATGGATGTATATTTTTGTCATCACTTTTGTAATTGTATTTCATGATCAGTTCCCCAGTGCAGTAAATGTTATTGATAGATCATTTTGAATCAGTAAAATGCATAAGCATTTCCTAAAGGCACTCTGCTAAACACTGAGGATACAAAAGTAAGCAAGACATCATCCTTGCCCTCAAAGAGCTCACAGGCTAGTGGGAAAGGCAAACAGTAAAATGCATCATTTCAGCAGCACATGGTAAAGAGCACGATGGTCCCATGTAAGAACATGCTTCTGTGGGAGCCCAGAAAGAGAGACCAGGTTGAGGTAGAGGTGGAAAGTCAAACAAGGATTCTTAGGAAAGGTGGTATCCAGGCAATCTTCAAGAGAAGAGGAAAGGGGCTTCTGGTGACATGAAACACAATGAACAACAGCAGAGACACATCAAACCACTAGCCAATTACCCCTTTCGAGGGTGGGAGTGGCAGAAAGAGACAGGAAACAAGGTACCCTTAAAGCTTAAATGTTAGAGGCTCGGTAACACAGTCGAAGAAGACTCATTCCTGAAGCAGGTCAATGGATGAATGAAGTTTGATTTAAAAAATCCAATTCATTCATAACTGTTCAGGAGCCATGTAAGGCGTGATATTCTTGCCAGATGCTCTGGCAAGGGTAGGCTGAATAATCAGCTCGTGATCAGAATCAGTACTCACATTTAATCAACGTGACTTCCCCCCAAAGCTGATAAAAATACTACCATCAGTATTATTATTCTAACTGATAATCTTTTTGCATGACTATCTGCCTCTCACAGCGCAATCATGACCAGTTCTATGGGGTTAAATGATTATCATCCCTATTTTGCAGATGAGAAAACTGAGGCACAGCACAGTGAGACTGCGTAGGCAACATGTGACGGGGGCCAGGTTTGCCTGTTCCCACGTCTCCTCTCTTACCAGTCTGCATGCTGTTTGCCTAAACTGCACGGTGGCAAAAAAGGAAGAAGGTGACATACAAGGAGGGGAGGTGATGGATAGGAAATCATATTTCAGGTTTCCCATTTCCCCATCCCAAGGCACTCTGGAGGTTTCAAATGAGAAACACTGCTTTGAATAGCCACTGATAGCAGCGATCAGCTGGCAGAGTTCAAAGCTTTTCTCAAAATTTTGTTATGAAGTTCAAAGTGGCTTCTTCACAGCCATGCTACCCTCCACCGGCTTCAAGGCTCCTTGATGCAGAGACAGCCTGACCAGGGCACAGTGAAGCTGGCATTGGCATCTACTTAGCAGCAAGGCAGTGGCAGGAATGGATTTTAACTCCCAATCAATAGGCTTTAAAGTTTGTATTATTGAGGCATATCTGAAACTGCATGTTGAAGAACAAGGGTGGCTGGGAGCCAATTTTTAAATTCCTTTGAGTGACTGAGGTGGAACTGAAGTTCAGGGGCAATTTTCCAGGAGCCTGATATGATAGTTGCTGTGAAATCATTCTTTACATGAACTTTTGGAAATTGTGTTCAGCATGAATTCATTTCCTAGAGTACAGACAGGACTGCTTTTTAATTTATACACACACAGACAATGGAAGAGCAGCCCTAACACAGAGCAAGCATGGGAGTTGTTCCAGTCTATTAGAATACATACTGTGGAATTATCTGATTCCTGTAAAATCCGGGCACCCTTAAAGTCCATCCTTTGGTAGCGCCTTAAATTCTCTAGCTGGTATCCACTACTACTTGGGAAGTTTCTCAGTCCCAAGATCTGCCCCCAATCAAACTGTGTGCTGTTCTCTATTTGCTATGTCACTTGCTAATTTTGTTCACTTACGCTACATTTTTCCCCATGACTATTCCCACTGACAGAGACCATCTCTACAGACACAAACAGCTTCCAAAGTACAGGGGAGAAAGCTGGAACTCACACAGGCTCACTTTATAGATCATGATTTCCTACTAAAATACTTAGTATGGGATGGGCATGAAACCAGGGGCTACGTCCTTACTCAGTTCCTCCTGTTTTTGAAATTTTATTTTGAATGTGTATAGAGTCCATGGCAAATATACAGAAAACCAGGTTTCATCAATCTGTTAAAAAGCAAGAGGATACATGTAAAGGCAGCAATATGTCATTCTTTAAACTCACATGGTCTTGATTTGTGTGGGTGTATATGTGTGTTTTCTAAGATCCCCATGTAAATCAAAGTCTAATTATGTGTGATTGGGTTCCCCATGACCTTAAAAGTGGGAGCTAAGTGAAATTTGCTGATTTTTCTGCTTTCAAATGAGTAAGATTTTGTGACGGTTTCAATTCGTAACATTTTTTGGATTGAAAGACACACGGCATGTGCAAACCACTTAGGTCACCTCTCTGCGCAGCCTCTGGACCCATCCCTGTCCTCACTGCATATACCTGTACATTTTGATTCTACTTGTTTGACTTAGTATGAATAGAATGCTAGATTTCTAATTTAAAAAAATAGATACGCAACAAGCAACAAAGGCTTACTGTACAGCACAGGGCACTGTAGTCATTATCTTATAATAACCTATAATGGAAAATAATCTGAAAAATAATATATGTGTATAACTGAATCACCTTGCTGTGTACCTGAAACACTGCTAAGTCAACTATGCGTCAATAATACATATATTTAAGAAAAGACATGTAGCCAGACAAGTCAGTTTCATGCTAGCTCTGACTGGTAGTGGCTGTTCAGAGGGCTGTGTTGAGAAGGATTCTGAGGACACCTGGGTTCTGAAGGAAACAGTCGAATCATCAAATAGAAAAATCATGGATAAGGAATGAGGGGAAAGTGCCTTTGCCATCTGCGTTTCAGCCCTTCATGCATCACCTGCTTCAGCCACATCTGAAAACTTTACTCCACACCATCTGTGGCTTAAGACACCTTGTTTTCACTCCCTATGTCTTGATCACAGCTCTTTCTTCTTACACTGACTGGGATCCAACTCCAGTTCTCCCACCCAAGATTAAATGGCTACAATCTACTCTCCATCCCCAAAGCAGTAAATATCATCCGTGAAATTGCTGTTCTGGCCAACTGTTGCTAACACATTCACTAATTTATGATTGAGGGCATGTTGCAGATCAGTTCCCCAAATTCACTTCCAACAAGTTCCTCTTTCGTTCGAAAGATTAATGGTTAGCTGATATTAAAATCTTTTGTGTAGACAATGCATAACTGATCTATGCAGGGATGGGGTATCAGGATACTTGGTGGAGCAGAGACACACGGGTGGGAGAAAGTCAAAACAAAACAACACAAACATCACGGAGAACGATTACATATAAAAAATAAGTGTAATGACCTCATTATTAAATATACATGTGATTTCGCTTTGTGCTAAGAACTTAGCCAAATATGTTACATGCACTTTTCTGTTATAACATTCACAACTTCTCTGTGAACAAAATCCTATTATCATCCCCATTTATAGGTGAAGAAACTGAGGCTGAGATGGACTAACTTTCCTAACGTTGTACCAATAGCAGAACTGGCTGGGATTTTAATTCAGGTGTTCTGATGGCAAAACTCAAGCGTCAAATGGTTCCTTCTATGCTTTCCCACTTCTCACATTAAAGAAGAAAGATTGCTTAAAAAAAAAAAAAAAAAAACAAAAACAGAAATAAAACAACAAGGTGTGAACCCCAGACTCATTGATTCTCTTCTGGAAGGCACCATAGAGGTCATCCTAGGGGAGGTAATTAACCAGGGTCAGAAACAAGCCACCTCCTGGAAAGTCAGAGATCACGGACATACAACACATGATTTGCAAAGAAAGAAAGCAGTTCTCAAGTCAGAAGCAGGAAATCCTCTGTGGTTTTGTAAGTTTAAGGACTTAATAAAAATATCACTTTTGTGTTAAAGTTGAGGTTGCAAAAGGACTGCGTTAACAAAAGCAAAGCAGTTGGTTCGAGAATTTAAATAATTGTCCTAATGACATTTCCCAATACTTACTGTTGACTCAGATGTCTGACTAAATTATCCATTTCCCCTCAGATGTTTGGGATTTATGAAATCTCTATTTTTGAGAGAGTGAAAAGTGAGGTATGTGGGTTTGTATGTAAACAGAAATAATTCCACTGTCTGAGACTGAGCCCTCCTTTTGCTGAGGAGGAAATGGCACCCCCCTCCAGCATTCTTGCCTGGGAAATCCCTTGGACAGAGAAACCTGGTGGGCCGCAGTCCTTGCGGCTGCAGGGAGGCTGAGCAGCTGAGCATTTGGTTTGTAACTGATGAATAGTTGAGGAATGTGGCCCCACTTTCTTTGGAGCTCCGTGTGAACGTCATTCTGGAAGATGGACCAGATCTCTTCAACTCTACCTAGTTCCACGCATGGAACCTGCAGAAGGCTGTTGTGGGGACAGTTCACTCGAGGTATGGTGAGCTCAGGGAGGCGCTGGGGCACGGGAGCCCCAGCCGCCACCACATCTGGTCCAAAGTACCCTGACAACAGCTCGAACCGGACTCCCTGCCCCCCGCTGCAGCAATGTGGAGGAAGCCGCTGCACATCTGTTCAGCCTATTTTATGTGCTAAGAAAAAGACTCTGGGACTTTTCACATACCCTTCCCCAATGGTCAGGTAGTTAGAATAGGAAAAAGGAGTCCAGAATGGCCGTGGCTAAAAGACAAGGGAAGGGAAAAGTCCTCGAAAATAGAACAAAGCAAGGTCCGAGGACTACCACAAATGTCGGGGGGTTCGTAGTTTCCTTCGTTCTGTCTTGTCACAACAGAAATCTGAAGCGATGGACAGACCAGTGTTACAGCTCCGTGTTACAGCTCAGTTTTATTTAGAAAGTAAAGGAAAATACATCCTTGAGGCATGAGGGCATGTCGGCCCAAAAGACTCAGAGAAGACAGGCCCCTCACCCCAATTTTGGCTCCTCTTTTATACGCTTTTTCTCCTCTCCCTGGGCCTGCCCTATGTAAACTGGGCTAGCCAGGAGTGCTGTTTGTTTTACCTGAGGTCCTCACTCTGGTTCTCGGACCTTCCTTTGTTCTATTTTCGTGGGCTTTTCCCTTTGTTGTCTTTTAGCCACCGCCATTCTGGACTTTTCCCTATTCTAACTACCTAACACAATGATCACAGCAGCACTGTCTAGATAAGAGAAGACAGGCCCCCCACCCCAATTTTGGCTCCTCTTTTATACGCTTTTTCTCCTCTTCCTGGGCCTGCCCTATGTAAACTGGGCTAGCCAGGAGTGCTGTTTGTTTTACCTGAAGTCCTCACTCTGGTTCTCGGACCTCCCTTTGTTCTATTTTCGTGGGCTTTTCCCTTCGTTGTCTTTCAGCCACCGCCATTCTGGACTTTTCCCTATTCTAACTACCTAACACAATGATCACAGCAGCACTGTCTAGAGACTCAGGGATGTTAATAACAAGGACAAAGCAGAACCAAGATCTGAACTTCAGCTTGTGCTTTACGAAAACTGTAACGGCTTATTCCTGAACCTGGACTTGGCTCGTGTTGAAATTCACCTGTTAATTGCCTTCATCATCCAACCCACCCCATTCTCATTTTCTACTCTGCCCTAAATGAGATCCTGGACTCTAATGGATGTGAACGGTCTTTGGCAAACGAGGACCTCTGCCTTCCTGCTTACAGAGTTCCCGTCTCGATGCTGTGTAACCATCCTTAGTTCCTTGGTCCACCTGCTTTCCTCTGTCCTCCAGAGCCCAGGTGGGGAATGGAGAGGGCACAGACGTCGAAGGCAGGCTGACCGGGTTCTGCCCCTTTCTGTGTGAGTTTAAGCAATTAACGTCACCTCTTTGGGCCTCTCTGACGACACTAACACTGATGAACACTGACTTTACACGCTGCAGTGAAGGCCAGAGATGATCTACGTAAGGCGCTGTCTGACACCATGGCAATGCCAGGGACTCAGATGGAGACAATGAAACTTGCAGCTTACTGGTTCCAGTTGGGCTGCAAGCACCTACTCTGTGTGCATGGGCATGTGATCATCATGGGGTCTATCATTCTTCCCTCTTGGGTTGAGTCTGGTAGATAGTGAGACTGGAACGATGTAGCTATCCTGCCAGTCAAGGGGAGAGGCTGCCTGAGAAAGGGGTATGCAGAGAGGACTGCAGAGGTGGGAGGGGCAGAGAGACATACTCGGCTGGCACTGTCAGGGTACTGGATTCAGCTAGGACTGAAGCAACTCTGTCACCGAACTTCTCAATATATGAACCAATTCATTCTCCACCCAACCCTCTTTTTTTTGTTTTGTTTTGTTTTGTCCGGTTTTTTGAGCCAGTTTGAATTGGTTTCTGTCACTCAGAAGCAAAAGCTTCCTGTCTAAACCTGGTTGCCAAGCCAAAGAGAGAGTATGACTTGGTCAATACCATAAAGTTATTTAGCAGAACACCTAGAATAGATTTCAGGGCAGAAGACTTCCAGGATTATGAGATGTTCATGTTTGATAAGCCGATGCCCTTCTTGTTAAATCACGAGAAATTGAACATGTTGGGTCCCAGAGAAACCATTTATGGCAGGAGGTACCTAGTCTATTGATATGAATACTATGAGCATCAGAGCGCAGGGGAGAGATGCCGGTGAATGTTGGTATCAATCCAGCTTACATTGCATTAGCCTTCTGTCCTTGGCAATGGAGAAAAACTCAGATCACCTTCTAGCTGGACTGGGCCTCACAATAAATACACTCATCTTGGAGTAGGGTAAGAGAATCACCCAAGGCTCAATTTCTTGCCTGTGTCTAAGATTTTAAAAAAGAACAGAGACAGTAGGTTCGATCAAAACCATAGAATGCAAAGTGACCTCAATGAATATGCTGCTGCTAAGTTGCTTCAGTCGTGTCCGACTCTGTGCAACCCCATAGACGGAAGCCCACCAGGCTCTGACGTCCCTGGGATTCTCCAAGCAAGAACACTGGAGTGGGCTGCCATTTCCTTCTCCAATGCATGAAAGTGAAAAGTGAAAGGGAAGTCACTGAGTCGCGTCCAACTCTCAGTGACCCCATGGACTGCAGCCTACCAGGCTCCTCCGTCCATGGGATTTTCCAGGCAAGAGTACTGGAGTGGAGTGCCATAGCATCTGAAAACTCAAATAGCATATATATGTGTGCGTGTGTGTAATTTTTACATCACATTATGTATGTATATTCCCCTGCTGCTGCTGCTAAATCGCTTCAGTCATGTCCAACTCTGTGTGACCCCATAGATGGCAGCCCACCAGGCTCCCCCATCCCTGGGATTCTTCAGGCAAGAACACTGGAGTGGGTTGCCATTTCCTTCTCCAAAGCACAAAAGTGAAAGTGAAGTCGTGTCCGACTCTTAGCAACCCCATGGACTGCAGCCTACCAGGCTCCTCTGTCCATGGGATTTTCCAGGCAAGAGTACTGGAGTGGGGTGCCATTGCCTTCTCCGATAATCCCCCACTGGCTGCTTACATTTAGTGTCGATGTTAGTCTACATGAGTCATTCTTAATGGGGGTAAATTTTGTCCTTCTAGGGGACAACTGGCAATGTCTGGAGACATTTTGGTTGTCATAATTCACTGGGGTGGGGGAGGGAGAGGATGCTACTGACGCCTAGTGAGCAGAGACCAGAGATGCTGCTACAATGCATAGGACTGTCCTCCACAACAAATAACTTCCAGCCCCAAATGTCAACAGTGTGGAAGCTGAGAACCCCTGGGTCAGCATGTGTGACCGCTTGTGATTAACATCCTTTATGTGACATGGTCAATTTCTAAGTAGCTCCTTTTTTTCCCCAACTGATAAGAATTAGGTAGATATTGGAGAAGGAAATGGCAACCTACTTCAAGATTCTTGCCTGGAGCATCCTATGGACAGAGGAGCCTGGCAGGCCACGGTCCATAGGGTCGCAGAGAGTCAGACATGACTGAGGCGAATAAGCATGCAGGCACGCAGGTAGATATTAGAAGTAAAAACTGGATCCAGTTAGCTCTTCACCCAAGAAAACTTCAAGCGAATAAGTTTAAGATGCAAATGAGGGGATTTAAGTTAAAGAGAGGGAAAAGTTCCTCAGAGCAAATCGAATTTGTTGCTAAGAGATATTACATACAGTTGGCCTTTATCCAGAAGATGGAGAGATCTGCCTGTCAATAGAGTTGGGTTGCCTTTACAGATGTAAGAGATTCAGGGGAGAACATTCCAGCTCGGGCGTAGGTAAGTGCATCTCACCTGAGGAATTTTCATGATGACCTCTTATGTCTTCTCAATGAGGCAGTATCAGCTTAACTGGGCTTGAGCTATTCCATATCAGCCCATTTCAAGTTTTTATTTTTACAGCAGAAGACCTAATTGCCCTCTTCACTCACACTTCACTGAACTCACTAAAGCCCAGTTAAGCATTTTCTCGAAAACAAATCGTTTTCAGATGGCCCTGGCAAAACTATCCTGATTTCGCACAGGCCATTATACATAATTTATCGGAAGAGTGGCAGGCTGTTGGACTTGCCCCAGCTAAAGAGCCTCTTTCAGGAACTTGAGCATGAACTGTCTTCACAGTCTGGGGCTCCATGCCATTCCTAGATCTCACGAACAACTTGCCTGTTTATATAGCACATCTTCCTGGCAGCATTGCACTTTGGAAGGTGTCAAATATAGATCGGGCTCTAGATAGAGGGGAGAGTTTATTTTTGAAGTAATATGATTTCTATAATTTTTCTTAATGCCAGCCCTTTCATATTCATGAGATGAAATGCAGTGACTCTGTATAGTTTCCCCTTTGGAGGACATAAATCCTATTCCACCAGAGGCAATACAACTCTTTACCCAAGGTAAGGGAGTCTCAAACACATTCTGACCACAGATTCCTAGTTCCTCGATACATGCATCTTCATTACATCTCTCAGCTTCTTTAAGATGAGATAGTATTATTATTTTGGTGATGTGCACTTGTGTGGACCAGTGCTGACTGATAGAACTCTCTGGGATGATGGGTATGTTCTACATCAATAACAATTAATGCATGTGAATACCGAAAAACTGAAAGGTGACTACTGCAAATGAGGAAGTAAATTCTTAATCTAAGTTCGTATAACCACATGTGGCTGCTGGCTACCATATTGGATGGCCACCAATGTGGTGTATAAATCTAGCCTATGGTTCTAGCTTACCACTAAATGGTATCCCTCACTCATGTGTCTCTCTCCTCCATTTAAGAGCCAATATATTTCTGAATATACAGATTTGCTCCTGACATCCTCCTTTACTCTCCCAAGGCTCCTCAGTGCCTATGAAACATAGTTCTAACTCTCCTATGGAATTCTCTCTTCCCAGATGCTCTCATGCCCTATACTCTAACCACATCAGAGCAATGGGGTGACTGAATATCCATCTTCCCCTTCCTTCCTTCCCTATGTATGGAAGTCATTCCTTTCTCTTTGACAGTTTCAACCTTCTCCTGCAAACCTCCTGGAACATTCAGCTTAAGCATCATCTCCTTTATAAATCTTCCCTGATCACCTCACCCACTGGTTACCCAGGACATCCTTCTATCATTGTGTCTGTAATATGTTAACATATTTATTTTTCTACCTGTCTGGCTCATTCATGAGACTATGAATGATTGGGTAGAAATGAGGGATCATGCACCTCTGTATCTTGGTACCCAGTTCAGAGCCTGTACACTGTAAGGAGTGGTGCTATTGGTTGATTATAACAATTTATGCCACAAATATTTATTGCACATGTGTCAAATGCACAATGGTGTTGACTTTACTGCTAGATGCCGTTTCTATTGGTCTTGGGTTTTTGGTGCCTCTCAATGTGTCAGTATTTTGCTGAGAAGAATTTATTCTGATTTTATTTTTTATTTATTTATTTTTGTTTTTATTTTATTTATTTATTTTTTAATTTAATTTAATTTTTTTTTGAGGAGTTTTGTCACATGCATTTTTTTTAATTTTGCCTTATAGTTTTTTTTTTGTTGTTTGTTTTTTTCTTTTAATCAAGTAGCTGGAACATTAAGAGTTGGACCATAAAAAAAATGAGTGCCAAAGAACTGATGCTTTCGAACTGTGATGCTGGAGGAGACTCTTGGGATTCCCTTGGACAACAAGGAGATCAAACCAGTCAATCCTAAAAGAAATCAACCCTGAATATTCATCAGAAGGACTGATGCTGAAGCTGTAGCTCCAATATTTGGCCAACTGATGTGAAGAGCTGACTCACTGGAAAAGACCCTGATGCTGGGAGGGATTGAGGGAGAAGGGGGTGACAGAGGATGGGATGGTTGGATGGCATCACTGACTCAGTGGACATGAGTTTGAGCAAGCTCTGAGAGACAGTGAAGGACAGGGAAGCCTGGAGTGCTGTAATCCATGGGGTAGCAAAGAGTCAGGCATGACTTTAGTGACTGAACAACAGAATATTCAGCTACTGCTTCATCTAGCGCTCAAATGAAGACACAGCAGTCTGCAACAACCTTGAAGGGAAAACTTACTGCTTGATTTATTAACAGGAAATAGGTCAGTTGCTAAGATGGTGCTTCCTAAGGAATTCTCCATGGTGGTGGTGTGACTATTTTTTGGCTTGGCTGGGTTGACCCCAGAACCTAAACCCTGTTACGACGCACTCCCACTCTACAGTTATGAAGGCCTCCTATCCTAGGAACTGCTTCAGAGGAGTGACCCAGTACTGGCCAAGAAGGAAAGTGAAGTCGCTCAGTCGTGTCCAGCTCTTTGTGACTCCATGCCATGGACTGTAGCCTGCCAGGCTTCTCCATCTGTGGGATTTTTCAGGCAAGAATATTGGAGTACGTTTCCATTTCTTTCTACAGGGGATTATCCCAACCCAGGGATCGAACCTGGGTCTCTCACATTACACGCATACTCTTTGCTATCTGAGCCACAAGGGACCCCAAGAATAGAAGGGGCAAGTAGTAAATGCAGTTCCTACGGTGTCACAAGTAATACACAGAACATACACTGGGCTGTTTTCCAGTCCTCCTGTAACCTACATTATATTCACATAAGAGCTTATTTGGGGGAAAAACTTTTAGAGAAAGACTGAAAGAAACTGTATGCCCATGACAAAACTTAACTTTCAAAAAGCTTCCTTGGGAAACATCCTCCATGACATGTAGGAATCCATCTTACTTTTACGTTCACTCCTTGGGTTCATGGAAATATAAGATTGCCGATTGCTAAGATTCGTTGAGCTCTTATAATGCACCAGGCATAATTTCCAAGCCCTTAAAACATATTATTATATTTAATCTTATAACAATCCTTTAGGGTAGGAAATCTTATCCGCATTTCAAAGGTATTTTTGTTTTTATTTTATTTATTTATTTTTTAATTTAATTTAATTTTTTTTTGAGGAGTTTTGTCACATGCATTTTTTTTAATTTTGCCTTATAGTTTTTTTTTTGTTGTTTGTTTTTTTCTTTTAATCAAGTAGCTGGAACATTAAGAGTTGGACCATAAAAAAAATGAGTGCCAAAGAACTGATGCTTTCGAACTGTGATGCTGGAGGAGACTCTTGGGATTCCCTTGGACAACAAGGAGATCAAACCAGTCAATCCTAAAAGAAATCAACCCTGAATATTCATCAGAAGGACTGATGCTGAAGCTGTAGCTCCAATATTTGGCCAACTGATGTGAAGAGCTGACTCACTGGAAAAGACCCTGATGCTGGGAGGGATTGAGGGAGAAGGGGGTGACAGAGGATGGGATGGTTGGATGGCATCACTGACTCAGTGGACATGAGTTTGAGCAAGCTCTGAGAGACAGTGAAGGACAGGGAAGCCTGGAGTGCTGTAATCCATGGGGTAGCAAAGAGTCAGGCATGACTTTAGTGACTGAACAACAGAATATTCAGCTACTGCTTCATCTAGCGCTCAAATGAAGACACAGCAGTCTGCAACAACCTTGAAGGGAAAACTTACTGCTTGATTTATTAACAGGAAATAGGTCAGTTGCTAAGATGGTGCTTCCTAAGGAATTCTCCATGGTGGTGGTGTGACTATTTTTTGGCTTGGCTGGGTTGACCCCAGAACCTAAACCCTGTTACGACGCACTCCCACTCTACAGTTATGAAGGCCTCCTATCCTAGGAACTGCTTCAGAGGAGTGACCCAGTACTGGCCAAGAAGGAAAGTGAAGTCGCTCAGTCGTGTCCAGCTCTTTGTGACTCCATGCCATGGACTGTAGCCTGCCAGGCTTCTCCATCTGTGGGATTTTTCAGGCAAGAATATTGGAGTACGTTTCCATTTCTTTCTACAGGGGATTATCCCAACCCAGGGATCGAACCTGGGTCTCTCACATTACACGCATACTCTTTGCTATCTGAGCCACAAGGGACCCCAAGAATAGAAGGGGCAAGTAGTAAATGCAGTTCCTACGGTGTCACAAGTAATACACAGAACATACACTGGGCTGTTTTCCAGTCCTCCTGTAACCTACATTATATTCACATAAGAGCTTATTTGGGGGAAAAACTTTTAGAGAAAGACTGAAAGAAACTGTATGCCCATGACAAAACTTAACTTTCAAAAAGCTTCCTTGGGAAACATCCTCCATGACATGTAGGAATCCATCTTACTTTTACGTTCACTCCTTGGGTTCATGGAAATATAAGATTGCCGATTGCTAAGATTCGTTGAGCTCTTATAATGCACCAGGCATAATTTCCAAGCCCTTAAAATATATTATTATATTTAATCTTATAACAATCCTTTAGGGTAGGAAATCTTATCCGCATTTCAAAGGACAGAAGACTGAACTAAGACAGGATGGGTTGTCTCCTTGGAAGAACTTGAGCTAAGGCTCTAGAGCTTTTAACACTGCATAGGGAGTGACAATGAAATTTAATTAACCATTATAATGACAAAGTACCCATCACTGATGTGACAATATGATTGGCAGTGGAACCAGACTGAAGTTTAACTTAGCTCTGCCACTGAACTGCTGGGTGAATTTTGGCAAGTCACTTAACTTTACTGTTCTCAAATGTTTGATAAGCAAATGTATATAAAAATACAGATCATTCTAGGCATTGAGTGAGATATTTATATAAATGTTCTGAAGGAAAGAGTAAATATTATCATCCATCAGAAGGCGATGAGAGAGATTCCTATTCCCCCTTTCCAGGACATTTTGAGGATTAAATAATAACATATATGAAAGTCCAGTACAAACGGTAACGCGCTCTACACATGGTAACTGTTTTTGTTCTCATTATTGGAACCTTTCTTTTTCAAAGGCTTTGTTTGCAGACAGCAAACAGTCCTCAGCTGAAGTCTGTATTCTGCTCTGTGCCTTTGAGAAAGCAAAGATAAAACAAGGGATCTAGGTGACAGATGCTTGAACTCTGTCATCTATCTGTTGCCTGCTCACACCACCCACCCATTCCTCATGGACCACTCCTTGATAAGGTGCTAAAGATATGATACCGTGGGAATAACCACCGATAGCCAGCAGAAAGGCTGAAAATCTCCCCCTCAAAGAATTTAGAAATGTTTGAAAACTAGAATGGAAAAAGTAAACGAGACCAGTACTAAGTCTAGCTGGTTAGGAGACCACGGATTAGTTCATTAGTTCATTCTTTCCTCATACAGTCATTTCTAAGCCATTGCCTTGGACATAAAGAATCCCCAGTAGTAGTACAGTTAGAGTGAGGAGGCCACGGCTCCTATTGTGGCTACCTGAGGGCTTGCTAGCTGAGGGATTTACAGCAAATGACTTACCCTCAGTAGGCCTCAGTCAATGCATGCAATCAGTTCAGTAGAGTTCAGTCGCTCAGTCATGTCCAACTCTTTGCGACCCCATGGACTGCAGTACACCAGGCCTCCCTGTCCATTACAAACTCCCAGAGTTTACCCAATCTCATGTCCATTGAATTGGTGATGCCATCCAACCATCCCATCCACTGTTGTCACTTTGTCCTCCCACCTTCAATCTTTCCCAGGATCAGGGTCTTTTACAATGAGTCACTTCTTCGCATCAGGTGGCCAAAGTATTAGCGTTTCCGCTTCAGCATCAGTCCTTCTAATGAATATTCAGGACTGATTTTCTTCAGGATGTACTGGTTGGACAGTCCAAGGGACTCTCAAGAGTCTTCTCCAACACCACACTTCAAAAGCATCAATTCTTTGGTGCTCATAAACAGACATAGAGAATAGACTTATGGACATGGGGAGAGGGGAGGAGAGGGTGAGATGTATGGAAAAAGCAACATGGAAACTTGTATTACCATATGTAAAATAGATAGCCAACGAGAATTTGCTGTATGGCTAAGGAAACTCAAACAGGGTTTCTGTATCATCCTATAGGGGTGGGATGGGGAGGGAGATGGGAGGGAAGTTCAAAACGGAGGGGATATATATATATACCTACGGCTGATTCATGTTGATGTTTGAATGAAAACAACAAAATTCTGTAAAGCAATTATCCTTCAATAAAAAAAATAAATAAAAAATTTAAAAAGGAATAAAAAATAATATGTTAATTCTTGCATGTCTGGTCTGTTTGGGAGCTCTCCATTCTGTTCCAATGATCTATTTATCTGTTCTCATACTAACATTACTCTTAGTCACTATGTGCTGTGCTGTGTTTAGTCACTCAATTGTATCTGACTCTTTGCGACCCCATGGACTGTAGCCTGTCAGCCTCCTCTGTCCATGGGGATTCTCCAGGCAAGAATACTGGAGTGGGTTGCCATGCTCTCCTCCAGAGGATCTTCTCAATCCAGGGATCAAACCCAGGTCTCCTGCACTGCAGGCAGATTCATTACTGTCTGGGCCACCAGGAAAGCCTAAGAATACTGGTCTGGGTAGTCTATCCCTTCTCCAGGAGATCTTCTAAACCCAGGAATTGAATCGGGGTCTCCTGCATTGCAGGCAGATTCTTTACCACTATAATTTTATATAATTCTTTATATCTAGCAGAGTAAATGTCTTTTCCCTGTGTTTTTTTTTCCAGAAATTCCTTGAGTTTCCATTAGAGTTTTACTCTTTTATATGAAATTCAGAATCAGTTTGTTAAATTCCATAAAATATTCTGGTAAATTTTTATTGAAATTCCATCTGCTTAGAGACTAAGTTGGTGATGATTGACAGTCTTAAAATATTGAATCTTCCCATTAATCTCCTTTAATCTAAGCCTTTGTTTTTCAACATTTTTCAATAGCATTTGAAATATTTCCCCATAAAAGTCTGCACATCATTTGTTATGGTTATTTCTAGTTAGTGGATAGTTTTTTTTTTTTTTTGTCACTGTAAATGAGATTTTTGGGGAGTTTGGGATTGACATATACACACTGCTATATTTAAAATGGAATACCAAACAAGGGCCTGCTGTATAGCCAGGGAACACTGCCCAATATTGTGTAATAACTTAAGTGGGAAAAAGAGTTTGAAAAATAATATGTATTCATGCTAGTTGTGTCCAGCTCTTTGGGGCCCCATGGACTGCAGCCTACCAGGCTCCTCTGTCCATGGGATTTCCCAGGCAAGAATACTGGAGTGGGTTTTGCCATTTCCCAGCAAAAGCATAGATACATGTATGTTTATAACTGAATTATTTTGCTGTACACCTGAAACTAACACAACATTGTTAATCAACTATGCTGCAATATAAACTTAAAAAATGTTAAAACTTAAAAAAATGAGATTTTTTTCTATTATCTAATTTGTTATTACTGATATATAGGAATTTCATTATTAATTTTATGTTGACCTTATGACCAGCAATTTTTGACTGTGTTGTATATATAATCATGCTGTTTGCAAATAACAACAAAATTTGCTCCTTTATTTCCATATAGTTTTATTGCATCATCTAGAAATATCAAGTATAATATGAATATTAGAGATAATAGGTCACATCCTTCTCTGATTCTCACTTTAATAGGTAAAAGTACAAAGTTTACTCATGAAGAATGATGGTGTTAAAGTTTTTGCATAAATCTCCATATCTCCATAGTTAGAGTAAGGGAATTTCCTTCTTTATCTAGTTGTCTGAAGATTATCCACCTCTTAGGACACACTGTGTTGCAGGTAGTACAGTACCCTGGCCCATTCTTCTCAATTAAGGACCAACTCATTGCCCAATTCACACTGTCTTCATTCCAAACTTTTGCAGATTTGACATAGACAATTATTTTTGCTGATTTCCATAATGTTCTCAAGTCTCACTGTTTAACAACTTTATTGAGGTATGACCTCCACACATAAAATCCACCTGCCATAGGTATATGACTTTATGAGTTATAGTAAATTTATTCAGTGGAAGAAACATTTCTATAATCCAGTCTTAGAACAACTCCATTATCTCCCAAAGTTCCAGCCTATGCATTTACAAATGCAAACAATCTGGAATTTGGCTTAGTCAGGGTCATCAACATTTTTAGTGTTTTCAGTTTTAGCTCTAACATTAAAATTTTTGATCTTTTTTGAGTTAATTCTTGTTTATTGTAAGGGCAAGGATTTAAGTTCTTTTTAAAATTGAAATATGGATATCTAATAATATTATTTGCTGAAAGACTATCTTTTCCTATTGTGTTGCTTTGGCATCTTAGATGAAAATCAATTTATTATAAATGTTTGGGTCTATTTCTAGACCCTCTATTTTTTTAAAAATCAATTTATATGTCTATCCTTAAGCCAATACCACATAGTAACATATAGTAAGGCTTGAGAACTGGTAGGTAGTCTTTCAACTTGATTCTTCCATTTCAAAATTGTTTTGGCTGTTCCAGATTATTTGCATTTGCATACACACTTTGTCACCAGCTTGTCAATTTCTACCAAACTAAAAAACCTGCTGGAATTTCATTGAGTTGGTAGATCCATTTGGGGGTAATTTCTGTCTTAACAACATTGAATTTTTCGATCAAAGGATATGGTACCTCTCTCCATTTCAGTTCAGTTCAGTCGCTCAGTCATGTCTGACTCTTTGCGACCCCATGAATTGCAGCACACCAGGCCTCTCTGTCCATCACCAACTCCGGAGTTCACTCAAACTCACATCCATCAAGTTGGTGATGCCATCCAGCCATCTCATCCTCTGTCGTCCCTTTCTCCTCCTGTCCCCCCAATCCCTCCCAGCATCAGAGTCTTTTCCCATGAGTCAACTCTTCACATGAGGTGGCCAAAGTACTGGAATTTCAGCTTTAGCATCATTCCTTCCAAAGAACACCCAGGACTGATCTTTAGAATGGACTGGTTGGATCTCCTTGCAGTCCAAGGGAGTGTCAAGAGTCTTCTCCTACACCACAGTTCAAAAGCATCAATTCTTCGGTGCTCAGCTTTCTTCACAGTCCAACTCTCACATCCATACATGACTACTGGAAAAACCTTGACTAGACGGACCTTAGTCGGCAAAGTAATATCTCTGCTTTTGAATATGCTATCTAGGTCATTTAGGCCGTCTTTAAATTTTTCCTTTTATTGAGATATTATTGACATATAACATATTTAAATTTAAGGTATACAATGTGATGATTTCCTATAAATATATATTACACAGAACTGTCCTGGTGGCTCAGACCATAAAGAATCTGCCTATAATACAGGAGACCCAATTTCGATCCCTGGGTTGGGAAGCTCCCCTGGAGAAGGAAAATGGCTACCCACTCCAGTATTCTTGCCTGGAGAATTTCATGGACAAAGGAGCCTGGTGGGCTACAGTCCAAGGGGTCGCAAAGAGTCAGACACAGCCGAGGGACTAACACTTTCACTTCATGTATTACACAATGATTACCACAATAGTTAACTCCTCTGTCTCCTCACACAATTGCCTCTGTGTGTGTGTTTGTGTATGTGTGGTGATAATATTTAAGATCTACTCTCAACAACCTTCTAGTATAAAATGCTGCTGCTGCTGCTAAGTCGCTTCAGTCGTGTCCGATTCTGTGCGACCCCAGAGACGGCAGCCCACCANTGTGTGTGTGTTTGTGTATGTGTGGTGATAATATTTAAGATCTACTCTCAACAACCTTCTAGTATAAAATGCTGCTGCTGCTGCTAAGTCGCTTCAGTCGTGTCCGATTCTGTGCGACCCCAGAGACGGCAGCCCACCAGGCTCCCCCGTCCCTGGGATTCTCCAGGCGAATTTAAATTAGAGTCCCAATGCTATGCATTAAAACCCCAGAACTTATTCATCTTATAGCTGGGAGTTTGTATCCTTTGATCAGCATCTCCCTAGTTTCCCCACCCCCTAGTCCCTGGAAGCCAACATTTTACTCTTTATTTCTTAGTTCAGCATTTTTAGATGCTGTGTATTAGTGAGAACATATAGTATTTGTCTTTCTCTGTCTGACTTATTTTACTTAGCATAATGCCCTCAAGCTTCATCTATGTTATTACTAAAGGCAAGATTTCCTTCTTTTAATGTCTGAATAATATTACATTGTGTATATACCATATTTCTTTATCTATTTGTTTGTTGTCAGACACCTAAATTTTTTCCATGTTTTGCCTATTGTGAGTGATGTTCCAATGAAGATGGACATTCAGATATCTCTTTATGATAGTGATTTCATTTTCTCCATATATATACCCAGAAGTAAGATTGCTGGATATAAGGTAGCTCTATTTATATTTTTTGAGGAACCACCATATTCTTTTCTATAGTGGCTGTAACAATTTACATTCCAACCAATAGTGTACAAGGGCTCCTTTTTCTTCATGTCCTTGCCAATATTTGTTTTCTCTTGTCTTTTGATAATAGTCATTCTAGCAGATGTCAGGTGGTACCTCATTGTGATTTTGATTTACATTTCTGTAATAATTAGAGATGTCAAACATCTTTTCATGTACCTGTTTAGGCCTTTTAAAATTAATATCAGCAGTTTTATAATTTTTAGTGTAAAGGTTTTGTGCTTTGCTATAGATTGAATGCTTATGTCCTTCACCCCAGGATTCATATGCCGAAATCTTAACCCCCAAGGTGCCTTTGGGAGGTGATTAAGTCTTGAGGGTGAGCTCTCATGAATGAGATTTGTGTCTTTATAAAAGAGGCAAAAAAGATCACTTGCCCCTTCTTCCAATTGAGGACACAGCCCAAAAGATGGCCCTCTGTGAATCAGAAAGTGGGCCCTCACCAGACACTAAATCTGCCAGTGTCTTGATCCTGGACTTCCCAACCTCCAAAAAAAAAAATTCCTGGTGTTTATAAGCCATCCAATATATAGTGCTTTGTTAGAGCAGCCAAAACAAATATATACCTTTTTTTGTTATATTTAATTATTTTAATACTATTGCAAGTGGAACTAGTTTTAAATTTTATCTTTGAATAATTATTTGCTATAATTAAAAAAATGCAATGATTTAATGGGCTTCCTGGGTGGTTCTGTGGTAAAGAATCTGCCTGCAATGCAGGGGATGCCAGTTACACGGGTTTGATCCTTGGGTCAGGAAGATTCTCTGGAGAAGAGAATGGCTACCTACTCCAATATTCTTGCCTAGAGAATTCCATGGAAAGAGGAGCCTGGTGGCCTACAGTCCACAAGGTCACAAAGAGTTGGACACAACTGAATGACTGAGTATGCACACATACAGTGATATAATGCTGTATCCTGTGACTCTGCTAAAGTTTCTTACTAGTTCTAGTAGTTTTTTTGGTTCCTTAGGATTTTCTACATACATGATTATTTCATCTGTGAGTAAGAATAATTTTCCTTTCTCTTTTCTTCCCTATATACTGTTATTATCTATACACATGCTTAATTGCATTGGCTAGTATCTCCAGTGCAATGTAGAAGTAGGGACATATTTATATTTGCCTTATCTTTGATTTTGAGGTGAAAGCATTAAATCTTTCACCATTAGTATGATTTTAGTGTTAAGTGTTTCATTGATGTCTTTTATCAGGATGAGGAAATTTCCTTTTATTTCTAGTTTATTGGGTTCTTTTTAATCATGTTAGATTTTAAATTCTATCAAATATTTTTTCTCATTCCTTGAGATGAGAAATATTTTCTCATTCCTTTTCTCATTCCTTAATAGACTGGTAGAATATTTTTGTTCCAGTCTATTAAGATGGTGTCTTATATTAACTGTTTTTCAGGCTTTGTGTCAACCTTGCATTCCATAAACCCTACTCAGTCAAGGCATATAATGCTTTTAATATGTTGCTAAATTCAATTTCCTAATATATTCCTATATATCTTATGTATTCCTAAATATAGATTTGTGAGAAATATTTGGCATAAATATTTGTAGTTTTTTTTTCTTGTGGTATATATTACTGGCAATAAGGAGTTCATGATCTGAGCCACAGTCAGCTCCTGGTCTTGTTTTTGTTGACTGTATAGAGCTTCTCCATCTTTGACTGCAAAGAATATAATCAATCTGATTTTGGTGTTGACCATCTGGTGATGTCCATGTGTAGAGTCTTCTCTTGTGTTGTTGGAAGAGGGTGCTTGCTATGACCAGTGCATTTTCTTGGCAAAACTCTATTCGTCTTTGTCCTGCCTCATTCCGTATTCCAAGGCCAAATTTGCCTGTTACTCCAGGTGTTTCTTGACTTCTTACTTTTGCATTTCAGTCCCCTACAATGAAAAGGACATCTTTTTTGGGTGTTAGTTCTAAAAGATCTTGTACATCTTCATATTCTCGTGGTTTTCCATACTTTCTTCCATTTAAATCTGAACGCAGCAATAAGGAGCTCATGATCTGAGCCACAGTCAGCTCCCAGTCTTGTTTTTGCTGACAATGCTACTGTACTATTACATAACACTTCCTAGTACTTGTAGGCAATGTGATGATGTAGTCTTAGCCACAGTCGAACCCATATTCCAGTGGAGGAGACTAATATTCACTTTTGGAGCATTCACAATGTTCTAGGCAATATGCTTAGCACACATCATTGTTTGTAACTTACTAATCCTTTCCAACAATACTATCTGGAAGGTATGATAATTATTATCATTTTACAGATGAAGAAACTGAGGTAGGTAGAGTTTCAGTGGTTGGACCAAGGTCACACAGTAAGTAATGAGCAGAGCCAAGATACTAATTCAGATCTCTATGATTAATGATTGAATGACCACAAAGAGTTATTGCAACATGAGTGAGATAGAGAGAGAAGAGTAACTAGAATCAGCAGGAAAGGCAGATTAGAAAGCATAGCACTGTGGAGGTGACAAAACAACCTGTAGGAAGCTCTCCTTCAGCTCTAAAGCTCCACAGTTTCCAGATATCATCTTTTGCACCCAGATGACAAGTATAGAGATCAATAATCAGGTCAAGATCACAGGTGAGGTTGCATCCTAGCAGAAATTCACAACCTGACTTCCACCTTTGCCATCATCTCCCAGCCTGGCTTCCTTTATTCATGAAAGTCATAATGAATCTTCACATTTCTCTTTTCAGGCACTGCTGGGTCCTGTTCTCTGAAGGCTCATTTAGAATACTCACCAGGAGAAACTATGCTTCCATGCAGACCGCTGAAGACATGAAAAAATGACCTTCGAAGGGCAGAAGGAAGCATTAAGGGGGAAAAAAGAGGAGCACTGACTCCACAAGTTGGCATAATAATCACACTGACCATATACCCTAGCCACATGTTTATCAGTCTGAGGACTGCATGCCAAATGACTGACGCGTGTCTGAAATCGCTACGCTGTGGTTGAAAACACATGGACAGGGAGGTATTTCAGACTTTCGACAATACGCAGGCATCCTTGTGGCCTGCAGGACAACGAAGATGTCCCCGTTCAGCTCATGAGAACTTATCTTGTGTGCATGCATGTGCCCATGCACACAAGAACACATTCTTAAATCAACTGGAGTCAGCAAAATTAACATGCACCCATGGGGCACTGTTGGCCAAGTCTCTATTTTCATAAATAATGCCTGTCTCGGCTTCTACAAGCCTGTTTGAAGACCTGCAGTGCATCCTGGCTACAATTCAAAGCCCACCTAATGAAAGCACCTCCACTGTCAGCAATGTTAATGTCACTTTAAAGAGTGTGAAATGTTGCTAAATGTGTCAGGAAACAATTAGATAACATAAGAGGCATGTTTTCTCAGTGCACAGAGAAATATATTATGCAGACGGGAGATAAACGCAAAGTTTTCTGAGCTCCGGCATATTCAGCACTCTCACCCCCTCCCCCCGCCTCTCTTTTTAATCCAACAGAGAAATTGTTTGGCAAGGCTCAGCCCTGTTTCAAATACTTGGAGAAGGGAGAAAGGCCTGCTTTGCCTCTGACTGTTGTCGCTTGAGCCCTGTGCTCTCAGGCTCAGTGAGATACAAACAGTCTTCCACTCAAATTAAATGTGTGCTCTCCTAATTAGCATTATAAATATAGGTTTCTCTGAGCCAGAGTTGATAAAATTACAGTGTTGGGCTGGAAAGGAACCGGCAGCTCTCCCATGCCGACACAATGGCTGCAGCGTTTGCCCAGCTAGAACAATGCCTCCAGGGCCTGCCCCCATCATCAGAGGTCAGCCGGGGAAGGAAGGTAAATGCCAAGCGGGCTGACATTAGGACAACGACAGAGCCCAGATGCAATCTGTTCTTTGTATGTGATGGTATAAGGTTTGGCTTCTAAGCTCCGGGGAGAAAGGTTCTCACTGCAAAATGTCTTTGTAGAGTTTTGTCATCTGTGCCACCTGTGGCGTTCCAACAGGGGCCTGGTAACCACAGGCAAAGACCAACTGAAATGCACCTTTTCCCTATCCCCATCCCACATCGCTGTCCATGGTCCTGAGACATTACTGAGCACGAGGAAATGGTTGCTTCTTTCTTCCCAGCCCTGAGATGTCTCTGCCCAACTTCTTGGGGGAGTTCTGAATTGCCCAAGGGAATTGATGGAGGAGAGGAGGAAGAGAATAATTAAAGAGAGATGAGGGCAGAGACTCAGGAATAGGCATAGCTACTAAATGATTGTCAGGCAGAGAAAAAAGGAAATTATTTGTTTTGACATTATTTTCAAATAATCACAGTTGCTAAGAAAGAAACTAGTACCAACCTGGGCTGAAACGCAGAGACTTCAGGTGAGTGAGGAGTCTGCATGTCAGGTGATGCAATGATGTGCAAGGCAGGGTATGAACGTGGCAGGGCAACCCCATCATGGTGGAAGTGATGTGACTGAAGTGTCAGTATCACTAAGCAAGAATTCTCGGGATTTTTCTTTTCTTATGAAAACATGCCACACTATACAGGCAAAGAACAAAGACAGTCACAGGTAGTAGTTCATGTTTGTTTTGCCGTGTACACAGTTCTGCCATGTTAGGTGAGTCTCATAAGCAGGGGGTAAGGTTGACTTTTTCCCCAAGAGAAAGAAATGAAAAATGCAAAATGGTTGTCTGAGAAAACCTTATAAATAGCTGTGAAAAGAAGAGAAGCTAAAGGCAAAGGAGAAAAGGAAAGCTATACCCATTTGAATGCAGAGTTCCAAAGAATAGCAAGGAGAGATAAGAAAGCCTTCCTCAATGATCAATGCAAAGAAATAGAGGAAAACAAGAGAATGGGAAAGCCTAGAGATTGCTTCAAGAGAATTAGAAATACCAAGGGAACATGTCATGCAAAAATGGGCACAATAAAGAACAGAAATGGTATGGACCTAACAGAACCAGAAGATATTGAGAAGAGCTGCCAAGAATACACAGAAGAACTGTACAAAAAAAGATCTTCATGACCCAGATAATCATGATGGTGTGATCATTCACCTAGAGCCAGATATCCTGGAATGCAAAGTGGGCCTTAGGCAGCATCACTATGAACAAAGCTAGTGGAGGTGATGGAATTCCAGTTGAGCTATTTCAAATCCTGGAAGATGATGCTGTGAAAGTGCTGCACTCAATACGCCAGCAAATTGGGAAAACTCAGCAGTGGCCACAGGACTGGAAAAGATCAGTCTTCATTCCAATCCCAAAGAAAGGCAATACCAAAGAATGATCAAACTACTGCACAATTGCACTCATCTCACACGCTTGTAAAGTAATGCTCAAAATTCTCCAAGCCAGGCTTCAACAGTATGTGAACTGTGAGCTTCCAGATGTTCAAACTGGATTCTGAAGTGGCAGAGGAACCAGAGATCAAATTGCCAACATCCACTGGATCATTGAAAAAGCAAGAGAGTTCCAGAAAATCATCTACTTCTGCTTTATTGACTATGCCAAAGCCTTTGACTGTGTGGATCATAACACACTGTGGCAAATTCTGAAAGAGATGGGAATATCTGAGAAATCTGTATGCAGGTCAAGAAGCAACAGTTAGAACTGGACATGAAACAACAGACTGGCTCCAAATTGGGAAAGGAGTACGTCAAGGCTGTATATTGTCACCCTACTTATTTAACTTATATGCAGAGCACATCATGCGTAATGCTCGGGTATATAAAGCACAAGCTGGAATCAAGATTGCTGGGAGAAATATCAATAACCTCAGATACGAAGATGATACCACCCTTATGGCAGAACTAAAGAGACTCTTGATGAAAGTGAAAGAGGAGGTTGTAAAAGTAGGTTTAAAACTCAACATTCAGAAAACTAAGATCATGGCATCTGGTCCCATCACTTCATGGCAAATAGATGGGGAAACAATGGAAACAGTGACAGACTTTATTTTCTTGGGCTCCAAAATCACTGCAGATGGTGACTGCAGCCATGAAATTAAAAGACNAACAACAGACTGGCTCCAAATTGGGAAAGGAGTACGTCAAGGCTGTATATTGTCACCCTACTTATTTAACTTATATGCAGAGCACATCATGCGTAATGCTCGGGTATATAAAGCACAAGCTGGAATCAAGATTGCTGGGAGAAATATCAATAACCTCAGATACGAAGATGATACCACCCTTATGGCAGAACTAAAGAGACTCTTGATGAAAGTGAAAGAGGAGGTTGTAAAAGTAGGTTTAAAACTCAACATTCAGAAAACTAAGATCATGGCATCCGGTTCCATCACATCATGGCAAATAGATGGGGAAATAATGGAAACAGTGAGATATTTTATTTTGGGGGGCTCCAAAATCACTTGCAGATGGTGACTGCAGCCATGAAATTAAAAGACGCTTGCTCCTTGGAAGAAAAGCTATGACCAACCTAGACAGCATATTAAAAAGCAGAGACATTACTTTGTCAAAAAACATCCATCTAGTCAAAGCTATGGTTTTTCCAGTGGTCATGTATGGATGTGAGTGTTGGACTACAAAGAAAGCTGAGCGCCGAAGAATTGATGCTTTTGAACTGTGGTGTTGGAGAAGACTCTTGAGAGTCCCCTGGACTGCAAGGAGATCCAACCAGTCCATCCTGAAGGAAATCAGTCCTGAATATTTACTGGAAGGACTGATGTTGAAGCGGAAACTCCAATACTTTGGCCACCTGATGCAAAGAACTGACTCATGGTAAAAGACCCTGATACTGGAAAAGACTGAAGGCAGGAAGAGAAGGGGACGACAGAGGGTGAGATGGTTGGATGGCATCTCCGACTCAATGGACATGAGTCTTAGCAAGCTCCGAGGCTTGGTGGTGGACAGGGAAGGCTGACCTGCTGCGGTCCAGGGTGTCATAAAGAGTCAACTTAACTGAGTGACTGAACTGAACTGAAGGTTGACTTGCTGCTTTTCTTCTTTGCTTTGCATCTCTTTAGAAGAGCTACCTAGTCTCTTAGTCTTCCCTGGAGACTAGTAAAATTTATAGAATGACCTGGAGAAAGTCAGAGAAAGCTATGGCTTAAGACCATCAAAGGCTAGCTCTACAAGGAACATCAGAGAGTACCTGGACCAACCATCTCACTTTGCTAACAAAATTGTGGTTCAGAGAAAGAAAATGGCTTTTCCCAGAACATGCAGTGAATCACTGACCCGAGTCCAGGGTCCAAGTCCAAGGTCTGCCCGCTAAATCACACTACTCTTAATAATATTCAAGTTGAAGGATAAGTAGGAAAACCAAAGTTCAAGTTCTGACAAAGAAATCAAATTCCATAGCAAATCATAGTAATGGGCTGCAATTTTACAATTCTACTGCAAAAGGTGTAAACTAGGTACTGATCCCTCTTCCTGAAGTGAAGCCCAACACATAATGTCACACTCTTACTTTCCAAACTGTGTTCTTTGGAACACTGGGTTTTCTAATAATATAAACGTGTGACCCAGGTAAAAAAGGGTTCCAGGACCAAATGGTTTGCATAATAGGAGATGCATAGGAGAAAAGAGTCTCAGTGTATGCTAGGCTGGTGTGATCATATCTGGACTGGCTGATCTATTCCATTTTAGGCTGACATCATCTTAGAGCCCAGCTGAGAAATTGGGACTTGGTTGGGGGAGGAAGTTCAGACTGATAGGAATCATTTAAAAGGTTATAGGCCCTGCAACTCTTGAGTGTGGGAAAGAGGTAAGGGAAGACATAGCAATCCTGAAATCATACAGCTATGATCCATGGAAGAAGAAGTGAACTTTTATGAATGAATTCAGATGTCAGTGCTCGGAATGATTAAAGTTAAAGGGAGGAGATTCATCTTGGTATCTGCTGTAGTTATTTTACCCTCCCTTTATCTGAATTCTGCCTAGTATTATGATTGCTTAGGCATGTACTTTCTCATTCTTCTTAGAGTGCAACCTACTCTTCCATTCATTCAGCATGTATTTATTGAAAAACTACTCTGTTTCAAGCTGTCTTCTAGGCCAGAACATTGCTCTACGTGGTCGTTCAACCCACAATAGAGTGCTGTTCTTTTTAACCTTTCCATCTCCCAAAGCACTTGCTCATGCAAAATGTTCACCGCTACTGTTGGATCAAACAGAGACATAGGCAAAGAGCTTTCTAACAACGGTTGCTAGATAATATCAGAATCTGCAACCATACAGGTAATAAGCTCCCCATCACAGAGATTATTTAAGCAGTCCCGATCAGCCCTGGCCAGCAGACCACAGAGTGTTTCATGTTTACTGAGAAGTGGGCTTACAGGCCTTCTACATTCAGCTCCAGCTCGAAATCTCCATGATTTTAGGAGTGTTCTTGTCACTGTCTCTTGGGGTAAAGGAGACAGAGGATCATTTAGAAGATATCTCGAAAGTAAGTGGTCTGCCCCAAACGTCTCCCCACCCCATCAGAAGTCAGAGACACATCTGTCTTCCTGCCTTCTACATACATGAAAATTTTTAGTTCCTAGCTGAAAACTGAGACCTGTGTAGATTCAACACATCCGAAGAGGACTTTGCTTTATTTAAAGGAAACATGTCACCGTGCTGAAGCTCAAGCTCGCATTAATTACAACAAGTGTGATATTTGGGCAACCTTAGTTCCATGATTCAGCATTTCCACTTGATCAGTTTCCAGAGCTAGATAAGAGCCTATAGCCATTCACAAAGTAATAACACTTTCTCCTTTTATGAGAGCTTTCATCTGTGGATCTCAAAGCACAGCATCAACAGTGATTAATGTTCATTTGGGAGGTGAGGATGCATTTGCTTCACTCCTTTGGCAAGGGAGGTATGGGAGGGGCTGACTGGTCAATGCTCAGGCAGAAACTGGCATGCTGGGCTCTCTCTTCCCACAGGTTTTTTTTTTTTTTCTATGATCATAGGAAACAAGGCACGTTGTCTATTGAAGCCAAAAGTCAGCCTACGTGTACCTAAACTAAACCAGTTTTTAGGCAGTATAAGAAGTTATGTTTAAGACAAAAGCACAAGTAGGGAATTCCCTACCCGACCTTTCTTTTCTCCCTCAAGTGCCTTCTCTCTTTCCTCTTTTTCCTTCCTTTCTTCTCTCCCTCCCTTCCCCATTTCTTCCATTTATTCAACACATATTCTTGGGTGTGAATGAAATGAAATGCAATCTTTCATTTCACCACATGAAATGAAAAGCCGAAATCTTTGCCTTCTCAGAGTTTATATTCTGGTTGGGAGAGAGGAAAGCCAACAAAAAGTAATAGAAAAAATAGTAATAAATTTAAAAACCCAACAAAATACATATTTACAGGCACTCGTATACAAACACAAGCATAAATGTGCACATGTATAAAAGGGCTACAGGGGGAAATAAGAGACGAGTAGGGGGACCAGCGAGAGGCAGGGTAGGGCTTAGGAGGTGATGCTACTGAAGTCAAGGCCATCAGGGAAGAGCTCCCAGTTAAGATAACGTTTGAACAGGGATCTAAAGGGCGTGAAGAGGGGGCTATGCTGATACTTGGAGGAAGCGCATCCTGGACACGAGGGCCAGCACTGATGGAGGCTCTGACTTAGCAGTATGCTTGGTGCATCCAGGAAGAGCAAGAAGGTTAGGGAACCTGGAAAGTGATGACAGATGGGGACGAGGGAGGCCTGACAAGCCACTGTGAGGTCTTTGGCTTTTGCGCTAAGCTGCTCGAGACTTCTAAGAGAGGAGTGACCTGTCTGGTGCACGCTTTAGCAAGATCACTTTTGCTGCTGTGTTGAGAGCGGACCTAAGGAAGGGTAGAGCAGAAGGTGGGAGATCCATTAGAAGGTGACATAATAATCCAGGTCAGAGATTATTGGGGCTTGGACTGTGACAAAGATCAGAGCCTGGAGACATTTTGAAGATAAAGCTGACATGTCTCACTGGTGGACTAATGTGGTTTAAAGAGAAAGGAGGAAGTCTATGATAATTCAGCTTGTGGCCTGGTTAGAGGCATGAGTCCCACCATACTCACTTATCGGACCTATGGGTTTGTTTTCACACGTAGCGTAAGATGAGAGATCTACCTGGATCGAAAACCACTCTCAGTGTTTGAAAATGTTGCTAATTGCTGCCTAAAACACACTTCTCAAACAGATAGGCAAAATTGCTATTTCATTCACAATTAAAAAAAACATATTTCCCAGGAAGAAAGAGGTACAAAGAGGTCTTTTAGATGTTCTGGAACAGTACTTACAAGGTAGACATCTTTTATCCAACTTAAGAAAATCTAATAAAACCTAAGCTGAGAGGGTTGAACTTTCACCTTTGTCCAGGCAAGGTGATGCTACTCATGCCTTAGAGTAAAAATTTCTCAACCTATTACAGAGATAGGAGTGGTCCAGAAAATAAGCTATTTTCTCCCTCCAAACTCATATTCACATGTGGTACAGAGCAGTACTTTAATTTGGTCCCATTCTTTGATTTCTCCTTTAACTTGACCTGATTTTCTTGCAAGCCTCAGGCACAGTCAATTTGTAGTGAGGGGTGTGTACATATATCAGAGAATATGTATTTGTGTGTGTGTGCCTGAGTAGATGTGGACCATGGTTGAAATATTAATATAGCACCTTTTTATTATTATTTATAGGAGAACTATATCTTCAGGGCTTTTAAAATAAAAAGAAATGGAAGATAGGTGATGTGAAATTATTTTTTTTACTGCTCATACCCTTTGGTTGATGTATAAATAATACAAATGAAACAGTAAACAGCATTAAGGGTACAATTACTGAGTAAAGAGAAATGTAGATTCACAACTGTACAAAGTTCTCAGTTGTTATGATAGGAAAGAGGTTATTTATGTAAAGCGCCATAAGTTTTTAAAGTCTTATTTGAATTATTCTATTACAAAACTGGAAGATGAATTTCTGTCTCTGAAGTTGAAAATCTAAAGCTTGGATAGTAATTGGCCACAAACATACAACTTCAGTCTGCACAAAGTAAGAAGCAAAATGTGATAGTCTGTGGAGTGAAACAGTTGCTTAATTGGTTCTGAGTGACCTGCCGCTGTAGCCAGCATGCAGTATTAATGGTGGAGAAACTGCTTAAACCTTTCCAGGAAAACAAACCAAGTCCTGGAAAGAAAAGCAAACTATCTCCTTAAAACAGCAACAAAGGAAACATCGCCACAAAATCCACGGCAGAAACATCTACTTCAGAGGACGTTACGAGGGAAATTTCTTCTCCTCAAAGGGAGTCTTGATTCAAATGAACATCTCACCGCTGTAATCTCCCATAGGGTTATGGAATCTTATTTATTTAAATTGGCTGGTCGTCCCCTGAGAGTCCTACCAGTGGAGTGATGCAAAAACTCATTAGTCCCATTTTATTTTTAAATTCCACGGAACAGTCTCAAACAGAGCACGATCACTTTCTCAAGTGTTCCCACTGAGGAGCATCATTTGCCACGGATGTGCACCACTAAATCATAATGCCCATCACTCACACAGAGGCTTCTGTCTGCTGACTTGCCTGTATCCCTTTGTGGGTAACAAATTCAGCTCCAAATGACACCTCCTATCAAAATTTGACCCACTACAGCAGGGCACATGTGCTCCTTTTTTTCTAATTCTACCATTTCTTAAATTCTATGAGGAGGACACAAAACTTCAAAATCCATGCTAAAGGGAGATATAAAAGAGCCGATCATGTACATTTGCCTTCTAGAAGACTCACACTCAGCTTATACAGGAGAGGCATGAAAGCAAAACACCACCAATTACCATTAAGCCCAGATGTAAAGAGATCAAGACATGGGCGAACAATTGGGGGCTGTCAAATGTTAAAACCACTAAATCCTCGTCTTGTTAAATCATCTGATGGCCGTTTCTTCTTCAGTTAAATAGGAATAAATAATAAAAAACAATTTACAATTAAAAGATGCTAGTGTTTTGCAGCTGCTGAATGTCTTTGGGGGAGATTAGGTTCTATAATGAGGAGATATAACCATCATTTTATAAAAGCTGTTGCTGTCTTGGGAAAAACATCACCGAATACGATTAGAAAAAGGCTTTCCTTCATGAACCTATTACAGTCATGCACTGATTGCCTGGCATATGCTTAATGATATCTTCATAGCTGAAAAACAATAATTTGTTACTGTAAATCTTGATATAATATATTAAGTTCAACTGTGCTTTTATTAGTTCTGCCTTTGACTTGAGTGCTTTAAACTTGCAAAACCGTACAGAAGTTGAAAAGCAAATCAGCTACCTGCAATTTTAGCACAGATCCATATATCTCCCAATAGCTTAATTAGAAGTCTTTCTCAAATAATTTAAATATCATATCAAGCATCCCTGGCTGCTGATTCTCCATGAAGAGTATCAAGGATACGGTAATGGGGAGATGAGAATTATGGAGTGGGGAAAATCCTGTATGTAGTATAGACAATTAGTATATTAGGTAACAAACAACCAACATTACTATTCTCCTTATTTTTAAAAATATCAGAGGGTCAATTAAGACAGTATTAACTTATGTTCTCTAATGAAACTTTTCTAAAAGAGACAGTAACTCCTTGGCTTCGATTTCTTTCACCAGAGTGGAGTGGGGAAAATCCTGTATGTAGTATAGACAATTAGTATATTAGGTAACAAACAACCAACATTACTATTCTCCTTATTTTTAAAAATATCAGAGGGTCAATTAAGACAGTATTAACTTATGTTCTCTAATGAAACTTTTCTAAAAGAGACAGTAACTCCTTGGCTTCGATTTCTTTCACCAGAGCAATGAAGAGAGGAGGGAAGAAGGCAGCACTTCCCTTCCCTTCACTCCTTCCCCACCTCCCTCCCAAACAAGTCAGCGGCAGGAGTCTCCAGCTGTCCCCTGCAGAAAGACCTAAACAAGTCTCCACCGGAAGACTCCTTTTTGCTGCTGCTGCTGCCACTTCCCACAAAGACAGACATGGCCTCAATCAGAGCTTAAGCCCAAGAAGCTTTTTTTCTGTTGTTATTCCTTATAGTCAGAAGTCTACCCTTGAGCACTGGTATTGTTACATTCAAGCCCAAATCCGAAGCCTTGCAGGGAGACTTTTTATACCCTAAAACGAGAAGATGAATAACACCTAGAAGGGAAACGGGTAACAGGCTCTTTGACCTTACCAAGCATTTCTGTAGTGTCTGACACTATAAAAATCCTTGCTTAATATCTTGGGTAACCAGAGTAAATGTGGATACAGATATATACATATTTCTTTATTATATATAAATATATTTTAAATCTATGACTATACACACAAACATTGTCTTCTCATCAAAGACAGCTTCATAGCAGGACTCAGAATTAGTGAGCCACAGGACAAACTAAAATAAAAATGGATCTGGCTCTCATAGTTTACCCATCCCCCAACGCCTAGCAAATCATCACACTGATCAATAAGCTCCTGCCTCCCCCGCAGTTAATCTTCAACTGACTCCAAATAACATAATGTCCAAGGTGGGAAATGGAAATCTGCATGTAGGCAGACACATGGCCTCATATGTCAGCTTTAAGGCTTTGCTCTTTGTTGCTGGGTTCCACGGAGAAACTTACCTCCTGAGATTCAGACAACAATTAGTGATTCATTCTCTCTAAGAGTGATAGTACTAGGTGGGAAAGATCACACCTTTGTGAATGAAGATGAGAAAATTCAGAGTTGTAATTATTTAGCATTTTTAATGCCAAACCTCATCTACGTCACATTACAGAGAGCTGCTATTAACTCCTTTCATGCTAACGGGTAGGGGTGGGCTGGGGGTAGCCACTCGAAGTCAGCCCTTAGTGACCAGCTGAAGGTCCAGTTTTTCTGCTTTCTCTTCATAGCCCAGGTGTTTTGGCAAAGAGTTGGTTTCTCTTAAATAATCACGCAAACCTTACCTTTGTAGACCCTTATCTTCTGGAATAGTCCCCGTCCCCCAGGAAGTTATTTCCCAGGCTTTTCCCGGATTCTGTTTATGACTTTGCTTACTTTCAGAAGTGAAGTGACATCTTCTTTGGGTTACATGTTGGGAGGAAAGAAGTTTCTAGTTTTAAATGTGAAGCTCAAGGAAGGAGCTCCATCATCTGTCTCCATCACAGGACCTGGCACAGCACGGAGAATGTGACTGTCCCCTAAGTCCTAGCAGAGCTTCCCTCCTCAGTGAGCCCCTCCACGCACAGCATTGCTCAACTGATAAGAATGAAAGTGGCAGAGCTGAGCGGTTTTTCCACCAGCTGGCCTCATGCCTACACGCAATACGGATGTTATATAACATATGTGGTGAACACCGTGATGGTCCCCAGCATCATCCATAACTTAGTTGGTCCCTGGAACCTGTGACTATGTTACCTTGCACAGCAAAAGGGAATGTGCACATGTTCAGGATCTTGGGTTGGGGTGATAAGAGGGAAATGACAAGGCAGCAGAAGGGTCAAAGTTCACAGAGAGGTAACCACAGAAGCAAAGGTCAGAGTGACGTCAGGAAGGGGCCAGGAGACAAGGGATGCAGGCAGCCTCTAGAAGTACAAAAGGCAAGGAAGGAGATTCTTCCCTAGAGCCTGCAGAAGGAATGCCTTCTGTGGACACTTGATTTCAGTCCACTGAGACTGCTTTTGGGCTCTCACCTCCAGAATTGCAAGCTAACAAATTTGTGTTACTTAAGCCACTGGGTTGTGGTAATTGGTTGGAGTCCTAAGAGGAAACTAAGCGATGTGCCATGTGGCTTTACAAGAGGCCTGCTCCACGTGGTCTGTCTGGTCCAGTGTCAGGACCACCCACTCCAGGGTGCTGGGAACGAGGTCGAACGGGGACAGATGCCCAGCCTCCTCCCCAGTTCCGCCACCAGGGAACCGAGCTCTGTGAGAGCAGTCAGATCAACAACAGAAATAAGGCTGACACAGAGTTCTGGCAAAAAGTCACCAGTTAGTGAATCAACTAATACCTTAAAAACTACCCAAGAAGGAAAAGTGCATGGCTAGATTTTTAGTAACGACTCTCCAGAAAATCTTTAAGAGCTGGGGATTGCTGTCTACATGGGAGAAATACACGGGTCCGGGTCTGGTCCTTGGTTCTAATGCTTTTCTCTGGAGTATGGTCTGCCCTGCGGCAGGTCACTGGTCTTATCTGGCATGCATATAGACACACACACACACACACTCATATACATGTATACATAGGTATTTTTAAACCAAAACTGTGTTTTTTAAAAAATTGAACTTTAATGCCTTCGATTAAAATATACACTCTTTACCAGCATGCGTGTTTGCTCAGTTGTGTCTGACTCTTTGTGACCCCATGGACTGTAGCCTGCCAGGCTCCTCTGTCCATGGGATTCTCCAGGCAAGAATACTGGCATGGGTTGCCATTTCCTCCTCCAGGGGATCTCCCTGACCCAGGGACTGAACCTGTGTCTCCTGCACCTCGGGCATTCTTTACCACTAGCACCACCTGGGAAAGCCTTACTTTATCAGAAACCTCACCATTCTCTTTTACTTACCTCTGGCTATTTCATCCATTCATATTGTCTAGATGGTCCTCAGTGGAACTTGAGTTTTCAATCCAAGCTAAGATCTATGATCACTTTATTATGCATTTACGATTTAACACTCTGAAGCGAGTCTCATGGCCCATCCAGCACTCGTGGTCTATTTAGCTGTCTATTCTGACCCACCAAAGTCTATCACTCTGCACATTTCTAGTGATAAACCACAGGGCTGCTTTGCTGAGAAGTCCTGTAGATTCACAGAAAAACTGAATAAGGATACAAAGAGTGGTCTTGGCACATTTGTAGGAAACACAGGACTAGCGTCTAAAGCTTGTATTTTGGAGATGAGAGTGAAGATGCAATGAAGGCTGAATCACTTAGCCTCAAATCTAAGAGGGTAAATATAAAGTTCTTCATAGAGGATAAAGGAACAGAAGAATAAAACCTATCAAGTCCTAGATGGGAAAACAGAATTCAACAGAAGCACATATGAAATAGCGGCTCTGTTATGAGGCACTGATAGCTGTGTTTGGCCCAAGCAAACCACTAAGAGAAGTTAAGGTTCTGAAGAAACCATACTTCAAGTTCTGCACGAAGACAGCACATGCTCATAGACACAGTAACATTCCAACATGACACTGTAAACTGCAAGATGTTCATAAGAAAATGGCAAGATGGCATTGGGGAGTAAATTCACGTCAGGTGAAAGTCTAAAAGAAACTGAGGGGCTTCCCTGATAGTCCACTGGTTAAGACTCCATGCTTCCAACACAGATGTTACGGGTTCAATCCCTGGTCAGGGAACATGCTATACAGTGTGGCCAAACAAAAAAAAAATTTTTTTTTTTTTTTTTTTAAAGAAACTAAGATGCTTAAGCCAGGAGAACTTGAGACTGGGCAGGTAGGGTCTGCTGTGCTCAAGAGCAGATTCAATCCAGTCCATACCATCCTGCCCTGTGGAGGGTAGAAAAGGGACCAAGAAATAAAGAAATAAGGGGAAAAAAAGTCAAGCCAAACAGGCTGGATTTTTTGATGAACTGACTAGTATCCACATGAAATGATACTTCTTGTGTGGGAATGAGTTCACCATAAGTGGAGGCATTCAAGCAGATGTTAAACAGCCCCTGGTGGTGATGCTAGAGAGGAAATACAAGTGTGGGTAAAAACCGAGAAAGATAAGTTCTGTGGTTTCGTCCAAAAAGCCAGAGTCTCTGAAACCACGTCCTTATTGTCCTCAAGATAACACACAATTTGTAATGTGGATCTTATCAAAGAAGAAAGGGAAAAATCAAGTTCATTTATGTGGAGCAAAAGAGACCACTTAGGAAGAGTCCAAAGAGGCTTTCTCTGAAACCTAGCCTTGGGAATGTGGTTCATAAGCATGTCCCAGGCTATTAATTTGTTAATAAAAGAGATCCAAAATACCCTAGCATTGTTTTCAGTGTTACTTAAAGCATTTTACGCCGTGGCATCATCTGTTCTCAACCTTTCAAAACATTCTTGGCATCACGTAAACACCACCTGAGCATTCTAAAAAAGATTCCCAGCACTTTCAGGCTACTTGGGGGTGAACTTTCTCTAGCGATCTGAGTGCTGCTGACAGGTCAGAGTCCCTTTCCCTCTTGTTTTTGACTCAGGATAATTTCTAAATCCAACGATTTGCCAGTCAGGCCCTGTGGATGGATGCATGCAGATGGAGAAAAAAGCTGACTGCAGGGATGCCAGATTCAACACTTTCCTAAGTCGCTGAGCTGTCCTGAGGGTAAGCTAGCATTTTACATTTGTTCAGCCAGTCTTCACTGAGGGCTGGTCATGTGGCAGGAGCCAGCTTAGATAGGAGGACCAAAACACGAAAGCAGGCACGGCCTGTGTCCTCGAGGGATTCACACGTTTGCAAGGAACACAGACCGGTAACTATGTGGCTGTTTTCAACGTGGTGTCTGCTCTTCGAGGCATCTGCTTAGCGTGGCGGGAGAACCCAGAGACCGGGCAGTGAACTCTCCCTGGGAAAGGAGGGGCTGATGGCAACTGGAGACCCCTAGAGACGGTTTAGGAAGGAGACCTTGCTAAGTAGGTGGTGGAGGGAGGCGGGTGAGAGAGAAAGGCTGGGAGGAAGCCAGGTGTGAAACCTAGGTGAGTGGAAGGCGGCAAGAAGAGCAGCCACCGGAGGAACCGCCAGGACGAGCTCTGCAGCCTCTCCCTGTCTCCACTGAACACTTGTTGGTGTGTCTGTGAAGTGGGGAAAATGGAATTTCAAGAGCCTGCCTTCCAGGGCTGCTCTGAAAACAAAAATGAGCTGGCAAGGGAGTATTTTGGAAAAGGTTAAGGGTGGTAAGTTTAAGCTGAAAAACCACTAACTCTGCATCTCTACAGTTTGCAGCAAGCAATGTCTGCCTGCCTGTCTGTGGCATAACCTCAAATGCTTTTAGCCGGGTTTATATTGTCCAGTTCACTTCAGGCCCTACCACCCTCTTAGTTCACATACATGGAATTCTCCAGGCCAGAATGCTGGAGTGGATAGCCTTTCCCTCTCCAGGGGATCTTCCCAACCCAAAGACTGAACTCAGGTCTCCTGCATTGCAGGCAGATTCTTTACCAGCTGAGCCACAAGGGAAGCCCATTTCATATGCCAGACTGTTTCAAACATCTCTGCGACCTGCCTAAAACCAGGAAGAATACTTTAATAGTAAAGGGGTCTGTGCGAGATAATATGGGAATCGTGGACATTTTTGAGTCTGGGTCTTTCTTGTGGAGAGTGGTAAAGTGATACATTGTTCAGAGTTGTGACATCAATGAAGGTGGTTAATAAAATAATACCTAATTATTTCAAAGATTCACATATTTAATTTCTTATATTTTGAAGTTATTTTTCACACAGCCCTCTTAAATAAAAATATCATTCCTACCCAATCAAGAATGGACAAAGGTCTGCAAAATTCAGAGAGAGAGAGAGAGAGAGAGAGAGAGAGAAGGTAATGATGGGGAGGATTTCTACCTGAAAAATTTAAAAGGAAATTTCTGCAACAACCGTTTAATTTAAATTATACTGCTAAAGGGAAAATAAATTTTTACCTAATCTGCAAAAAATGGCAAACAAGACTGAAAGATGACTGCTAGATGGATCTTTCTGGCAGGCTACCCACTACTTGATACAAGTTATAGTTGAATTTATAGAAAGAGATGTAAAGACGGGACTGAGAAATGACAGACATTCACTAATTCAGCATGGTGGAAGGAAAGACAGGGGAGGGAAAGTTCTAGAAAAATAATGCTAGTGGGGAGAGGGGGAGTGGAAGAAGTTGGGAGACTGGAATCAACACATATACACTATTGATGCAAGGTATAAAATAGAGAACTGATGAGAACATACCTTACAGAACAGGGAACTCGAGTTAATGCACTGTGGTGACCTGAATGGAAAGGAAGTCCAAAAGGGAGGGGGTGTATGCATATGAATGATTGATTCGTTTTGCTGTACAGGAGAAGCTAACATTATAAAGCGACTATACTCCAGTGGAAGTTAACGAATGCTAGGGGACAACTGAAAGAGAGTGAAACCCTGAAGGGGTGAAGGTAAGAAAACCCTATGAAGGAATTCTTTGGCCACTCTCAAATCTCTGAAACCAAACTCACATACCTAAAAACTGCCGATCCTTGCCTGTGATGAGATAAAGCCAATTAGATCCATCACACCCGAAGAAGATCCTGGGAAGTGGATGGAAGGGAAAGTGCTGCACATGAGTTTGTTTGAAACCTGTTGTCAAGAGGAAAATGTGTGCCAGGCAATTTCCTGTATCGCAGTGGAAGATGCCAGCTTGAAGCTGGTACACTGCTTCCACTTTTCTCCCCCAATTCAAAAGCCGTTTACAACGCATCCTGGTGATTCAGACCAAAAAAATTACCAAATCTGAGAACAGCACAAAGCTGTGTAGGAATCTGAACTTTGTTTATACAATTAGGAGACACTCACGTGTACGTTCCATAAATGACAAGGTTCCCGCAGCAAATTAACAAGAACAATTTTCCCATCTCAGGAGCTGTCAAGATGGGCCCTGTTGGCCAATTTATCTTACTCTAGCACATCTCTGGTGCTTGTCAATCAATGCGTGAAACATTTGGTGCTGATTGCCATTTTTCTCTCCACTTCCTTTCGCCTCTTGTACCAGGCAATTTACTACAAGTCAATCAAGGTCGGAGCCGACCTTGTTTAAATAAAACACTGTTGAGCTCTTTTCACACCACCAATTTCAAAGACAGAATGAGCCGTATCTTTTGCATTTACACTTATGCTACCTTCCCCCTGCCTCACCAGTTCTCTTAAAATGTCACACTGGAGTTGTAAGTCATCACTATCCACAATAGTGGCTGAGAACACTAGGTCGAAAAAGTGGTGAGGAAATGTGTATTTCAGATACATTCCTTTGCTGCTAACAATTCACCAAGCCAAGAGCATGCCTGATTGTCTAGCTTTTACTTGTTGCTCTTGAGTGCCTCAGTCATGTCTGGCTCTTTGTGACCCCATCCCATGGACTGTAGCTCTCTGGCTCCTTCATGGGATTTCCCAGGCCAGAATACTGGAATGGGTTGCAGTTTCCTTTTCCAGGGGGTCTTCCCAACCCAGGGATCCAACTCAAGTCTCCTGCATTGACAGGCAGATTCTTTACCACTGAGCCACCAGGGAAGCCCTTAGCTACTATTGAAGGTGAAGGTGAAGTCGCTCAGTCGTGTCCGACTCTTTGCGACCCCGTGGACTATAACCTATTAGGCTCCTCCGTCCGTGGGATTCTCCAGGCAAGAATACTGGAGTGGATTGCCATTTCCTTCTCCAGGGGATCTTCCCGACCCAGGGATCAAACCCAGGTCTCCCACATTGGAAGCAGACGCTTTAACCTCTGAGCCACCAGGGAAGCTACTATTGGTCAGCCCTAATTTGAGACGAGGTCACACAGCACAAATGATGTATCCCAGATCAACAGCACTTGAGAATCCAAATGCAGCAGTTTTAAGTGTGTGCCCCAAAGATCAAGTCCTACAGTTTAGAGGGTTTCAGTTTAGAGAGTTCCTATTGTTACCGAGTAAAGCATCAACCTGTATAACTATTATCATCGCTGTTCATATGGAAGGGAGAAAGGGGAAGAAAAGACAACTGAGCCTATTTAACTTCTTAAAAACAACCTGTTCGAAGGTTTGGCTTTCAAAACCTTCTTTTGCTTGCAAACCTTTTATAATCTGTATTTTCCTGAATAAACAGGGCTTTGGTTGTGTAGTAAAACAGAACTTTGGGGTCCCTCCCCAGCAAATGTGAAGAATACACACTGAAATGAGGCCTGGCTAAATGTGATTCTTAAAGTAATACAATGGGACAAATATAGAATTTCTTGAAAATAGCAAATGCAGCTTCCCTGCTAAAGTAGTACTACGCTCTCAAAACAATTAATTAGAAATGGGTGCTTTTTAAGTGTCTATTGTGTATATGTAAGGCCCAATTTAGGCATTTTTCAAAAGTGTGATTTCTCCCATTTAAAACTAAAACAAGCAAAACGTTCTCAAATTCTCAGAGCCAGAACGATCCATCTCTATTCTTCTATGCCAAAAGGAGTTACGCTGGGTTGAAGCATATCTCAGGGTGCCACGATTTTATTGTTTGTTAGAAGGCACTGCTGATGTATTTATTCTTCCACGTGACAGCTCTTTATTGTCTATTAAGCATTGGGCACCACTGAGGAAATATGGGGGTCAAAACTGACAGGGTCTCTGTTCCATGGGGCCTAGAGTCAAATCAGGGCCCTAGATACTAATGAAATCATCCCCCCAGTAAAAGTATTGGTATAAACAGAGGTTACTGCTGTGCAGGAGGCATTGGACGTGGCCTAAAGTAGGCTGGGGAATCAGGAATGCTTCTGGAGCATGTAAACCAGCAAATTCTGCCTGACAGGAGCTTACTGTTCAGCCCCAGTACCTTGCATGGAAGTCCCAGGGGTACAGATTGCACATGATCAAGTGCAGAAGGACCATATTTAAAAGATCCCCAAAGAACTGGAAGACAAAAAGGTCCATCACCATAGGCAGGAGTTCTGCTCCTTAGATGTGAACAATATCATTCCCCTGTCTAACTTCATTAAGCCAAACTCTTGGCTTCCTTTAGACCACAGTGGACTGCAACACCCTGCCCCTTCCTGGTATCAGATGGCAGCAAGAGGTCTATTCTACCACGCGAGTGAGACAGCTTAGAGCCATAAGCAGGAGATATGTTGGAATGAAAGAGCTGAATCTGGTCAAAAAGAATTCATGCTTCTTTTGGCTAGTCAGCGTGCACAATAAAAATTAACTGCTGAGGAGGGCTCCTGGGTGCTGTATTTAGGGTCTATTTCTTGCTCTGATGCCAGTAACATGGGTGTGTTCCATATGTGGAAAATTCACTGTACAGTACATTTATGATATATGGTGCTGCTGCTAAGTCGCATCAGTCGTGTCCGACTCTATGTGACCCCACTGACACCAGCCCACCAGGCTCCTCCGTCCTTGGGATTCTCCAGGCAAGAATACTGGAGTGGGTTGCCATTTTCTTCTCCACATTTATGAGATATATATATATATCTCAGAAGCTTTTACTTATAGTAAAACTTCAATAAAATGTTTAAAATGTCATAATCAAAAAAAACAAAGAAGAGCAAAGGAAATATTTGAGATTAAAGGAGGCTGAAAATACATGAAAACAAAGTTGCAGGGTGTGACTCTGAAATGAATACTACACTGGGAAACAGGAGCTATAGGGGCAACTGATAATATCTGGATATGGACTGAAGATTAGATTATCTTCTATCAATGCTAATTTTGTTGTTACTGTTGTTGTTTGGTTTTGGTTATTTGTATTGTAGTTATGTAGGAGTGGAGGCTTCCCTGCTGGCTCAGACAGTAAAGAATCTGCCTGTAGTGCAGGAGACCTGGGTTTGATCCTTGGGTCAGAAAGACCCCCTGGAGAAGGGAATGACTAGTATTCTTGCCTAGAGATTTCCATAGACCGAGGAGCCTTGCAGGCTACAGTTCCTGAGGTCACAAAGAATCAGACATGACTGAGCAAGTAACACTTCCTATGGAAGAGCATCTTTGTTCTTGGAAAATACACACTGAAGTGTTCAGGGGTCAAGGAGCTGGATGTGGGAGCATTGTATTCAACTGACTCAGGAAAAAAATGCTCATAAGAAAGGGAGGTTTGGGGGAGAGAGGGATGGGGAGAAAGAGGAGAAAAGCGCCAAAGACTGATAAAGCAATTGACAAATGGGGCAACATATACAAGTGGCGAATCTGGTAATCCTGCTCGAGTGGTTCTATTTTTTCCTACAGTTTTAAAATTGTATAAAAAGTTAAAAAAAGTAAAGATGACAACTTTAAAGAAAGTTAACTGTTCTTTAAGCAAACAACCAGCATACTAGGTGGCACTTGATTGCTCCAATAAATTGAGTGTTATGTACAAAGAAAAGTGAGCTGGCAAAGTTGCTCCGAGCAGAGTCACTGGCACAATTACGCCTCAAACGGAGGCTGGGAAAGCTTGACAGTTCCCTGGGCAGACATGTTCAAACCAGACTGACATAGTCTGATAGACCAAATGTTCTTTTCTTTTTCTGACATGAATTCGCTTGTGATCAGTAGCAACAGTGAGTACCTTATCTTGAGGTGGTCCTTAATGGTGCATGGTATAGTTATTGCCGTTTCCCTTATTCTGTGTTTTCTTTCTCATGATTATATCTGTTGTTACTGTCTGTCTCTTTCAAAATGCTATTCTCTTTTGAGACTAAGCACGTTTTAGAGGCTTAATGAGGCTTCTATATTGTTAGCTGATTTACTGTGTCCTCAGTTAATGTGGGGGTGGGGAGAGGAGCGAGTGTAGAAGAGATAAGTTGGTCCAGGAGGCGCTAAGCATACAGTTTGTATGAAGTTCATTCTTATGTGTGTATGCTAGGTTGCTTCAGTCGAGTCTGACTCTGTGCAACCCCATAGACAGCAGCCCACCAGGCTCTGCCATCCCTGGGATTCTCCAAGCCAGAACACTGGAGTGGGCTGAATTTGTTACAGAGTGACATTCAGTTATAGTAGAACCCTTATGGGAGAAACACGCACACTGGTCGGTTTTAATGCCTCCCATCCTTTCCTCCCATTGTAATAGGGAAGACCAAATCTGACTCCATATTCGATGTTTCTTTTACTTTAACCTCTGTATCCTATTGCTTTTGCTTACAGTTAAGAATGTGGCCTGTAGGCCAGTGCACTGGGATGACCCTGAGGGATGGGGTGGGGAGGGATGAGGGAGGGGGTACAGGATGAGGGACACATGTACACCCATGGCTTCATGGATTCATGTCAATGTTTGGCAAAAACCACTACAATATTATAAAGTAATTAGCCTCCAATTGAAAAAAAAAAAAAGAATGTGGCCTGTAAACTGAAATGTCCAGGAGAGCCCATTCTCAAGGCTCTGACCTTTAAGAGTATAGCATTTTCCCATTCATACAGGGATTAAAAAAAGTTGCAGAACAGAGAATAACATTTGTCATGTTGGGAGTTTACAGGAATACCATGACCTGACCTACTGACCTATGTGGACAGCTTTAAGAACAAAGGATTCCCACACCAAGAAGTCTGCAACAACCAACCACACCCCTCCTTCATCGTGCCTTTAAAAATGCTTTGCTGAAAACCTTCAAGGAGTTCGGGGTTTTGAGGGGGAGCCACCCATCTCCTTGCATGGCCCTGCAAGAAATCTTTCTCTGCTCTGAAGTCCCACATTTCAATGCGTTTGACTTCACTGTGCATTGGGCACATGAACTTGTATCTGGTAACACCAGAATTTTTAAAGCATCATTATTACAATTGCACTCATCTCACATGCTAGTAAAGTAATGCTCGAAATTCTCTAAGCCAGGCTTCAGCAATGTGTGAAACATGAACTTCCAGATGTTCAAGCTGGTTTTAGAAAAGGCAGAGGAACCAGAGATCAAATTGCCAACATCCACTGGATCATGGATAAAGCAAGAGAGTTCCAGAAAAACATCTATTTCTGCTTTATTGACTATGCCAAAGCCGTTGAATGTGTGGATCACAACATACTGTGGCAAATTCTGAAAGAGATGGGAATACCAGACCACCTGACTTGCCTCTTGAGAAACCTGTATGCAGGTCAGGAAGCAACAGTTAGGACTGTACATAGAACAACAGACTGGTTCCAAATAGGAAAAGGAGTACGTCAAGGCTGTATATTGTCACCCTGCTTATTTAACCTATATGCAGAGCACATCATGAGAAACGCTGGGCTGGATGAAGCACAAGATGGAATCAAGATTACCGGGAGAAATATCAATAACCTCAGATATGCAGATGACACCACCCTTATGGCAGAAAGTGAAGAACTAAAGAGCCTCTTGATGAAAGTGAAAGAGGAGAGTGAAAAAGCNGTATATTGTCACCCTGCTTATTTAACCTATATGCAGAGCACATCATGAGAAACGCTGGGCTGGATGAAGCACAAGATGGAATCAAGATTACCGGGAGAAATATCAATAACCTCAGATATGCAGATGACACCACCCTTATGGCAGAAAGTGAAGAACTAAAGAGCCTCTTGATGAAAGTGAAAGAGGAGAGTGAAAAAGCTGGCTTAAAGCTCAACGTTCAGAAAACGAAGATCATGGCATCTGGTCCCATCACTTCATGGCAAATAGATGGGGAAACAGTGGCTGACTTTAGTTTTTGGGCTCCAAAATCACTGCAGATGGTGATTGCAGCCATGAAATTAAAAGACACTTACTCCTTGGAAGGAAAGTTATGACCAACCTAGACGGTATATTAAAAAGCAGAGACATTACTTTGCCAACTAAGGTCCATCTAGTCAAGGCAATGGTTTTTCCAGTGGTCATGTATGGATGTGAGAGTTTGACTATAAAGAAAGCTGAGTACCAAAGAATTGATGCTTTGAACTGTGGTGTTGGAGAAGACTCTTGAGAGTCCCTTGGACTGCAAGGAGATCCAACCAGTCCATTCTGAAGGAGATCAACCCTGGGATTTCTTTGGAAGGACTAATGTTGAAGCTGAAACTCCAATACTTTGGCCACCTGATGCAAAGAGCTGACTCACTGGAAAAGACCCTGATGTTGGGAAAAGATTGATGGCAGGAGGAGAAGGGGACGACAGAGGATGAGATGGTTGGATGGCATCACCAATTCAATGGACAGTTTGAGTGAACTCCGGGAGTTGATGATGGACAGGGAGGCCTGGCATGCTGAGGTTCATGGGGTCACAAAGAGTCGGACATGACTAAGCGACTGAGCTGAACTATGGGCAAGTGGGTAGTTGGACTGACCTTGAATAATGACAACTTATGAACTAGATAGATAACTCAATCTATTCTTTGAGCTTGGAAAATTTTCTTGTCACTAAAAAGAAAAGGAACTGTCTTCTAAAAGAAACTATAAACATTGCATGTGCTCACTGCTAATAAGGAGAATGTTTTCAGTATCAATGGAAATTAAGCCATTCTAAGAACACGGTGTCACATATACTTTATCCTTTGGCCTCAAATCTTTAAACACAGAAGTGCTCACATGGATGCACATACACCATCTTTAATTTTCTAAAATAAAAAATTGGTTAAAAATCTGTTTCTCAGGTTTGAACTAACCTCTTCGTATTTCTTTCTTAAAGCTATGATGCCTAAGTTTTCGATGCTAACAAATGTTATATGACAGGGCCACCAATTTACTGCTCTGCACCCTTTTTAATTATGGATGGATGAAGGAAAATTTCACTGAGGAAAACAATAAATCACCAGTGAAATTATTTGTTAGTTGAATGAACTGTATAAACTGTTGGCTTCAGGGCAGAGATTAGTCTGGCATCTTTTAAGTTATCCCATATTTTTCCTCTCTATTTCCACATTAAAAGCAGGGCTGGGCCTTGCTGGAATCAGCTGGGGATATTGATGGCTCTGAAAAGAGGAGGGAACAAACAATGACCTCAGAGATGTGAGTGCTGAATACAATAATTTTGGTGAGCTTTTAACAATAATATGTGTTTCCCTGGTGGCTCAGATGGTAAAGCTTCTGCCTACAATGCGGGAGACTGGGGTTCGATCCCTGGGTTGGGAAGGTCCCCTGGAGAAGGAAATGGCAACCCACTCCAGTATTCATGCCTGGAANGATGGTAAAGCTTCTGCCTACAATGCGGGAGACTGGGGTTCGATCCCTGGGTTGGGAAGGTCCCCTGGAGAAGGAAATGGCAACCCACTCCAGTATTCATGCCTGGAAAAATCTCATGGCCCGAGGAGCCTGGTGAGCTACAGACCATGGGGTCACAAAGAGTCAGACACGACTGACTTCACTTTTAACAATAATGAAGACAATACAGGTATACTTCATTTTACTGTACTTCACAGACATTGCATTTTGTACAAATTGAAGGTTCGTGGTAACCCTGCATTAAGCAAGTCTACAGAGGCGTTTTTCCAGCAGCATTTGTTCACTTTTGTCTTTGTGTCAAGTTCTCATGATTTGTGCAAAATTTTAACCCTTCACCAGCAAAAAATGATTGCAGGCTCAGATGATAGCTTATAGTTTTTAGTAATAAATTGTTTTAAAATTAAGGTATGTACATTGTTTTTTTAAAGACATAATGCTATTTCACACTTACTAGACTACAGTGTAAGTATATCTTCTATATGCACTGGGAAACCAAAAAATCATGAAACTCACTTTATTGCAATACTCACTTTACTGTGATGGTTTGGAACTGAATTCACATCTCCAAGGCATGCATGTACTCAGAAATCCTTATTGACAGTGTACTGTATGCCTAAGTCATTTCACTTAATTCTAACAACAACCCTATTTCCCTCATCAACAGCACCACCTTTAACCTAGAAAGTGGCAAATGAAATCTAGAATTCAAGCCAGTTTCTGACTCCAAATTTTGAGCTCTCAGCTATCAAGTGTCTAAAAATTTATTCCAAGGAAACCACATTTTCTCAAAAAAGTCTTCGTTTATTATTTAAACTTTAAAAAGAAAGCCCAAATTAGCACTGGAAACCCTGGTTTGTAATGTTACCTTAAACCTATACAACACTCTTTCTGTTTAGTTGATGAAGGAAGGAGATTTTCCAAGGCCTCTTCAAGGAAAGCAAGTTTGAAACAAAGTCGGCAAAGTATCAGCTGAGATGAGAATCACAGAAAAATGGGCTATGGCTGGAGTTTCTTGGGGACAGGACAGAAATAAGAGTAATGAGTTAGATTCAACTTGAAAGTGTGGGCTGCGTCAGGACTGACAACTAACTGTTGCTATTTTTATAAAAGTGTCTCCATCAGTCACCAGCAGATGCTGAGCCCTGGAAGCTTCTATGTAGGAATTCATTTAGCACCTACCCTTCTTTGATGTCCCTGCTGAATGTATCTCAAAAGTTATGAAGAATCGTGGCCACCTGGAACAAATTCACAGCAATAGTACCAACAGTTTCCCAGTTGAGGATACCTGACTAGGCTCAGACTTGCTCAGTCCAGCAGATGGGCTGCCCTGGAGTGACTCTCATAAAGATTTCAGCTGGAACCTTTGCTAAAGGTACTTCAATGGACCCTCGAGCTCCCAACTTTGGAAAGAGATTTGAGTCATCAGATATTCTCACTGAAACTGCTGACTATGTCTGTGGCTCCTTACATATCATTAAGTATCAGGTTCCTCATCAATATTAGACATTGCCTAATGCTAGACCCTATGAACTTGGATGGGGAGAAGTGCTTGTGAGTTGGTATTTTGGACTAGTAGCTCCAGTCTGGAGAAGGCAAAGGCACCCCACTCCAGTACTTTTGCTTGGAAAATCCCATGGACGGAGGAGCCTGGTAGGCTGCAGTCAGTCAGTCCATGGGGTTGCTAGAGTCAGACACAAATGAGTGACTTCACTTTCACTTTTCACTCTCATGCATTGGAGAAGGAAATGGCAACCCACTCCAGTGTTCTTGCCTGGAGAATCCCAGGGATGGGGGAGCCTGGTGGGCTGCTGTCTATGGGGCTGCGCAGAGTTGGACACGACTGAAGCGACTTAGCAGCAGCAGCTCCAGTCTATGTTTCTGATGGGCATTTCCTAATTCCCTCACTTCTCAGCCAGGTGCAAGTTCTTAAAAGGGCTTCCCAGGGACTTGTCAAGGGGACCAAATCCAGGACTAGGAGGAGGAAGACAGAGGTGCCTGGGGCAGTTTTGCTAATGGCTCCCTATGTTGTTCTGAGAGACAAGCGATTCCTTCCCGCCTATGGCAGATGTGTAAGGGCCAGACAGCGGTGGGCAGTCCCAACCCCCTCCTGTAAAGCCTGGACTAGCTGTGTGTTTGGGGCTAGAGTCTGTTGTTTTTCTCGCACTGATAACCTACTGGCTTGAAGGAGCGCTATCTCCAGAGGTTTAATGAAGCACAAAAAATTCAAAATGTTGATTATGACTGTAAGAAAAAGTAGTATACTCCAAGGGAAAAATGGCCAGTGTGGGGAAGAACTGGAGTTCAAAAACACATACCTAAGCTATAAATGAATAATCAGATGAAAAAGATGTTTGACTTCACCGTTGAGCAAATAAATTCAACTTTACAAAATGATGGGATTTTTTTAAGTTAGCAACTAGACCAATATTTTAATAAAGGTCAATATCTAATGTTGAGGAAAGTATGGGAAATTTACTACTCTTATATACTGCTAGGAGCATGTATAGTAAAATTCAACTTCTTGGAGGATGATTCAAGGGTATATGCAACTGCAAGGACCTTTTCTTGAGGGAATTATCAGAGATGGATATGAAACGCACATTACTTTTTTGTAATGGTAAAAACTGAGAAACTAAATATCCAACAGGAATAGAATGCTTCAGTAACCAATGGTGAATCCATATGTTGCACCATATGTAATCCTTAAAAATAATATCTTAGAAGAATACTAAATTATGTGGAAAATATAAACACTAGTATACATATGCATTTATGCAAAAAGATACTATTTACTGTTAGTAAAATTATAGTTAATTTCCTTTATTTTTCTCTTTGTACTTTTCTGAATTTAACTTAAAAATAAACATAAATTGTCTTTGTAGTTAATGTTATTCTACATATATTAAGATATGTACGTATCTGTACTGGGAATTCTGTCCTTTTCTGAATTCACAAAGTTAATTACACCACAAATCCTATAGGAAATGGGGCAGAACATGTTCTTCCCTTCTTCCAGAATGTTCACACTTATTGCAATAAAGTAGCAGTATAAAGTCCTTGTTAAAATTGTTAACAGTGTAACATTTTTTTTTTTTTTTTGAGGTAGCTTCAAAACAAAGTGGACAAACTCAGTGGTGCAGAAATCTGAGAAAGTATCACCCCAGTGGGTCCTCAGACAGACGCGTCGCAGTTGTCACTGGCTGCCCCTCAGTTTGACAATCCACCCCAAGTCCTCTGCCCCTCAATCTGACAGTCCGCCCCAAGTCCTCTGCCCCTCAATTTGACAATCCACCCCAAGTCCTACTAGCGTCTTTTGAGTTTCCAGCCTGAGTTCTCTGGGGGTGAAGCCTGGTCTGAAACCCTTCGGTGAATGGGACTGTTTGTTAGCTCCAACAGACAATTATGAAGGGCGATTAAAAATTCAAATTATGTTAATAGGCCCGAGAAAAATGACTGTTTGCAGAAATCAGTGGCAATTACCAGACATAATGGTTCCCAATTAGGCTGGAGGGGATTTTCAGTCTTTCATAATTCACTATCTTAAATGTATCATAAAAAAGTAATTGGCACTTGTTAATAAAACTTACTTAAAAAACAACATAGCTGTCTTGTGCAGAAAGTAACTTGCCTCTCTTCCTCACCGGTTTTTTAAAAGGTACAGTTCTTTAATTAAAAAATGTAGTACAGCCTGGCTCAAAACAAAATCAAACAGTGATGAATGTGTTTAAAATAAAAAATAAAGGCCTTTCTAGGTCCCCACTTGTACTTCCCAGGGGTAACTACTGTTTTATCAGTTCAGCGAGCGTTCTTCCTCCAAACCACTTTTTCTCACTCCCATTAAAAAGAGGGGAGGGGGGCTTGGGGAGACTGTCCAAGGAGTATGTTGTATTGATATTTTTAGTCAATTAAAGGTGAAAATATAAAAACATTATCTGGCTGCTTCTGTCATGTTTATTTTTCTCCCAAGGTTTTTGAGTTTTTATTTTCATATTCACATGCAGCTTCCTTTACCCCTAGGACTAGAGTCAGCATTCATGCATGTCCTTACAATTCTATTCTCAGGCAATGCCATTTGCTGTATGAATCTCACTGCACATGGGATGTGATTCAAGGACTCTGACCAGTTGGTTCTGAGCTGAGCTTTATCCCTGGTGCTTCAGGGAGAACCAAAAAAAAAAAAAAAAAAAAACTAACAGAAGCAAGAGAGGAGGAGGAGGGGGTAGGGGAAGGGCAGAGGGTAACTCTTGAATAAAGGATGAAAGGAAAGGGTGTTTCTCTTGCTGAGTACCCGTCCTATCATGCCTCTTTTGTCTTCTGCCATGGATCCTGCTTAAAGAGTGACAGCTGCATTTTCAATTTTCTTGCCCAACCTGGGATGCTTGGCTACAGCTTCAAGTCTCAAACTGCAGCACTGCAGGCAACAAAAAGATAGAAGCAAAGATTCGAATGAGCTCTCCCTGTCCCCATGCAATGAAAGTTTCACTCTGGCAAGTCACAGTTCAACAATATTTCCAAAAACTTCTCTAAAAGGAAGCTCCCGGATGCTCTGGGCCAGGCACCTTACAGACGTGACCTTATTCCATTTTCACCATCCCTCTATGAAGAGGGCATCTGTATATCCCCACGTCACAGGTGACAGCCCGGCGAAATCAGAGAGGGTCCATACCATGCGAGTGACACTAAGCGGCAGTGCTGACATTTGAACGCAGCTGTTTCTTCATCCGAAGTCTGCGTACATTCCCCTCAACACACCGTCTTTCTGTTAACATTCTACGGACACAACTCACAACTGGGAGATGTCACAGTTGGTGACATCGCAACTTATGACTGCCCTGTCTGTCATGCTCTCTACCATTGACCAGTAAACCATCTCAGACATAGTGAAGAACATGACATCAGCTGCACATACACAACGATCCCCATCTTGAACATTTCTCAGAAGTACTTGGAGCAGGCGACTTGCTCTGAGATACTAGGAAGGCAAGCAAGCAGCTCCAGTGCCCTTCCTCACTCCCAGTCTTAACAGCAGGTAAACCCATTTTCAGTTCAAAGTTTATCTTCCCATTTCAGTTCAAAGTTTATCTTCCAGAAATGTTTTCCCTTCCTCCCCTCTAAAGCAGAGGATATAAAGTACCTGTTACTCTCTATCGCACCCTCTTATTTCACTGTGTTTCAAACATCACTCACACTCTGGTTTTGCTTGCTTTTTTTTTTTTTAATTGGTTTACCTGCTTCTGTCTCCATTTACTGGAATGTCAGCTTCAGGAAAGTGAGGTATTTCTTTGATGTCTTTATGACTGTATCTTTACACTAAACCCAGTGCCAGGCACACAAAAATGAGACCAGCTGGAACCTAGGACCTGAGACCATTTGCAGCAGTACGTACACCTGGACAAACATCTCCTTGAGCAACAAAACACAAAGAAACTATAAGGGACTGAAAATAACTGTGTGCATGTGCAACTGGGGAAATTATGGACAAGATCCAAAGAGACCAGAAAACCCAAGGGGCAAGCTGCAAAGCCGGAAGCAAAAGCAGGGTGCAGTGTGAAAGGGAGAGCGTCAGTGGCTCAGTTGTGTCCGACCCTGTGACCCATGGACTGTAGCCCGCCAGGCTTCTCTGTCCGTGGAATGTCCCAGGCAAGAATACTGCAGTGGGTTGCCATTCCCTAATCCAGGGGATCTTCCCCACCCAGGGACTGAATCTGGATCGCCTGCACGGCAGGTGCATTCTTCACCATCTGGGCCATCAGGGAAGCCCTAAAAGCAGAGTGTCAGGAGGAAAAACAGGGTACTGCGCATGCCTGCCGCACACACCACCAAGGGGTGGGCAAGCCACCTAACCCAGCCCTCTGGTCTGGTCCCTGGATGCACCTTTACCCTCATCCCATGTAAGGAACCGGCTCAACCCTCCTCAGCAAGAGACCCAGTGAGCAAGGGAAACTATTACTCGTTTTTGCGCTTCCCCTGGTGTAGCAGGGTCCCCAGTAAAGCCTTGCCTATGTTTCTTATCTGGCCTCCTATCAATTTTTATTGGTTAAAAAGACTGTGAACCCTGGTCAGCAACAGAAATGTGTCCAATGAATGAATACATGTTTATAAAATCAAGCATCTATCTTCATGAATGGTTGAGGTGTGGGCTTTTAGATGTGGGACTTTCATCTGTAAGAGTCCTAGGAAACAGGAGCAAGTCGGTCATTAGTCGGATATCACCTGGAGCTCATGGAGATAGAACCAAGACAGACAGCGGTGTGGAAAGGAGGGGGAACGGTGAGCCTCTTTTACTCTGCGCCTTACTGAGGTGGACTGGAGACCTCAGCACCTCAGAGTGGGAAAAGGAAGCATCCCCATCACTTCAGGTGGCGGCAGACTGGCTGGGCCCCATGGACGGCACCTTTACAGTGGGGCTGCAGCTCCGTTTCTGGCTGGAGTGCTTTTCTCCTCATTAGCAATGTTTCATACTGTCAGCTCAAGGCTACTCATTAGGTAAAGACTGCGAGGTGATCTGGCTTAACTGGTCAACGTGAGGAGCTGAGCCCTGGATGGACACCACGAGACTTTCGTCACCAGAATTTATTGTGGGGTGGGATCTGACTGCAAACGCTACACACTCCAGGGCCGGGTCCCTTCACACTTTGTGTGTGATTCTGTTTTCCTTTTGATTTGGAAGACGGAGGAAATTTTCACCACCAAAGCACACACTTCCGAGTGTCCTGAGTCTTAAGTCCCTTGAGTATTTGATTCTATCACTTGTCTGAATTGTTTTTCCTTGTACAAAGTGTTCGGTACCTGACTTACAAAGTAAAGGTGATTAATTCTATTTCTATATTTTAAAAAAATGTTTCAGTGACATTTGCAGAACAATTTTACAATGACCTGTTTAAAAGGAATTATGATTATTATTACTGTAAGCAAGTGAAGCAAGTGAAGTTGCTCAGTCGTGTCCGACTCTTTGCGACCCCGTGGACTGTAGCCCACCAGCCTCCTGCGTCCATGGGATTCTCCAGGCGAGAATGCTGGAGTGGGTTGCCATATGTGGGAACTGGAGCAATAAAGAGGAAAGATACTTGTTTCTCAGTCCCAACACTTCGGCTTCATGGACCTCCCCTTCTCCTAGTCAACCTGCTTTCTAGATATAAACACTCTGGTTTGCTGTATGTGCAGCAGTGTTTCTTGTATGTCCAAAAGCGTAACAATTGGCTTTCCAGAAAAGGAGTTCTGGTTTATAGTAGCATTTGCATATTTCTGTGGGGTCAATACATCCACCATGTGCAATTTTCAGCTGCAGATTTGATGGAATCGGGAAAGGGTGTTACCTAACTCTACATGACAATCCAAGCCAGCTCCAGAACGTTATGGCATGCTCCTTCCACATTATCTGTACTTCTTTCCCTTCCCCTCTCCTTCCCTCCTCCCATTCTCTCTTTTCCTTCTCTCCGTCATTCCTTTGTCTATCCACATGTACCTGCACATAAACAGACATGCATGAGTCAACATCTAACATACACACTGTGCATTCTATTCTGCGAGTTTCACTTTTCCACCTGGTATATTACAGCTCTGTATTTTGAAAAGTTCTGGACCCTCCTTATAACTGGAAACACTCTGCGTTAGCTCAACAGCGAAGCAGAGCATCACCGGGTCTACAGATGAGCCTGTGAGCATGAGTGTGCCCACACACTGGCTGTCTTCTATCTATTGTAAAAGGGAGTAATTCATCACTGGGCAGCAGGTTCTGCTCAGATGGTTTATTGTCCTGACCTCATTAAAAGCATGTAATCCACGCAGTGCCGTAAATCCATGCCTCTAAATACCTTCCTCTTTAATTTTTTAATACTGCACACATGAAGGGAAAGGTTAAAGCCAATTAAAAGAGATACAAATACCATTATTACTGCCCTGACAAACAGTTAGTTATTGGATTTGGTCATTCTACTCTAGAAAGCCATTATTTTTGTTCCTGAATGAATTAGTAATCAAGCTGTTTATTGACTTGTCTCATCACTGAGACACTAAAATTTTTTTTTTGAGGGGAGGGGGTCCGTTCTCTGTCTCAATTGGCATCATTCCTCTGCACATAAAAATTACAGACAACTTAAGGTCTACGCACAAACAATGTCAGCACAGCTGCGTGCGGAAACCCACACATGGCCGGACGATCGTTCCACTGTGTCCAGGAAGGGGAGAGACACCACGCTCATTCTTATGCAACGAAGAGTTGTTACTGTTGTTGTTGCTGTTTTCCCCTCCCGTTAAGGCTATTATGTGCTACTGACAGATGCGTAAAAGCATTTAGAGCTGAAAGAACTGTTAGGAAAATTGCTGCAAAAGGATTGACAAATGATGATCTTTCTGTCCACAAGGTTCTTATTTGCTGTGCAAAATGGACCAAGAGAATAAAGGAAAAGAGGAAGAATCATTAATCTAGAAACTGGGTACTGTTTTCTGACACGAGTTCATATTTTCCATTGCATTTGGCCAAAAACGTGACTCTATTTATGAAAAGCCTGCAGTACTCTCACCGTGTAAGACTTTTTTTGGGTGTCGCTTGGTCACTTCTCTCTCTTTCATTTCTCTGCGAGCGTGACGTGGGCCCCATAGGATGTGGGATGACCTGAGGATGTACGGGAGGGGAGCTGAAATCTGACTGCTTTATTTAATTGTCCATCCACAGTATTTTGTGAGACTGAGTGCTAACCACTGTTTCAGAAGAAACTCATCTTCACACCCTCACATCCACTAGAATTTATACAACTCATGATTCATGTTAAGTGGTCTATCATTTCTCTTAGCATCTCGCTTTTCCCTCCTATGAGAAGTCAAAGTCAAGAACTTGAAAACTTAGAGAACACTACAGAGCTACACTTTCAAAGGCGAGAACAGAAGCATACACATTCATAAGGAAAACTTAAACAAGACAGAGAGTGTGTAACAGGGAAGAACAAATATGACTCCATATTGGACCTGTTTCTTTTACCTTAACCTTTGTATTCTACTGTTTGTTTGCTGCAAGTTAAGAATGGCACCACTAGCCTAAACTATACAGGAGAGCCTATTCTCAAGGCTCTGGCTTTAAGAGTATAATACTTTTCCATTCTTACAGAGATAAAAAGTTGCAGAACAGAAATAATATTTGACTTGTTGGAGGTTTATAGGAATATCAGGACTTGACCTTTGTGAACAGCTGCAAAAACAAAGGATTCAGACACCAAGAAGTTTGCAAGAACCAACCACACCCCTCCTCTTTCAATATGAAAGAAGCTTGAATTCTAACTCCATTAAGACGATTGCAACAGTTCACTGTCTTTCGGTCTGCTCACTTTCTGAATACAGTTCTTATTCCTGGCCCCAACAACTTGTCTCTCAATTTACTGGCCTGTTGTGCGGTGAGTGGTGTGAACCTGGACTCAGTAACAAGAGGATGAAATACTTTTAACTTAGGGGATAAAACCATAGAAATAGTAATGAGTGTTTTCTACATCATCCATCCTCTGGAAAGGCTAGAACAGGGGTTCTCAAAGTGTGTTTGTTGGACCAGCAGCATTACCATCATCTGAGAACTTCCTCAGAAATGCAAATTTGAGGACCAACCCCATACATATGGAATTAGAATCTCATGTTGGGGCCCATTAATCTTGTTTTTTTTTTTTTTTGTATTTATTTATTTTTTTACACGAACTCCCAAGCATGAACCCCCCTCCCACCTCCCCCCACAACATCATTAATCTTGTTTTAACAAGCCCTCTGGGGGTTTCTGATGCCTACTCAAGTTTAAGAATCCGTATTCTAGGGAACACAGTTTTCCAGACGGTGTAGCTAGTGATAATCTTCTGAATGCGAGTCGACCAACTACTCCTGCAGCTGCTTCCACGCTGTACCACACACTGCAATGCCTTACACAGATTTGTTTACATGGCCTGCTCTCCTACTAGACTCCTTGAGGCCACATGCTGTATCTGACTCACTTCTTTATTCTCAGTGCCCAGCCAAGGGCCTAGACCAAAGCAAGTGCTTAGGACATCAATCACAAATGATTGGCTAGATAAATCCCAATGAATGAAAAAGAAAACAATGGAAGTATGCAAATTCATCCAAGTTATTAGTTCTAATTTGATTTTGTTTCCTTCAAAAAAGAAAGGAGGAAGAAAAAGTGGTCACAGGAACATTCTCAAGCAACTTCTAATGGGTTCACTGTTTATCCTCCTGAGGAAAGCAAGAAATAACTGAATATATCTCAAACCAATAGCCTCTTGTAAACTGTGCTGACAGTCCAGTTGGTTCTGAATATTCTTAAGATGGCTTCACATTCAGACAGGGCCCATCTGCCCATCTGATGACAGACACTCTCAAATTGAAAGTTAACTAAATATGTATGTGTTAGCCGCTCAGTCGTATCTGACTTTTTGTGACCCCACAGACTGTAGCTCACCAGGCTCCATAGAATTCTCCAGGCAAGAATACTGGAGGAGGGTAGCCATTCCCTTCTCCAGGGGATCTTCCCAACTCAGGGATTGAACCTGGGTCTCCTTTATTCCAGGTGGATTCTTTACTGTCTAAGCCACCAGGGAAGCCCCTATATAAACATGGGCAATAATAAAACCACAAGAACTACCATTTAGTCCCTTGGTACTCCAGTCTCCCAGTATGCGGGAGGGTGGAGGGAAGTTCTTGGACAGAGGAGATACCTTGATACCATTCTAATTGCTTCTCTGAAGAAATGAAAGACCTGGAGCGTGGAGTCTTCAGCCCTTCGTAGCTTTCACTGACACTCTAAAGTGAAACTGAAAGTCGCTCAGTCATGTCTGATTCTTTGCAGTCTCATGGATATACATACAGTCCATGGAATTCTCTAGGCCAGAATACTGGAGTGGGTAGCCTTTCTCTTCACCAGGGGATCTTCCCAACCCAGGGATCGAACTCAAGTCTCTTGCATTGCTCATTCTTTACCAGCTGAGCTATCAGGGATGCCAACACTCTAAAGGTGTTCTATTTAGCCTGTATCTTCTACCATGTATCTGCTACCATGGGATTTACCACAGCATTGCATACAATATGATCAAGGCCTACTTTATGAAAATGTCCTATGCCTGCCTTTATGTGGCTATGGTATCAGATCACCTGGGTTGTAATCCAGGTTCTAATATTTTCCGGCTTCTTTAGCGTCTTCTGAGTCTCAGCTTCCTCATCTGCAAAATGGGAACAACTGTGATCCCTGAGGATTAAATAAAAAACTTACATATATAATATGCATAATTTACATAGAAAGCATACCTATCTAATGAGCCAAGTGTCTGACAATAAGAGCTTAATAAATATCAGCTATTATAATTAACTTATACTATTATGCATTCTGTGCTACCAGGACTTTTTAAATCAAAATCCATGTTCTCTAGAGATGTACGAAATGGACAAAAATGTGTCCATGAGCTCCCTGAAATAATCTGCAAAACATCTCACGTTTGTCCATATTCCTTTTCTCTGGGCATATGGCCCAAAAGTTTAATCACATTCCCAATGTGATCCATGGCTTCTAAATTGTAAAAACAAATCACTCACGGTGTTGGGGAGTTTAGGAGCCAGACCATATTCCCTATAAGCTGGCACGCCAGAGAACTGAGATAGTTTCTCAAAGGTGGTATCTTCCTCTAGGGCGTGATGTGTAGAATTGTGATCTCCATTTTTAATTCCACACGATGTGTGTTTATTTTTCTTCTTCACTTCATAACAGGAAATAGCATTTCAAATGCATTCCACCACGAGGACAGACAGTTAATTTTCACCTCCAACACCCCCAAGATTTAAGAAAATAAGGGCGCTTCAATCGACCGCTCCTGACCTGCCAAATACAATGTTCTCAGCAGCAGCCACAGTCTGTCTTAAGTGCTCTTCCGTTTCTCGTGAGTTGCTCTTGGTGCTGTCAGCTTGGATGACTGTGTAAGCAAGGCAGACGTGAAGAAACAACACTGGATCATGAGCCAAGAGCACTACGGTCTGCTCTTGAACCCAGTCCTGACCCCCTGCCTGACTGGAGCAAGTGGCTTCTCTCAGCTTCTCCGATTACTTACCGGTCAAATAGGAATTAATCTCTATAAATGTTCTACAACTTTTTGTCTCTACTAAAGACCCAGATTTAATACTGAAATGGCTATACTAGGCTGCCTTTTTTATATCAGTTGACTAAGAAGGACTTAATCACAGAAAGAAACTTACCTTCTCCTTTCGAAAATTTGAAAAAAAAAATGTTGTCTCACTTATTTGTCAATCTATGCAGACAGATAGATGAAAAATACCATTTATTCTGGCTACAGACAGCAAATGCTGTACATATGAATTCAAAGACCCATTAAACAAATATTTATTCAGTACTTATTAAATGTCAGTTACTTGTATACGATTGGGGATAGAGCATCAAACAAAAACAGTTGCTGTCTTCACGGACGTGATGATAGTGCCAGAAAATAAAAACGAATGAAAACACACATGCATCTACTGGTGGCTCAGACAGTAAAGAATCTGCCTGCAATGCGGGAGATCCGGGTGTGATCCCTGGGTTGGGAAGATCCCCTGGGGGAAGGCAGGGCAACCCACTCCAGTATTCACGCCTGGAAAATCCCATGAACAGAGGAGCCTGGCAGGCCATAGTCCGTGAGGTCACAAAGAGTCGGACACAACTGAGTGACTAACTCAATATGCGCTGCAAAGGGTAAGCTAGATGCTGAGATGTTCAGTGGGGGAGAATGAGTGAGATTACGCTGTCAGGGACAGCATTTGAGCTGAGAGTGGGCAGTAGCCGACCCTACAAAGAAGCAACAAAACTTGGTAGCAAAGAGGAGACCTCAAGTTAGCAAGACCCAGGGCAAGGCCCTTGACTTCGTTATGACTCATTTCCCTGTCTATAGAATGGAGCTGATAAGGAGAATGATTTAGTCTATCAGACTGTTGTGCGGATTAAATGAGCTGGTAAGGAAAATTTGTTTGGGGATGGAGCCTAGCATTGTACTAATGAAGTGGTATAAAATAAACGTCAGACCAAGGTAAAAGCACATGCTAAGGCCCTGGGGTGGGCAAGAGCTGGGTATGTTTTAGAAACTGCAAAAAGGCTGGGGCTCTTGGGTGAAACATAAATGGGAAGGTGGAGGAAACCGAAGCTGGGGGATGCTGAATCCCATGCCAAGCTCAACGCCAAGGGAGTGGAGAGTTTTGCCATGTCCCCAGTGGACCTCTGAAGCTCATTGTCCCAAACTTAGAATATTATTGTCTCTAATTTACCTTTTGTATAGTTATCTAATTCAATGATTCTATGAAATACCTCCTTCCTCAAAGGGAACAGTTTCTTTAGGTAAGAAGTTTTAAATAAAGAACCCCTGTTTCATTCATGCTCATTAAACTGTTTTCTCCCCACCTAGATCCCTGCAATAATAAATATAATTATATCCATCTTTAATGACTTTAGTTTCTTGAGCTGCAGGTGCTGGAATACTGTATTTATTAACATATTTTAAGCCCTTTAAAAAGACTGCATTAATTCCTATGATAATTTGGTACCCATAATACATTCTCTGTTCTGAATAGATGTTAATCACCACAGAATGACTGATTTGCGCATGTAGGAGCTGAGCTGTGCTCTAACTAGTAGCTAGTAACTTTTTAATTCAATATTGTCACTGAAACTGTTGATTAAAATTTAGTCGCCATAATTGTCCTTGCCCCCCTGCCAGCCCCGCCCTCTGAGGACTCAAACCAAGAGCGAACAATTGGATTCTCTGCCGCCAGAGATGGATGAGATTATTTTGAGTGTTTGCATTTCTAGTAATACTCTGCTTGGGAAAAAAAAAAAAAAGTTCTGCTATGGCCAGTTATTCTGAACCGTTTCGGGTCGTGAGCAGTAGGAAAGATGGCGACTGCAGAGGAACAGACACTAACCCAAAAGCCTGCATGGAGGAAGCTAGCAGGACCACCTCCCCTTCCCCCCAACTCCTTCTGTCTTGACCAGGAGGGACGTCCCTAACTGTGTGTCAATTTCTATGTGGTGGGCTGGGGTGTGTTCTGCCAGAATCTCAGCGCCCTGCCAAGTTCAACTGAAATCCTTCCTCTTTCTTTGGAAATAAAGGCAACAATCCCATCATAAAATCTGGAGGAAAATCAATGCGGACACCCAAAGAAACAAGCATTGCACATGCCCAGTTCTGAGATAACTTCTCACTGAATCACATAAGAGGGATCAGAGAGACACCAAGATGAGCCCTCATTTACCTGGAGCTCAGAGAACTTTTGGAGGAGGAAATGGCAACCCACTCCAGTACTCTTGCCTGGAGAATCCCATGGACAGAGGAGTCTGGCGGGCTACAGTCCACGGGGTGGCAAAGAGTCGGACGCGAATGAGCACAGCACAGCACAGAACTTGAACTCGCTCGGGCTCACACAGCTAGCAAGGGGCCAAGCAGCAGAGTCTGGGCTTTTACCTTTCAGCCACACTGCCTCTGTAATCAATATGCCAATCAACTGGCCATGGGGGAAGGGTGTTGGAAAGCTTAATGAAATACATCATGTGTGTATGAAAAACTCTTATTTAGAATGAGAACCTAATAGCTTTTCCTTTCTGGTGGCTTAGAGGTTGGTGGTGGGAAGTGGTATTATTCAGCTCTTCGGGGAGCTAAATCTATGACTGTCTTCCTCCAGCAGAATCTGCTGAGATGGGGAGAGAGGCCAAGCGAGGAGCGGACTGGCTTCTGTCTGCCAACATCCTCCAAGGACACTGGCTCTGGGGGCAGAGGGGGAGACTGCTGACCCGCTCTGCATAAGCATAACGGGAGAAACACTGAACTTCTGGTCAGTTAGGAAAGAGAGAGACACAGCATGGGGCTTGGTGGGCAGGTGGAGTAGGCAGACAGATCTTTATTACTTCGCTTCCTACAGCTTCAGCGACTGTTGAAGAAGGGGGTGTGTGCTAACACTTCAGTCATGTGCAACTTTTTCGTGACCCCATGGACTCTAGTCCGCCAGGCTCCTCTGTCCATGGGATTCTCCAGGCAAGAATACTAGAGTGGGTTGTCCTGCCCTTCTCTGGGGCATCGTCCTGACCCAGGGGTCAAACTCATGTCTCCTGTGTCTCCTGCATTGGCAGGCAGATTCTTAACTATTAGCTCTTCTTAGGAAGCCCTAAGAAGGGGATAGTGGGCACGAGTGTGTGTGTGCGCGCACACGTGCGCACATGCTTAATCTCGCAGTCATGTCTGACTCTTTGCGACCCCATGGACTGTAACCTGCCAGGCTCCTCTGTCTATGGGGCTTCTCCAGGCAAGAATACTGGAATGCATGGAGGGCATCAAATATTCCAAAGTCCTTTGTATGGCTGGCATATGCAATTCTTCAGTGTACTCTGCACAGAGGTCTTGGGTGACTGACTGTGTTTGCCTGCTTGTTTGTTTGCCAGGTTGTGATTCCTTTTCTGCACGTGCCAGGAGAAAGGGGTCGAGTTCTACAAGGGGATTGACATGAAGCGGAGAGAAAGGAACTCGTGCCGGCACTGTAATAGGCCAGGCCGCTGGACCCTGAGACTCTGGGCCTTGGGTGGCAGGCCTGGGGAAGGAAACGAGAGCAGGAGCCCAGGGAACCCGGGAATGCACAGCAGTTGTGGCTGGTTTGCGGGACTAGGGTCTGAGCTGATACCTTGGCCAAATTAAAAGAAATTATTATTAATATTATTCTCACAGAGTTGAGAAGTATTGCTATCCACTCTTCAGACAGATAAATTAAGGCAGGGAGGGGTCAGTCACTTGAAAAAATTCACACGTCAGCACCCATTCTTAAAACCAGCCAGAGAGCCAGGGGCCAGGAGGCCCGGGTTGCTCGTCGCTAGCCCAGCTCGTAACGCCCAGGGAGCCCTGACAATTCGGGAGGCAGAGCCTGCAGGATGATGGATGGATTCCTCTGGCTGGTCTCTCCTGTGATGCACAGCCGACAGACAGGCACGCTTCCCGACCTGGGACCAGATGCAGGTCAAGTGGTAGCAGGGAGTCAAGGTCAGAGCAATCGCCCGCAGCCTCCTTCCCCCCAGCCTCACTCAGTGGGGGCTGCATTCTCAAAAGATAGCGCAGAACCCACGAGGGCTTTCTAACAGCAGCAGGAGCTTTTCTGCCATGACTGGAGGGTAAAGAGTTCTGCTGCTGCTGAGAAGATAAAAAAAATTGAATACCAAGGAAAAATGCCCCCAAACCTCCTACAAGGGGCTAAGCACGTGTGTGCATGCTCAGTTGGGTCCAACTCTGCAATCCCCTGGACTGTAGCCTGCCAGGCTCCTCTGTCCATGGGATTCTCCAGGCAAGAAGACTGGAGTGGGTTGCCATTTCCTTCTCCATGGGCTAAACACAAAGGCCCTCATTAGCTGAGACAGACTGAGTGTGTGTGTCTTTATCCATGAGGTCCACATTTCAACCTGGATTTCTGATTCCACCTCCAGGAGCTTTGACTCTGTGAAGGAAACTGCACACACCCACTACTATGTAAATACCTGAAAAAGCCCAGGCAAACATAGACATGTGAATTTCGACCCTCCGTCCCACAACCAGAATTTCAAGAGAGGGCACTTGAAAGTTAGAGAATTTTGGAGACACTGTGTCTCGAAACACTGTTTATGTATATGGAAACACGCCTCTCTAAACTCCTTTCAGATCGAAAGCTAGTTGGATTCGAGCCGGAGGGTGAAATCTCTTTGTAGAAATCCTCTTGTCCACATGTGGAGGATGCCAGCTCGCAGCCTCCAGGCTCCATCTGGGACCTTTGCATTTAATTGTTTGGTTTACACGGTGGCAGCTGGTGCAATTTTTTTTTTTTTTTTAGTTGAATTAGGAATGGAAACTGCAAAGCTCAGGAGTTCTCCCCTAATGCCCAGTGTCTGGCCTTCACTGTGATTCCTGCCATCCTAATGCCCAGTGTCTGGCCTTCACTGTGATTCCTGCCATGAACAGCCTTGCTGCTTTACACTTTTAAGAGAGTGGGAGGGGTACCTCCAGACGGGAGGGTATGGAAAGCCAATAACCGTGAGGGCTCCACCCACCCAGCTAGTCCACTCCTTTGCCTTCATCGTGCCCTGTGTACCTATCTTCCTGGACTGAGCACCTGCAGTGAGCTACCAAAGGGAAAGGGAAAGCCACTCAGTCATGTCTGACTCTCTGCAACCCCATGGGCTGTCGTCCACTAGGCAATAATACTGAAGTGGGTTGCCATTCCCTTCTCCAGGGGATCTTCCTGACTCAGGGATCCAACCCGGGCCTCCTGCACTGCTGGCAGATTCTTTACCATCTGAGTCACCAGGGAAGTCCACGATTGGCCATTTTCAGGAACCACGAGACCCCACTCCATGTCTTCCAAGGGACGCTTCCGGGCTACTTCTCTTGATCAACGGCCTCTTCCAAGCCTTTCCTGACCTTCTTCCTCTGCACCATCTGGTGTCTGTGGCCATTCAAGGCTTTCCTTCCTCAGCATCGAGGACTATGCCTTCTGCATTTCTTTTTCTTTTTGCCTTCTACATTTCTGTTGGCTGCCCTTCCCCATGAGATGGGAGCTCCTTCAGGCTGGGGACCATGTCTCATTTGCTTTTCCCTCCAGTGCCTGTCAGAGTGCCAGCACAGAAATGGGCCTCAAAAGAGGCACTTTGGAGGGAAGAGAGCCACCAGTGGGATGGGACAGTGGTCAGAAAGGGATTACACAGGCAGCAGGCCTCCTCAGCTGGGGGACTCTTCAGGGCGGGGTTGGGGTATCATCAAGGCAGTCAAAGATAAGCTGCCCCCTGACCCCACTGGATCTCAGCCCTTGGACTGAAAGGCCCTCCTGAGGAGTGGGTGGTGAGTGAGCACAGGCCAACCATCCTGCCTTCCCCTCTGCCCCACGTCAAAGTAAATAGGGCTCCCTAGCAGTCCAGGCTATTCCTTTGTACCCCCAATCCAGAATGCAACCTCCAGGAGAGTTAAAAAAAAAAAAAAATCAACTCAAGAAAGTATCTGCTGCTACTTAGGAGAGGGTTAAAACAATTTTTTTTTAAGGTTAAAAATGCTACTTGCTCTTTAGGTCAGTCACTGTCGTAACGATTTTTCTCTTGCCATATGCTTCTCTGAATTGCATTAATATGACATTTCTTGCTGAAGCATCTGGTCTCAGCCACTTAAAGGCGCACAAGGAAGCGCACACATTCAGACTGAGTCTATAATAACACGGAGAGACATTCGTACTCCTGCCATCACAAAGCCAGATACCATATTCGCAAAATTCCGTGCTGGTCGTGTTGGATAAAAACACTCAAGAAACGGGGCAAGAGATAATTCAAATGAATGGAGGCAGAATCTAGGGGGAGGCTTTTGTATGTCTGTATGCTGTGTGCATATGTATATGTATGCATGTGTGTATAAACACACATCTGTACACTCTCACATATGCTTTATGAATTGGTAATCATCTTCATGGCTCAAATATAAAGTCTTTTTTTCTACTGAAAGAAACTAAACATTGAAAGCAGGAGAGGAAAGCAGAGCCTCACCAATCTGGATAGGGAGGTAGAGCATATCTATATTTTAGCACTTGGAAATACAAAAAGCAAAATCTTTCATCACAAGCCAAAGGCAAAGTAGCATTATCAACCACCAACCACATTTTTCCCACTAAGAAAAGGAAAAAAAAATGTACTGGCAAGCAATGCCATACCAAGGATTTCTTCTTTCTCATTGGTAACAATCTTTATCAAACAGATACATTACCTTCAGTCTTCCCCAAACATCACACCCCACTTTCTTAAATAGATTAAAAAAAAAAAAAATCCAAGTGGGTTAAATAAAAAGTTTACTACGTAACAAATGAGACTGCAAAATCCATTCTTTTCTTGGCCTGAAGATCCTTGTGCTCATTTTGTCAGAAGCACAAGAAGAAATGTGATTGCATTTGTGCTGATGCTAAATGTTAATAGATTTGCCTAAACGTTGGCTAATAGCCCCCCTAAAATTAGCTAGACTAGTAGTGCATGCCTAATGTGGTGTTGTTTTTGTTGTTTTACTTGCATTTTTGCTCTTTTGGTGTTGATCAGAGAGGGGAAAAGGCCCCTAAATAAAGCAAAGGTCTTCGGATGTGAAACATTTCCAAGTGTCACATGTGAATTCTGCAGAAAGAACATATATTTTGCAACTATCCCAGAGTTCTGACATTCTGTCTCGAAGGTGACAAATCCTAGTGCTCTAATGTTTCATTAAATTAAACATGAAATGTTTAATGTTTTGTTAAATTAAACATGAAGCTGTGACTCTGCACCCGAGAACCAGGGCCTTCTATCAAGCCCTCACATTCCTCCAGGTCACTTTTTGGTTATAAAAGCCAAGTTTTGTTTATCAGCAGTATTGTATTTCTCCCTGCAGTTAAAACGTAAAACGTACTTTATCCTAATGCGCTTATAAATAAAAACCAACAAGTGACACAGTTTTTAGGGGCTTACAGCATTTCTAAAGTCAGGCCCACAGAGAACAGCTTGCAGACAGACTCTTAGCTAATTCTCTATTGCAATTTTTCCCTTTCAAATATTTACCACCATGACTGAGAGTTCCAGAGTGCAGAGGTGTTACATTTTCTCAGGTCCCAAGCCCATTTCATAGACGGGCTCACGAATGTCTAAAGAATGTAAGGCTTGCAGATTTCAGACTAAAGAAATCTCAGTTAAACTGCCCCCAACTCATGTTCTTTTCTACCATGACAAAAACCAACAAGGTAAAAAGAGCAAGACAAAACAACAACTCTGTTTTAGGAATGTATTTCCACAAGCAGAGAGTGGAAATCACACGCAGTGCTCTTGTGATTACTGAATAAAAGTTTTGCTGGAACCCCTTAAAGCAGCAGGTAAACACACCAAGGGCACTGTTGGGAGAGTGAAATGAAGTTCAGACCAAAAAACGTTGCTCCTTTCCAACCAGTTCAATAAGATGGTTAAAAGCATAGGATCATACCACAAGCAAAATTTCCAAATGCTATTTTATAAAACACATTGGGATGATACTTTTTAATCAGAGGGGAAAAACCCTACCAACTATGTAGCAACTTCAAAAGGAAAAAAATACTCATGTCCCACAATGAAACTGTCCGAATATTTTTACATTTTTTCTAGTCAATTTAAGTGGATTATACCTTAACCCACTTAAACAAGGTCCCATCATTGTCAAACCAGCAACAGTAGAAAGAACCATCTCTCTCTTTTTTTTTAAAGACCCATCTCTTAAAGGGCAAGTTGCACAGACCCTTCCAGTCCAACCAAACTTGATCTCTACACTTTCTCTTTGTTGACCCACCAGCTCCTATCACTGGCCAGAATCTGCAAAATAGTCTGGAAGTGGTACCACATCTTTGCTCAGGTCTCCCTTTCCCGGCTAGTTCCCCAACAGTAGGAATATATTTGACACTTACCATTCTGAAGCTTCATGTCTGTGAGGCAAACTAAACAAATGAAACGGATCCTGCTTTAATCTTCTTTTCTAGACCACAAATGCCTTAATCAAAAGGAAAGACAAAACTTTTTTTTTGTGTGTTTACAAGGGATTCCAAGGAAGAGAGTTGGGGGTCTCATATTCGTTCCTTCTCAGTAGGAAGAAATGACTTACCGGTCTTAAACAGGGAGTTATAGTTGTTGTCTCTTAAGAAAGATTGTAAAGTGATGCGGTAGGAGGAGTAGGGGGTAGAGAAGGGAGTGAAGATATTAAACATGGGCTCTGTTCCGAATTCAACATGAAATTTAGTGTTAGACCTTTACGAAGTTAACCTATAAACCGAACCGTCTGGAGGACATTTTTAGGGTGCATTTCGGTGTAAACAAAGGAAGGACGAAATGAACTGTGGCGTTTGTGGTCCCTCTGGCTCTCGCCAGCACAGACTTCGCCTTTCAATGAGCTTAAGTCGCAGGACTTCATTTGGGGTTAGCTGTCCCACAAAGCTCATTTGGTTCTTACACCATTAAGGCGAGAGGCTCTAAAAGGCAAAGCAAGATGCTTTTAACTACGTTGGAGGGGCCAGTCATATCTTGTTAGCCACAGCTGCACACTTACCAGGCTTTCAGGGACTTCACAGAGCTGTCCTATTCCTTCTGGGATTAGGAACACAGAGTGAAATGATCCAGTCGTTTATGGGAGCTGGCCAGGCTGCGCCAGACTCTCATCTTCCTGAAATCCAGGGAGGCGGCTCTCTCCAAGGTTACTCCTCCGTCAGCTTCTCCTGGCAGAGACAGCCCGCCAAGGCCCTGGCTGCTGATTCCAAACTACTACTCAATAAAAGGATTTTAAAGGCTGTGCCGGGAGCCGGGAGCTTTAGATCCCAGTTTGGCTCTTTCTCCATCAGCATTCCTCGGCAAGCCTGCACAGAGCGAGGTATGCTACATTATTTATGTCAGCTCTAGGCTCTGGAAAACACACACTGGCATCCTGATTACTGAGAATCCTCATGGACACAATTAAACCGTTCCCACATATATTTTTTTCACCCCCCTCCACTCCTTCCCAGATTCAACCTCTTTCAGAGGAAACAAAAGCACTGTGAGGCGTGGCCCAGCCCACCCACTACAAGGCAAGAGAGCACTGAAATATGGTCACGACGGCAACTGAGCTGAGAGCAAAGGACGCACTCCCTGGAGTGGGCGGAAGGCAAACTTCAGGGAGGAAGTTCAAGTAAGAGGCTGGGGAATAACCCAGCAGTGGCCTCCCTGGGTTGAGGACACTGATGTGGAAGCAGCAAAGGGAAGGCGCTACCCGAAAGCCATTTTGATGGATTCATGGAAGATTGATTTAGAATTGGCTGTTAAGGGAAGGAAGGAAGCATTTGGCAACACGACTAACCTTCCAAGCTGGATGAAGAGCAATCACGCTCCCCCACCAACTGCTCCTTGGTGCCCCATTCAAGTCACAGCCCTAGATGGGAAGACCACAGATTTAGCCAAGTAGAGCAACCATCCTGGCCTCAAGTGTCCTCTTCAGCAAAACGAACAACTCTCCAAGTTGCCGTCCACCATCTCCCTTCTTGTCAATAGCTCGGCCACACGTTCTGAGACGGGTCTCTTAGCCACGGGCAGAAGGCGCTGCACCAGGCACAGCTGAGGAAGGCTGATGACAGCCACTTCCTCCTCTGTAGGAGTAGCAAGGCGGCTACGCATCTCCCCCCTCCCTGTCTAGCTGGAAAGTTCCTCCTTGGCAGGCAGAGGTGACTTCACTTTGTGAAAGCCCCAGGCACCGCTTAGTGAAACCACCTTTGGCAGGACCTCACAGTGAAGTCAGTGGATGTGGGCAAGAAGTTGGCTGACGGAAAGGCAATTGTCTCATCTAGGAACACAAGGAGAAAGGAGCGACCTGCCTCTCTCCAAAGGCTTCCTTTGAACGTGAATTCCTGTGTTGTGCCAGTTTTTTTTTTTTTTTTAAGTGACTGTCACTTCCAATGACTTAGTTCGTCCCCACTCAGGTATCTTGGGTGGAAAATTGGCGTGTGAGATGGCAACAATGTAGAAAACACAGAGTAGGTCAGTGGAGCAGAGCCAGAGCGGGCAAGCCCACTCTCTGATGCACGCAGTAGCAAAGCAATGGGGAATCTGCTTCAGCGCATGAAGAAGCAGTGCTTTCCTCAACCGTAAACAGATGAAAGGAAGCGTGATAGAACACACGCACACATACTCTCACACTCACACACTCTCACACTCACACATCACAAAATGATATAACCCAGGCACCCAAAGATCTGATGAATGGAAAGCTTATACAAGTTGCTTGATGGGATGACTTCAAGTTGCGGTATCAGCTGCTGAGACCCAGGACACTGGGTCATCCAATCCACTGACCCTTAAGGAGGCCTTGGCTACACAGGGTCACCACTGTGCTCCCAGCTAGAAGTGACTTCTCTTATCCTCTCCACAAAGGAATCCTACCCACATTGTAATTTCTCTTGGAAAGGACTTAGAGGCAACTAACGAGAGTGATGAAAACAGAGATGATCCCTTGGGAAAAAGGTGACTCAAGAATATCATTATTCCTCCAGGAACTAAGCAATCATTAACACAGAGGCTAGCCTCAAGCTAAAAACCTTGATAAGGATACCCCTCATGCTGCCCCCCAGAGCTGTGGTCTGGGTGAGACCCGGGGCTCCACCAGTGCTTTGCGAATCTGTGGTCTCAGATGAGCTGTTCAACCATCCTGAGCCTGTATTCTCATCTGGAAACTATGGATAGTGAGACCGACTTCCAGGATTTTGGGGATTCCGTCAGAAAAGTCCAGGGCTTAACCCAGTGCCTGGCACCTTGCGAGCCCACAATAAACTTGGCTACTATGAGTTTCCAAAAGTGTATCAGTTCAGTGGCACAAACTGACCCTGACTAGTTTACAGATGCCCGAGCCTCTTCTCTAAGCACTCCCTCAACAATCAGATCGTTATTGACAATCTGTGTGCCAAGCACTGTAGTTATGGCGCTCGTTTTCCTCAATAAACTTGCTCAGATGAGTTGCCCCATGACAGAGATGTCAATAAAAAGTAAAGACAGGAGAAGAACTGAGAGTATTAACAGGCAGATTGTGAAACATTTTTTAAAGGAAATTCCAGCACGTTACAGATCAATTGAATACCTTTCTGTTGATTAACTGTAAACTAAAACTACTTCAGAATGTTGGTATCCAAAACAGGGCTGCTGTACTTGAGATGGAAGGAAAAGTGGCCTGAAATCCCATTATCTAGAGCCCTCCATCCATTTATTCACAAGCTATAAGGACCAGAGGCTGAAAACCTCTAATCTAGTACAAAGGCAGCATGTTATGAAAAAAAGACAAGGAGGACCAGAGAGATTAAGGGACTCAGTCAATTTCATGTCACCCAGCACTGCTCTATTGGAACCCACAGGTCTGACATCCTGCCAAATGCTCCTTCCATTCCTCACAAGGCCAAAGGTAAACCCAGTGGAACTCAAAGTTTTTATCTCACTGCCCAATAAATTGGTTTTGATTGAATCTAGTCTTTTTCTTTTAATACTGTATGTAGAAGACCAATACTTAACTACATGATGAATTTTTTTTTTCAGAAAAGTGATTACTTTACATATTGATTGTAAGTTTTACTATTTTCCTTAAGCCATTTTTGTTCTGATCAAGATTTTGCAGTCTTTCAAATGAGAAAAGCGCTACTTCAAACTCCTATTTCATATGAAGGCTGCATCTTCAGTGGATGATAACATACACGGGTTAGTATCAGTATCTTTGAAAAATAGAGACATTTGCCCATATATCTCTTCTCTAACGACCTAGTTAATAGATCACTGTATCCTCTTCTGTATACACAAACAAAGGAAGTCCTTAATAGGCAGTATTTGAAGTATTAACCACACTTCTTTTCTAACGTAAATGAGGACTATCAGAATTATAAATCTTCGAAAGAAGCAGGTTCTCCAACATTTCACTAAGAAATACCCAAACATACTGTGACTATACCTCTATGACCATCAAGACTGCACACACATCTCTAAGATCCTCATCTCAATTCAAATTTCAAACAACTGCATCTTTCACTTCTTGTCAAACCACCTGAAAAAAATGTGGTACGTTGCATCATTCACTGAAGCTATTTCTCCAGTTGAAACATGAATTATGAGTTCTTCTGAAACACAGCAGCTAAATCAAGTTGCAACATGGCCCTGCTTTATTCATGGGGCAGATCACAGCTAATCACCTTCTAATACAAGTCATGATTTTGCTTTGTTAACATATAGTTTCCCTCCATGGTATGTACTAAATTGTGCGGCATGAAGCTGAGTACTTTTTCCCTTACCAGCTCTACTTCACCTGAGGTTAACTGACCCTGCTGGGCCACATGTATTTTGACAACATGTGGGGTTCAATCTCTAGTCTCACGACATAGGCTTCCTTTGTAAATAATATGGAGGCACTCTGGGTGGTCTTTAAATTCTAGGGCTTTTTTTCCCCCCTAGGTGGAAGCTCAAACTCCATCCCTAAGGATGAACAGCACTAAATATGTACTCCTGAGACTACCTAGGAGGCATAGGTGTGTCTTGTTGGCAGCAGAACTGAGAAACTGTTCTTCCTTCCAGAACAACACAATGGACAGCCTGGGGGCATCTGCATCCTGTCTTCATCAGGCAGAACAATTATTTGAGGTTATCCTTTCCACTGGAGGCTTCAGAAATTGTATAATCCTCATCTAAATAACTTTCTTCTATGAAGCAAAAGAACAACAGTCACCCTATCCCCCTCAAGTTAAAGTCAAGCTCTCTTTAGAAAGAGGACTCTCGGCATTTTTCTTGTTCTGCAACATTCTAAGCTATGGGTGCCAGAAGGTAGCAGGGCGTCCTGTACAGAGTCCACAGAGAGAGTTTACGGATGGGGTAGAATGGAGCCCCGCCGTCCCTCCTAAATCATGCCCTCTGTTTCTGCTCCAGAACGAGATACCCCGTGTAACCCTTTCGGGGATCTTTTATGATGATGTGGCTCTGTTTTCCCTTTTGAGGCTGAGTAATTCAGTGAAGGTAAGATTTTCCTAGTGTTTCAACAACTGTGAGTGACTGTCAGTTGCCTCCGTCATGTCCGACTCTTCCGTGACCCCATGGACTGTAGCCTGCCAGGTTCCTCCGACCATAGGCTCTCCCAGGCAAGNTGATGATGTGGCTCTGTTTTCCCTTTTGAGGCTGAGTAATTCAGTGAAGGTAAGATTTTCCTAGTGTTTCAACAACTGTGAGTGACTGTCAGTTGCCTCCGTCATGTCCGACTCTTCCGTGACCCCATGGACTGTAGCCTGCCAGGTTCCTCCGACCATAGGCTCTCCCAGGCAAGAATACTGGAGTGGGTAGCCATTCCCTTCTCCAGGAGATCTTCTGGACCCAGGGATCGAACCCACGTCTCCTGCATTGCAGGTAGATTCTTTACCATCTGAGCTTCCTCTAACCCAACTCTCGCTTTCTGAGCTGTTCTACATCAAAGACAAACTCAAGATAAACTACTTATCCTAGGATTGAGAAGATTTTAATGGGACTAAGTGGCCATTTAGTCCAAATCCCTCAAAATATATTTGAGGAAAAAGAAGATCAAAGAGGATAAGATATTTTCCTAATTAGTCAAGGCTCACAATGAGCTGGGAAGAGAAACCTGGCACAGAAATTCCTCTCACTTATATGGATTTGTTATTTTATTTCCCTTCTTTTCATCCCACATGTCAGCTTCCCAGGTGGCGCAGTGGTAAAGAATCTGCCTGCCAATGCAGAAGAAGCAAGAGGCATGGCTTTGATCGTGGGTCAGGAAGATTCCCTGGAGGAGGAGATGGTAAACCACTCCATTATTGCCTGGAGGATGCCCTGGTCAGAGGACCCTGGTGGGTTACAGTCCAAAGGGTCACAAAGAGTCAGACACAACTGAGCACGCATGCACTGCACCTTCCACATCAAACATCCTTCCCCTTCCCCACCTTTGCCAGATCTGAAAAAAGATCATGGTCAAAGTTTTCTTGTCTGTGACTTCCTGTTGCCAGAGGGAAAGTTTAACTCCGGGCGCCATTCTTAGGGAGCATTTTGTAGGATATTCAAATTCCACTGGTGATGGGACTGCGGGTTTATCTGAGAAGCTGTCCCCCAAAGCGTTCAGCACTTGCGCACAGCCTCTCATGCCCAACCTCTCATTAAGAAAGAACTGGATTTGAGTCTCTGAGCAGTGTATGTCCTGACTTTAGCTTCTGTATCAACACACCAGGAGATAACGGTGTCTGGGTCATCTAATTCTTCTGAAGTTTAGACTTAATGAGACACGCCTAGCATATTCTGAAGACTCAGTAGCTAGGTCCTGTCACATAATCTCTTTATCATGGACTGAGATGCGTCCTTGTTACTTACATGCTAAGTGATGTCTGACTCTTTTTCAACCCCATGGACTGTAGCTTGTCAGGTTCCTTTGTCCATGAGATTTTCCAGGTAAGAATACTGGAATGGGTTGCCATCTCCTCTACCAGAGAATCTTCCTGACCCAAGGATTGAACCCACATCTCCTGTATCGGCAGGCAAATTCTGTACCACTGAGCCACCAGGGAAGCCCTAGACACATTCTAAGAGAGTTATAAGTTCTAGGAGAATTGTAAGTTCTTCTCTAGCGCTTGAGAATCCCCGGCAGAGCCCATTTATTTGAAGGACTCCCTCTCTGAAAGGCATGTCTTCTGAGTGGTCAGCAATATCCTGTCTCATGTCCTTCCACTGGGAAGAGGGTAGATAGGACGCGTTGGATTGAGGTACTATGAACATGCAGTTTTCTGCTTAAAACCACAAGAAAGACGGGACGTTGTTCAACAAGGAGTTGTGATTCAAATCCCACTGAGCCCCAGGGCATCAGTGTGTTCTGTGTTTCTGCCTAGGGATGTGAGGTCACAGATTCCTACTCATCACCACTGGCTGGGAAAGGGCAGGGCTGGCTTCAACTCTCTCATTAATTCAGCTGGTGGGGAATTTTCCTAGATCAGCGTTTCCTCAAGGTTAGTCATTCCCCTACTACCTTCTGCATTTGGCTCTACCCAGCTTCTCCCTGCAGGAGCTAGAGCTGTCGTTGCGTCCAATCTTTGCTTTTTCCAGTTACTTAATATTTTTCTTCAAACTGACTGTTTCTAATTTTAGCCTCATCCTAATAATATCGATGAGATCACAGTTGATAAGTAGTAGCTATGTATAACGACATATACATACGTTCTTAAACGTGTGTGTACATGTCATACATATAATTTCTAATACACATTACATTAAATATTAAAATAAAAAATTAGCTCTGTGCCTCTTAAAGCCATCTTGTGTTTTTGTACCACACATGTTGGCACCCAATAGCGCTCAAACATGTGTTTGGAAATAGTGTCCTAGATGAAACATTCTCCTTTTTTCTTTTTGGAGTCAGAATGTTCCTTTTCCTCTTCAAAATGTGGTGCCTCAGAGTGAAATGTCACCAGGAAAAGAAATGCTCTAAAAATGAAGTTTTGATTATGTCCTACAGCCCGGATAGAAAACTCAGAGAAGAGCCCACATGCTACTTTTCATCCCAGGGACTGACGCTCGAGGGTGTTAAAATGCTATTTATTTTCCGACAGCCCGCTTGGGCCTGGCACCATGTAAATCCGAAGTGTTTGTAGAGGTTCCCTTGGGGACAAAGGAAAAATCATCTGTATAGATCAAACGTGTATTAGCCGCATTAGCGATTGGTCCCTGGAGACTGATAAAGACCTTTTTAGACAGATTTCCCTGCACAGCTTTTTAAGAGCTTGTGTTGAACTAGCCTGGGCTCTCATGGGTTTGGGGCTTGCTTCAAGCCCTAAGTGTCAGAGGAGAAAGGTGGAAAAGGAGAAGCTGGGATGAGATCCGCTGCCTTTGTCATGGGCAAATCTCGATTTCATGTCCATGCTCCCCTCCCCCATCAATATTTCATGTTCCCAGAACCATAAGAAAACACATCTGTTGCCTTCCTGCATCATAATGTGTGGGATGGCAGGAAGATTATTACGGCGCAAGTTCAAGAATTTAAAAATTCATCACCTTCTCAATTTAGAAAGCTGGCTGTGGCTGGGACTTAGGAAGGCGCTGCAGGCCTGACGTGACCAAGGAGGACAGAGATCCGAGCAGCCTGGGAGGCAGGGAGGGAGGAGACACTTCCACCTGGCACTGCGCAGAATGTGGAGCCAGGAAAGCGGAGGCCTCAGTTCTCTGCTGCTTGTCCACAGAACGTTTGCTGTGTTCCCTGAAACTGTATGGGGCTTCCCAGGAGGTGCTAAAGAACCTGCCCATCAAGGCAGGAGATTTAAGAGATGTGGGTTCGATCCCTGGGTCAGGAAGATCCGCTGGGGTGGGGCATGGCAACCCACTCCAGTATTCTTGCCTGGAGAATCCCATGGACAGAAGAGCCTGGTGCGCTACAGTCCATGGGGTTGCACAGTCAGACACAGCTCACACGACTCAGCACTCATGCACCACGTGAGGGGACAGAGGGAGAACGCTACCCTGGTTGGAAGTTCAGAGGCAAAATCCAACGTTTCAACAGCATGTATTCTCTCTGCTTTTTCAACATTCCATTGCTCTTTCCATCACAGCAGAGAGGTTCCTAGGGCTTAGCTCCGTTCTCTGTGTGTGTGGGGGTGGAGGGTTTACGACTGTTAAGCTCTCTAGTAAAGCAGCTCCCTTCCAGAAACCTGGGCAGTGACATAGTAGTTCTCCATCCACTGAAGACCTTCCCAGGCATCCATCTGGGTTGGCTTAACAGCTTTACTTTCACTTCTGGACACATTTCAGAGACTTCAGACAATCTCACATCACCATCCCCACCACCACTAACTGGGACGCACGCTGTCCTCCTCAGAAGGGAGGGTCCAGGCCCTGCTCGTGAAGGAACAAGAGCCACTGGCTGCAGGAAACTGACACTTTCCCCGGTGGGAGAGAAACCTTTGCATTTTCAGCAGCTGCTTCACAGAAGCACGCAGGAGACTTTGACCTGAAGCACAATGGTTAGGGAAGACACAAGTGCAGCTTGCTGGTCTGATATGTTCTCACCTAATCGCATCCCCCGCACCCTCCCTGTACTTGGGGATGTCGTCACCAGCCCGAGTGCCATCCCGGACACCTTGCTGTGGCTCACACACGTTCCTGTATCTGCTTCGTCCTCCTCCCCTTTCTCAGTTGCCTTGGTTCTTAGTCACACTTCCCTGGTGGCTTAAATGGTAAAGAATCTGCCTGCAATGCAGGGGACCCTGAGTGGGGAAGATCCCTTGGAGAAGGGAATGGCTACCGACTCCAGTATTCTTGGCCTGGAGAATTCCATGGAGAGTGGAGCCTGGCGCGTTATCATCCATGGGGTCGAAAAGAGCCGGACATGACTGAGCGACTAACACTTAGTTATGCTACCGGGCCATCAAAGGCAGGTATAGCTCAGCAAGATGGCTTTCCTCAACCTTTAAGTATGAGACCAGACGTCCTCAGACACAAGCCTAGTGGAAAAGGCAAATAGGGCTTCATGTCCGCTCCAGTCAACTGCCCATGGACATCATCGTTTTCATGGACATAATCAGACACTTAGTGGGATACACTCAAAGTGAAAGTGAGAGTCGCTCAGTCGTGTCCGACTCTTTGCGACCCCATGGTCTATACAGTCCGTGGAATTCTCCAGGCCAGAATACTGGAGTGGGTAGCCTTTCTGTTCTCCAGGGGATCTCCCCTGGCATTGCAGGCAGACTCTTTACCAGCTGAGCCACAAAGGAAGCCTGGGATACACTCAGGTTGCCACTTAAGGTAATGTTTTCTAAGAAATCCTAGGACATTAGATTTGATACAGGAGCATTATGATTCCGTGAGCGGCATTCACCGATAAATAAAAAATACAAACCTTCATTCCTTCTGTTTCTGGTCAACAAATGGAAAGTTGGGAGAGTTCTACACAGGGACCTTTGCCAGGGCGTTGCCCACCCTAGGGGAGCTGTTTTTTTTTTTTTTTTTTTCCATCCAAGGGAGGTCTACAGGGCAAACTGGCATGGTTATTACATCAACAGAAATAGAAACAATTCTAAATGGAAATCAGATCATCACCCCTACCTTAAAATCCTTCAGTAGCTCCATCACTCATAGGACAAAACCTTCTTCAGCTCCTTCTCAACCACCTGCCTTTTGCTCTATGCTGCAGGAATACTATATTTCTTAAGTGATTTCATCTTATGTCACACTTCAAGCCACTATATCTGAGATTTTCTCTATTTAACAAGGTTTTTTTTTTTTTAATTCTTCTATTTCTTAAATGTAGGCAATACTTCCATATTTTTTTTTCAAAATCCAGTGAAACTCCTCCTTTGGGGAGATTTTCCACACATGCCTTTGTGCTCCAGGCATGATAAGCTAACCTTTACATTAAATGAGTTATCCCCGCTCACATGCGTGTGTGCGTGTGTGCTCAGGCATGTTCGGCTTTTTGCAACCCCATGGACTGTAGCCTGCCAGGCCCCTCTGTCCATGGAATTTTCCAGGCAAGAGTACTGGAGTGGCTTGCCATGCCCTTCTCTGGGGATCTTCCCAATCCAGGGACCAAACCGGCATCTCTTGGGTCTCCTGCATCAGTAAGCAAGTTCTTTACCACTAGCACCACCTGGGAAGCTGCTTCTCAAGCACTCCAAGCAGTGACTAGCACAAAGCAGCTGCCCAGCAATTTTTAAAAGCTATAAGTATTGCCTCATCATTGAGTTAAACCACCTCGCATTTATAGTATTCGCTCCCATGCTCTTATTAGACATGAAGCTCCTGTCTATGACTTTGCTAAACCACTAATATCTTGCCACTGTTGGGCAAGTGGTAGGTCCCATATAGGATGTGCTGAGCTAAAACAGACAAAAGCAGTTTGGGTGTCTGAGAATTCAACATGGAGCCTGGTTAAGTACCTCAGGGACCCATCATGCAAAAGCCTGGGGTGAGGCTCGTTTTGATTCTGTTCCCAGTAGACTAGGTCTCACACTCTCTTTTAATTCTATTTGGGCACCACTGTCTGGTTGTATTACCTTCCAGGCTACTGCCTAGAAGCCACACATCCTAGGAGCAGAAGCAGCAGAGGCAAGACAAGAGTTGGCGTCCTTTCCATTACTCTAATCAAGCTCCCAGTTATAGCATCTTCCCTTAATCTGATTCGAGAAGGGCCTTAATAGCAGGATAGAAGCAAAGAATGAAGCCAGTTCTTCCAGGAGTGGCTCACTTCAATGGCACATTTTTTGTGGCCCAGAAATGGCAAGTACGGCTCTTGACTGAGGCCAATGGTTGCTCTTACGAGCATCGGGCCCTGCCTGAAGGTGCACCGTGCTTGATGGCACAAGTCAGTCCTTCCTGATTTAATTAAGTTTTTTTCTCTATCTCTCTTGACCTTCCGCTTGATTATGTAGTAAAGTATTCCTGGAGAGTAGTAATCCTATAAACTCCACATCAACCCTCCAGCGATGAAAAAAAAAGCTGTCAAAATTTCCTGGTGGTCCAGTAGGAACTGTGTTTCCACTGCAGGGGGTGTGGTTTCAGGCCCTGGTTGGGAACTAAGATCCTACATGCAGGGTAGTCAGAAAAACAAACGAATAAAACAAATACACCTATTTTTAAAATTAATTTATTTTAATTGAAAGCTAATTACTTTACCATATTGTGGTGGTTTTCCCATACATCGACATGAGTCAGCCATGGGTGGTCATATGTTCACCTCCCACCCCACATCATCCCTCCAGATCATCCCCATACACCAGCCCCAAGCGTCCTGCATCCTGCCAAATGTACCTATTTTTTAAAAGGTGTTATATATACACTACTGTGTGTAAAATAGATTGATAGTGGGAAGTTGCTATATAACACAAGTCAGTGCCCAGTCAGGCACTCTGTGATGATTTAGACGCGTGGGATGGGGGAGGGGAGGGAGGTTCAAGGAGGAGGGGATATATTTATATAATTATGACTGATTCGAGTTGTATGGCAGAAACCAATCCAACATTGTAAAGCAATTTTCCTCCAATTAAAAAATATTACTGGTATGTATAAGAAAAAAAAGGTGTTAAAAAACTTCAGCTTTACAACTTACAGATGGAATCAGCTTGGAGATAGAAAGGCAGAGAAACGGAAGGCCCAGGATCCATTAAGAGAAAAAAATGAAGAGTCAAATAAATAAAAGGACCCAAACAATGACAACGGGAAGCTTTGACTTTTAGGATACACAGGAAACTTTTGCCTTTCTGCCTGTGCCATTAACACAGTGATTTAGTAATTTCCGTGGGAGCTGCCATTCCCTTGGAATACTATTAGTGTCAGAGTCAGGGAAAATGAGGAAGTCTTTTTTTTCTCCCGGAGTATGCAAACAGAGCTTAGAAACATGTTTGCATTTGGATTGGATGATCTAAACCAACAAAGTTCAACCTTTTCACTAGGAGCTGTGAGCTGTTTGACAAGACCTACTTTTTATCAGGAAGGTTCAAAGTCTACACACTGCAGAGGCCTCCTTAATAAGAGGGACTAATAAGATTATTTCCTTAAAGATCTAACTTTGGCGCCCATCTGCCTATTAGACAGCAGAGCCGATTCATTCTCTAAATTGCTTACCTTCAAAAGAAAAGCTCTGTTGATTGGACCAGGGCCCCAGCATGACACACCAAGATGCTATTAGTGGGATCCTCATCTGGATTTGAAGTGGATATTATTTTTGTCTTTTTCTGGAGGTTTTTTTTTTTTTTCCTGTCATCAAAAAATTAATTTCCCAAACTAAATACAATGATTGCATTTCAGTGATTTGAGTCAGAATCACTTATATTTCACTTATTCTCAAAATCTCTCCAAATATCTTGCCTCCACTTGGGGACATATTTAGCCAGCTACCAAAAAAAAAAAAAAAAAGCTAGTAAATGTAGGCACATTTCTGGGTAAGTCAGCTTTAATGTAAGGAGTGAGAAATGGGGCAAATCTGTATTAAGTATACACAGAATAGAGCAATGGCGCTATTCAGAAATTTTTTTCCAAGCTTCTATTTTGACTCATTTGGGATCATAACCCAAAATCTTCAGTTGAATGGGAAGGTTTGAGGAAGAAAGATCATGTGATCATCAAACTGAATTCTGACTTCTCACCTCCTACGTTCCTCTATCAAGGGTTGTGTGATCTGCTGAAATAATGAGCCGTTTTCACTCTCCCTTCCCTAGGTGGGAGGGCATTCAGCCATTTAAAATTGGCCCCATTTGGAGAAAAATGATTTAAAAATGGGGACCATTTAAACAGGTCATTCTATTTTGCAAAGGTGAAATGATGATCAGCGTAGGATATTTAATGATCTAAGAGAGGCATGAGAAAAAAATGTTCTTCTGATGGAAATAGAGTCACTTTTCTAAGGAGAGAGGATGAAGCCATATGTGGAACTTGGTGCTTTCTGGCCTCCAGTGACTGAATCAGCATCATGCGTAGCTCTGAAGCCTAGCATCCCGGACTATACCACCTCTGTGATATACATTCCCTTGCTCATTGGAACACGTATGAAAAAGGAATCCCTTTTGCAAAGTATAGCATGTTATAAGTTTAACTGGCACAGGTTTCTCTTCTCTTCATATATAAGATAATAATGAGTTATTTGCAAGTGAGTATATTTTAGGATTGCTGAATTATTGTCATAGAGACCTAATAAATCTTACTGGGAAAAAAATGACTGAATAAATGGGCTACCTTCTCAAGGGACTCCCAATACTTAAGGGAATAATCATATTTAACAACAAAAACCTTCCAACCTTTGCATCACTGACTGAGACATACTTTTTGGATCCTATATAGATATGTTAAAAATAAAGAACAACAAACACAAAGCAACAATGTCTGAAAGGTAGATAAACAAGAGAAAGGGGTTCTATTCTATCACTCTTAAAATAAATGTAAGGATATAAAAAAGAGAATTGATATTTGCTATGTCAGGCACTTTCTCCATATTTTCTTTCTGAAGTTCCATGTGGTAGAAGTTATCAGTTGTTTCACAGATGATGCAACTGAACCTCAAAAGCTAAGCTACTTGCCCAAGATCCAACACCTAGCATATATAGAAGCCAGGTTTGAACTCAGCTATCTCTGACATCAGTTTTGTACTGCTGCTGCTGCTAAGTTGCTTCAGTGGTGTCCAACTCTGTGCGACCCCATAGACGGCAGCCCACCAGGCTCCCCCGTCCCTGGGATTCTCCAGGCAAGAACACGCGAGTGGGTTGCCATTTCCTTCTCCAATGCGTGAAAGTGAAAAGTGAAAGTGAAGTCGCTCAGCGATCCCATGGACTGCAGCCAACCAGGCTCCTCCGTCTACATCCCGCTAACTTTGGAAAATAATTCTTCTGACTAGTGGCTGGGTAGCTCTCTTTTAATTAAATAAATTTGTCCATACTGGAAAACAATGTCAGAGCAGTGGTGTTTCTGTTGCTTTAACACCCTATCATGATGTTTCCAAACTCCTTCACACTGGAATCTCCTAGGGATCTTTTAAAAATACGGATGCCTGGATCCCATCCCGAGCCATTCTGATTTCACTGCTATGGGGTGTGACCTGGGCCCTGAGACTTTAAAAGTTCCCCAGATGATGCTAGTATACAGCAAGCCTGGGAACCACTGCTCTAGGTGGTTCCCATGATGCTCTAGGGAAATGAGACAGACATCTCTTTGTTGGTGGGAAATCTGCATGAACAATCACACATGGAGCCTTGCTATTATTCTGCTCTTTCTTAAATAATGCATGCCATATTTTAAGAAGTTATTTCTCTTTACAAAAAACTACATTTATCTTAAGTCACCTTTAGTCCCTTTTCCCATAGACTTGCTAATAACATCTCATGAAGTCAAAATAAAAGGAATTTTATATTTTTCTTATTCTGCGGAGTCTTTTCATCTTCTTATTTACTACTGAAAAGACCTTGATCAATGTACAATTTTCTTGGAGAACTACCACTCCTTGCTCTTGTTTTTATATACTGGGCAGATAGTTGAAGTATTTCATCTCCATGCCAGGGCAATTGATTCAGGTAATGGGCTTGTAACACCAATGGAGACCAGGGCTGTTAAAGGAACAGTAGGGGAATTGTGTAGTAAAGAGTTAACCGTACTCAAAAAGAAGTCTGGCCTTGGTCCTCAGCTCCTGAGAGGTGACCTTAAAGCCCTTGGAATGTTCTGCCTAGTAAAAGCCTGTGTTTACCTGGAGGGCCTTGGGTCACATTGAGTAGTCTAACAATGTGATTTATGGTGGGAGCTGTGAACCACAAGATTATTAGCTTGACCTCTGGGGAGACTAGACACTGAAGGTCAGCATGCGGTGGTCAATCACGACCCTGTGACTGATGCCCAATAAAACTCTGGATGCCAAGACTTGGGAGAGCTTCCCTGCTTGGCAGTACTCCAGGTCTACCGTCACACATAGTTACCTGGAAAAGTTGGTGTTATCCATGACTGTACTGGGGGTAGCCAACTGGAAGCTTTGCTCTTAGAAGTTCCCTAGACTAGGTTCCATGACGTTCCATGAGTTTCTTCCCATGACTTAATTTCATCTGTATCGTTTTATGTAAATAAACCCTAACTAAAATAGTGGAAACGGTGTCAGACTTTATTTTTGGGGGCTCCAAAATCACTGCAGATGGTGATTGCAGCCATGAAATTAAAAGACGCTTACTCCTTGGAAGAAAAGTTATGACCAACCTAGATAGTATATTCAAAAGCAGAGACATTACTTTGCCAACTAAGGTTCGTCTAGTCAAGGCTATGGTTTTCCCTGTGGTCATGTATGGATGTGAGAGTTGCACTGTGAAGAAGGCTGAGCACTGAAGAATTGATGCTTTTGAACTGTGGTGTTGGAGAAGACTCTTGAGAGTCCCTTGGACTGCAAGGAGATCCAACCAGTCCATCCTAAAGGAGACCAGTCCTGGGTGTTCATTGGAAGGACTGATGCTAAAGCTGAAACTCCAGTACTGTGGCCACCTCATGTGAAGAGTTGATTCATTGGAAAAGACTCTGATGCTGGGAGGGATTGGGGGCAGGAGGAGAAGGGGACGACAGAGGATGAGATGGCTGGAAGGCATCACGGACTTGATGGACGTGAGTCTGAGTGAACTCCGGGAGTTGGTGATGGACAGGGAGGCCTGGGGTGCTGCAATTCATGGTTTCGCAAAGAGTCGGACACAACTGAGTGACTGAACTGCTGAGTATCACAGCTGACAGTGAATTCTGTGAGTCTTTTTAGCAAATAATCAAAACTGAAGGTGATGGTGGGAACTTCTAAACTTTGCAGTTGATGTAAAAGTGAAAGTGATCTTGTGGACTTCCTGTCTCTGCAGGTAGAGAGTCTTCTTTTCCATGGGATTGGTCTTCCTACCACAGAAGCTGGGGTTGTTGGTGCTCATTTTTATTATCATGGAAAAATGCCAACATAGAAGACAAAGGCCCAATGATATCATTTGACCCCTAAAATCTAACTTGCCTAAAGGTACCCCTGGACTCCTTTTCAGTTTTATGAGGAAAAAAAAAGAAAATTTTTTTTTCTTAAGCCTAATCTTCACTGAGACACTCTCATTTGTAATTCACTGTATTATTTCATTAGGTTCTTGTAAAGAATCAATTAAACAGCATGATGTGTGAAAGAGCTTAGTATAATATCTGGAACTTAGGGGCTTGATGAATATAGGCCCATTAATTATTATTATTATAGTCATTTTGATTTTCAATATTGTTCTACTGAAAAAAAAAAAATTAAAGCCCAATGATCCTAAGATTAACAATGATACGCTGGCTGTGCTGACCAAGGTAACTTGGTCTTATATCCACTCTGTTTTCCCTCAGCCAAGGGTGGCACCCCTTGGCTTACTCAATTGCCCATAGCTGCCCCCTCTTAACTCCTGAGCTTCAGATATATTTCAGAACACACTTAGGACTGTCTGTGATAAAATATGCATATTTCCTGAAACTCAAAGTATTCTCACTGAATGTAATAAGTCGAAAGTTATTTTACAGGAAATGAAAATCTAAGATTAATACTCTCCGATGCTATCTAGCCCCCTCAGGACAATTATTCACTGTACTACAGCAAAATAAACTTGCAAAATGTGGGAATTGGTTTTCTCCTTGGGTTTCTAGGGTAAGTGAACTCCTGAAATGACTCAAAATCATCTCCTGGCTGTTCTTGCCTGCACTTCTCCTCACTGAAGAAGCATCAGGCTTTCTAGAACTCAAGACTTGAAGCAAATTCATGGCCACTTCCCCAATGCCAAGCAAAGGTAGAGGAAAAATTAAACAGACTTAGAGCTAATCAATCAATACGTAGTTATCGATCACCACTTACTAACGTTGTAAGAGGTAAGTTAAACCATCACCGACCTCAAGGAAATTAAAATATTCATTCATTCCCTCTTTCCATCAACGAATCTCTACTGAACTTTATGCCAAGCTCTCTGCTTTTTTAGTTTGCATGAAGCAAAATATCCTTATGGATTTAACCACTGTAAAGAGCAGCAAATCACAAATATGGTCCATTTAAGATTCACAAGAAAGCCTTATAAAAAAATACAGTTATCTGAGCCTTAATTCAAAACTACTATATGAAAAGTTTCTCAGGAGACCAGGAACCTATTCTTCCAGCAAGTGGTTTCCTTGACTGTTGTGCTTAACTGAGTTTGAGAACCACAGGGATAGATGCTAAAACATACATGAAAACAGTCTAATACAAGGCAGTGTTTATGTGCTAAGTGGCGATGAGGGGGTGCACTGAGCGGTTAGCTAAGGGAGAGATGACTTCAGACGATGCCCCTCTTACATCCCCCAAGTTGCTATATAATCATAACTTACTCTGAGTTTATTCAAGCTGGCAGATGGTGATGCCTCCTGGAGCACTGCCACAGATCTGTGCAGTTCATTCCCAGGTAGAGAGTCAAAAATGAGTCAGGCAGGCTTCTCCATACAGTCTCACCCCCTCACTCAGAGCCTCAAACGCCATGCAGCTTAAAGGACAATGTCTCAGGACTTCCCCAGCCATAAGGATTCTTGCCTTAAATCATTCTTCTCTTCACATCTGTTTTTGAATGGCTGTCAAGTGTGATGTCAGCATACCTTTTTCTGTTGGGCCACGTGCCTTTTTCTAGCACTAAAAGAAGACCGCTGACACCTGGGCTGCCCCTGGATTGCTGTGCCTTGATCCATTTGTCTAGAGTTGGAATGAAGTATGATCTTGAAAGGAGGGGGGTGGGGTGGTGAGACAGATCTGGGTTTCATTCCTAGCTTTGACATCTGCTCTGGAATGACTGACAAAATGCATTCCATCTCTCAGAACCTCAGTTTTCTAATCTTTATGAAGGGAGAGAGCTCAGGGTGAGGCTTCACAGTGCGGCTTAAATAAGATAATGTATGTGAAGAGAAGAAAATAGAAGACATGGTCAATGAGTAGCAGAGATGGTTATTATTGTTTTCCAATTCACTGGCAACTAAAGGCTTACCCAGGTGATGTTAGTGGTAAAGAATCTGCCTGCCAGTGCAGGAGACACAAGAGATGAGGGTTTGATCTCTGGGTCAGGAAAATCCTCTGGAGGAGGGCACGGCAACCCACTCCAGCTTGCCTGGAAAATCCCATGGACAGAGAAGCATGATGGACTACAGTTCATGGGGTCCCAAAAGAGGTGGACACAACTGAGCATGCATACACAAAGGCTTGCTGCCTTCAGTATAAGGCACATAATTCAAAAAGTGGGTCCTCCCTTCTGCCATCCACACAAAGTTGCACTTCAAATCTCAGTGGGGGCTATCAAAGTACACAGAAATGGAGCTGCTCTGCAAACTTGGCTTCGTCATTGTAAAAGACCATCTTTCCCCTTATTTCTTCTCATGCCACAGAAATTATAATAGTATAATAGAAGCTAGAAAAATCAGTTTAAATACATTTTTATGATAAGATGTTCAAAACATGCTTCCATGGTTTTCAAATAAAGAACATATCATCTAACTGTCAGAGAAGGCAATGGCAACCCATTCCAGTACTCTTGCCTGGAAAATCCCATGGATGGAGGAGCCTGGTAGGCTGCAGTCCATGAGGTCGCTAAGAGTCAGACACGACTGAGTGACTTCACTTTCACTTTTCACTTTCATGCATTGGAGAAGGAAATGGCAACCCACTCCAGTGTTCTTGCCTGGAGAATCCCAGGGACCGGGGACCCTGGTGGGCTGCCCTCTATAGGGTCGCACAGAGTCAGACACGACTGAAGTGACTTAGCAGCACCAGCAGCATCTAACTGTGGAGCGGTTCGTAGACTATATAAAAACGCGTTGGGCAGGCACTTCTGATATGAAAGAGAGGAACTTCCCGATATGATGGAAGAACTTTAAAAATGGGTTTTGGGGATGATTGTGCAACTGTATAAATTTACTGAAAATCATTAAATCTAGGACTTACAGTGGGTGAATTTTTTGGTATATAAATTATACCTCCATAAAGAGACACAGCAACTTAAGAATAAAGAAATGAGAAGAGAGGAAAGGAGGAAAGAAGAAAAAGTAAGGTTAAACTTTCAATCATAAGTATGTAGATTTAAACAGTAACATTTTTGATAAACCCTCTGTTTTAAACAGTAACATTACTTTGATAAACCCTAACGTATCAGATCTATGTCCTGGTAAGGGAAAATCTGGAGTTCCATAGGAGCCAGTGCTTCCTAAACCATGATCTGATCTCAACACAGGAAGCAGAGCTCTCCTGAAAATGAAGAAAAGTGGAGAACGGCAAGCCTGCTACTGGCTCACTTTCAAGTTCCTTGAAGACTTCCCAGTTTGCTCCTGCGAGATGTCCTAATACTCTTTAAATCTGCCATTAATCAAAATCTACTTTCAAATCTTTCTCTGTTCAAAGGAACGGAGAAAGTAAGTAAGGCAAAGGTAGACAGAGCTGAATGTGCACAGGACACTACTGCTCCAGGAGGAGACTTCACTGGTAGAATTTCTGGTGCCAGATCCTGAGAACAGAGGTGCACGCTCCCACCCTTTCTATCTTCCCAGGTACAAGGCCATAGAGGAGATATCTGACCCAGGCAGGCGGGTTTGATGCTCACCGTGTAAGAGGCAGAGAATTTGATACAATTAAGTGGTGATTTCCAGCAGTTCCTGATTTGCCACTTTTCTCACCTATGCCTCAGGCTCTCCCTAATGCCTCCCACATCCAATATTTAGCATCATCTGCACTGAAGTCTCCATCGCCTGCAGTTGGCAGCTGTTCCTGCAAGCACTCATTTGATTTTCTTTGACTATGCAGGGTTACTACGCCATCACTTCTAGGACCCATGCAAGTACTATGTGGCCTCCCGGGAAATAACAATCTCATAGTGAAAGAATGAAGGCTGATAGGTATGAACCTTATGCCGATGACATTAAGGTTGTACGACCAAGCATTTACGATCACTCAGGCCGACATGAGTGCTTGATCACTTTAATGGGAATCAAGAAGGACCCATTTAAATGACCAGAGAGGTCTCTCACCAGATGCTTCAGNAGGCTGATAGGTATGAACCTTATGCCGATGACATTAAGGTTGTACGACCAAGCATTTACGATCACTCAGGCCGACATGAGTGCTTGATCACTTTAATGGGAATCAAGAAGGACCCATTTAAATGACCAGAGAGGTCTCTCACCAGATGCTTCAAACAACGTTAACCTTGCCCAGTGTGTAAGTGTATGACTATCTCAAGCCATTAGGAACATCCTGGTCATCCTTTAACGAATATTCTGAGATGCCTAAAGGAGGAAGACAGACCTTTCAAAACTGAAACTCAATGTATTACTACCTAAGAAGACTACACATTTTATGGAACTGGACAGATTCAATGAATGTGCTCAAAGCAGGGTCAAGATAAGGTCTAAAGAGGTTATTTTCGGTCACCATGTTGTTTAATGCTCTTAGAAACACAGAGGGAAATATCCTGTCAAGGAGGAGCCACTGAAGGGGTACAAATGCTAAGTGTGAAGATGTGATTAGTCTTAACCTGTATGCCTCATCAAGTCCCATGGGTCTTGAATCAAAAAGGAATCCATACTTAATGTGTTTTTTTTTTTTTTTCTCTCCAACTTCATTTTTTTTTCCCTCTCCAACTCCCTGACTCTTTACCTGTCTTTCAGCATCACCCAGCTCTCTAAGTTAGGTCAATGTACCCCTGCATCATTCCCCTACCAGTCTGTACTTACAGATCTTAAATATGGGCCAGATTCATCATTCTCTGAAGAGACAATCCCTCATTCCATGTCAATATTTTCCAACCCGCCTCACTTCCCTCTTGCTTCCCTGGATCTCTGGTTCTCTGTCTGTTTCAATCCTGATTCTTCCTGGGTCTCCCCCAGCACAGGATCTCATTATCTGTCCAGTCTTGGTCTTCTCTCCATCCTGTTGCCTTCTGCTCACAGCTCTAATCATGCCATTCATCTTGCTCCGTTGTATTTATCTGTTCAGAAGACTGGCATTCCCCACTAACTATCAGTTCCATTAGGGAGTGAAATGGGTGTGATTTATCACTGTACTTTTCAAGGCCTAACACCCTGCCAGGCACATTCAAGGCACTACTAACTCATTGACAGACGAATGAATGAAAACACTCCTTCACAGCCAGCCACCAAGAAAAAAAAAAAAAAAGTGATAGAAATAAATGATTCCTTTACCAGCCAGCATCATTTCTTTACAAAATGTGAAACTGCACAAATACAGTCCCCATAGCACTGGGACACTCTGACCCTAGAGACAACAGAATATTTTCCCCCAAATGGAGGGCTTTCAAAATACAGGGGGCGGGGGAAGTGTTATACTTAGTCGGCTAAAGGCTTTTATTTGAAATCTGATTATTTGGAATTAGAGCATTATTTTTCAAGGCAGTGGTTTGGAGACACACAGAAATAATGTCTAGAACAAAGGGAGATCTAATGAACTCCAGAAATCAGCCCATTCATTCATCTACAGGGACTACTGGGTCTAACTTTCACAGTGTCATCTAAATTTAATTTGGTTCCTGAAGGAACCCGTTCACCAGAGGATCAAGAAAGCCTTTTTGGTGATTGAAGGGACACCCCCAGACAAAAAGGGACAGGAGACACAAACAGGGTAGGTGTGCTATTTTATAGTCAGCCCAGCCTCCTGGAAAACACACAGGAAACAGCAGCCCGAGGCAAAGACCCCGGGGCTACAGGGTTCCTGTGCTGATGCCCAACAGAACCAAAATTCAGTGGAAATCAAGTAGCGGACAACGTGAGCCGCAAGACTTGAAAACTAACACGCAGCCTAATGACATATTCTAACTGCAGGCTCTGCTTGTTAACTGTTGAAAATATTTTCACACGGCTTTGTGTGAGGCAGGATGGGGCCAGTTACGCAACGTCTGTGCTGAAAGGGAACTCTGTGTAAGCCAGGCTCAAGCAAGTCACCTGGATCTTGTCTGTGACTAGAAATGAAATCTGAGCACGTTCTGGACTGGGCTGTTCCTTGACAAAGCCCATCGGTTTTGCAGAAACCAGAAGGTAAACAGCTTCGTCAGGCTCAGTAAAGAGAAGGGCTGTCAAGCTCCTATTGGAGGGACGCATGGTCCTTCTCTGATCTGTGCAAGGAAACCTGACTCAAGACGAGCCTTAAACAGGAACTGAGAAAGCGCTTGTATGACATCAGTGGCCTTCAGTGAGAGCAAGTTTTTAAGGGAACAAGTGCACACTGTGCCAAAGAGAGAGACCTAAACAATTTATCCATCCAGTTGTGTTACTCTCATATAGGTGAGTATCATCAGCCTAACTTCCCAGAAAAGACTCCTGAGGTCAAGAAGGCCAGTGGGATTGACAGGCCATTTAGCTGTTGGGTGAACACAGGGCTGCGTGAATCGGACATTTATTTCTGCCATTTCTAATTACAAACTCTAATGCTGCCACTTGTCTTATGTTGGTCTGGGCTGTTTACACCGGAAAGCTTGATACTTATATGACACAGTCCACATATCTTCTCATCTTGCACACAACCCTGGGTACTAACATGGACCAACTTCCATCCATCGACCAACTTCCACCACTGGGAATGCTCAGTGGTGATCCAGGTTAGTCATTAAAAGGCATATTCCTTGGCCCTACCCCAGACCCACTGTGAAAGAATCTCTAGGGGTGGGACTCAGGTATCCTAATTTAAATAGAGAAAAACAAAGCAAAGATCTCTTATAAGTCTGATACCCAACAAACCACTGTTATTATAGAGTGTGGCAATCTATGGCCTATGGCAATACGTACCCTCAAATACATTCTTTTTATCCTGGTTTTAGGAGGCTGAAAATGTCGTTAGATCCAGTCATCACTCAGATCCAGTCACCATTCAGTGTTAAGAATCTGCCACAGTTCTCAAGACTCCCTGAAAACGAGTATGTCTGAGAAGAGATGTGCAGAAACAACATCTCACAGGCTGTGTCAGAGTGCAGCGTAACACAGGGTCTCTAGAATAAAGCTTTTGTCAAAACTTCGTCCTTCCTGTTTCCCTCCCTGTCTTTACTTTAACCTTTACCACTACTGACTTAAGTTTTCTTTAAGTACATCTATACATCTGTTTTTTTTCTTCTGATGAAACGCATTCATCGGAAAGAAAATTTTACACCACTGCCTGAAGTGTAAAACAAGCATCACCTGCCCTACATACAGAGTAAAGGTAAGAACAGATAGAAAGAAATGAAAGTGCGAAGATAAAAACACTGAACATGTTCTCCTTGATATACTCTGAAGGATTAAGAGAGTTGAAGTGGGACTCACCCTATAGTGTGGTCAGTCATTAAATAAATGACTCTTAAATAACTCCCCAATATTACCCAGAGGCATGACGCTAAGGGCATGCTCCCCACTCTCAGCCTCCTGGTAGGCTACAGGGCAGTGCTCTCCCAGAATGTCTGCGTCACAGGCACGGGGCGTGGGGTCTGGGAGTCCCAGGGGTGGGACATGGGAAGTCCATGTAGCCCCCCAGACATCACAGTTTTGTTCAAGGCTACCCAGGCTCTGCTGCCTTCATATGCTGCAGAAGTCTTCTCATTAGGTGTTCACGGGAGGCAGGGCAGAGGTGGGGACAGTTGGGCAGGAAAGAGAGAAAGGGTCTTTTATTCCAGGTGTGAATCTCATGCAGGGTAGGGTTCAGCATACCAAGTCCTTTCCTGGCTGTAAGGATAAAAAGATAAAATAGCTCCCTCAACCACAGCGGGGTTGAGGATGCCTCTGACAAGCGGCATAATTAAGATCTCGCGTAAACACAGCGCCTCCGAGGACCGTAAAAGCTGACTAAATGGGAATTTGTTCTGTTTGGCTTTTCTTTCCTTTATTTAGTTTTCCCGTGGAAGTTTCACTTTGAAGCCAGGCTGGCCTTAGGCCAAAGTGCAGAATCTGCGATCTCCCGGCATGGACCCCCGCCTCCCCCATCTTGCTCCTCCTGAGGTCCACGCCCTCGGTCAGGGCCACCCAGCCTGGAAGAGCTCCCCGCACATGGCGCCCTGGCCGCCACCCACTCTGGCCCCTGTGGGTTTCTGTGCTACACGGAGGCATCAGTCCCCGGACCTGCGCTGCACAGTCTGAAGCTCTCCTCCTGCTTCCCCGCATCAAACGCTGAGGACTGTGCCCTACACCGCCGCAACGTCCGCCCTGCATTGTGGACTCGTTTGCGTGGGGAAGAGGCGGCTGCCGGAGACTTCCTGGTTGGGACTTTTCACAGGAGTGACCCACTTACAATCTTGAGCTTACTGAAGGCTGATAGAGGGGGGGCTATTGATGGAGGTGCAACTGACCCAAGAGGTTTAACATCTACGCAGTTGGCGGTGGTGCGGCTCCGGCCCTGGAGGTAGCCTGCCTATGTCCAAGCCCCAGTTCTGCCATTTTTAGCTGAACAATCTCAGGCATTTAACTGAAGCTTTCTAAATACCCATCCTCTCATCAGTAAATAGGACTGTCAGGATGAGTAAATGGAATAAGTCATGGAAAGCTCTCTGTATAGTCCCTGGAATTTAATAAGGACTCCCTAGATGTTCAACCTGGTTTTGGAAAAGGCAGAGGAAGCAGAGATCAAATTACCAACATCCGCTGGATCATTGAAAATGCAAGAGAGTTCCAGAAAAACATCTATTTCTGCTTTATTCACTGTGCCAAAGCCTTTGACTGTGTGGATCACAATAAACTGTGGAAAATTCTGAAGGAGATGGGAATACCAGACCACCTGACCTGCCTCTTGAGAAATCTGTATGCAGGTCAGGAAGCAACAGTCAGAATTGGACATGGAACAAAAGACTGGTTCCAAATAGGAAAAGGAGTCCGTCAAGGCTGTATACTGTGACCCTGCTTATTTAACTTATATGCAGAGTACATCATGAGAAACACTGGGCTGGAAGAAGCACAAGCTGGAATCAAGATTGCTGGGAGAAATATCAATAGCCTCAGATATGCAGATGACATCACCCTTATGGCAGAAAGTGAAGAACTAAAGAACCTCTTGATGAAAGTGAAAGAGGAGGTTGAAAAAGTTGGCTTAAAGCTCAACATTCAGAAAACGAAGATCATGGCTTTTGGTCCCATCACTTCATGGCAAATAGATGGGGAAACAGTGGAAACAGTAGAGTTCCAGAAAAACATCTATTTCTGCTTTATTGACTATGCCAAAGCCTTTGACTGTGTGGATCACAATAAACTGTGGAAAATTCTTCAAGAGATGGGAATACCAGACCACCTGACCTGCCTCTTGAGAAATCTGTATGCAGGTCAGGAAGCAACAGTCAGAATTGGACATGGAACAAAAGACTGGTTCCAAATAGGAAAAGGAGTCCGTCAAGGCTGTATACTGTGACCCTGCTTATTTAACTTATATGCAGAGTACATCATGAGAAACACTGGGCTGGAAGAAGCACAAGCTGGAATCAAGATTGCTGGGAGAAATATCAATAGCCTCAGATATGCAGATGACATCACCCTTATGGCAGAAAGTGAAGAACTAAAGAACCTCTTGATGAAAGTGAAAGAGGAGGTTGAAAAAGTTGGCTTAAAGCTCAACATTCAGAAAACGAAGATCATGGCTTTTGGTCCCATCACTTCATGGCAAATAGATGGGGAAACAGTGGAAACAGACTGTGTGTGACGGACTTTACTTTTTGGGCTCCAAAATCACTGCAGATGGTGACTGCAACCATGAAATTAAAAGACGCTTGCTCCTTGGAAGAAAAGTTATGATCAACATAGACAGCATATTCAAAAGCAGAGACATTACTTTGCCAACAAAGGTCCGTCTAGTCAAAGCTATGGTTTTTCCAGTAGTTGTGTACGGATGTGAGAGTTGGACTGTGAAGAAAGCTGAGCGGCGAAGAATTGATGCTTTTGAAGTGTGGAGTTGGAAAAGACTCTTGAGAGTCCCTTGGACTGCAAGGAGATCCAACCAGGCCATCCTAAAGGAAATCAGTCCTGAATATACATTGGAAGGACTGATGCTGAAGTTGAAACTCCAATACTTTGGCTACCTGATGCAAAGAACTGACTCACTGGAAAAGACCCTGATGCTGGGAAAGATTGAAGGCAGGAGGAGAAGGGGACAACAGAGGATGAGATGGTTGGATGGCATCACCGACTCAATGGACATGAGTTTGAGTAGAATCTGGATGTTCATGATGGACAGGGAGGCCTGGCATGCTGCAGTCCATGGGGTTGCAAAGAGTTGGACATAACTGAGTGACTGAAGTGAACTGAACTGAAATGTAACAACTGCACCTATCAACCCCAAGTACTTGTTTTTGATTGATAGCTTCACTCCTTGTTTCTCTGACAGTGGCCGGAAGCCAGTGATTTCAAAGGCAGTGGGAGAATTAATTATAACATGTGAAACATACTCAACCTTCAGATCTGAAATGACAGGTAAATAACACAATTTGAAAGGAAAAGAGTCTCTCTCCTTAGACAACGTTTATGTCCTCTCGCTCACAATGTAAATATGACAACTCACAATAACGCTGCTCTTAGCCTCACAACCGCATTTGTGCAGGTGCTATCACAGAGAAAAATGAGCATCTATCTTGCAGCTTCAAATGTGTCCACAAATGGTAATTTGAGGCAGACATTCTTACTAAACAAGAATTTCCCTCAGTGCCAATTGCTTCTAAGGGCTGGTCAGTTAAAGGTGACAAATATTCCTACTCATTAAAGGAGATGCCATTGAGAATGGGTCCCACTTAATGCAAAGATGCTTCAAGTGGCAGGTCACCAGATAAAGGAACTCAGGATCCCAGGGCTCAAGCGACACCTCCCATGTGCCACAGCAAATGGCTAGAGGGCTTTGGGCTGATTGGGTCAAAAAATAGTAGATATGACAACACTGAGAATGTGATTCTACATGTCAACCATTGTGATGTCCCCACCACAGCAAAATGGTGAATGTCAGGCTAAGACTGTCAATGCTGGGCTAAGACCAACAAATAGAGATCCCACTACCTTTTAACCACTCACTACTTCTCTGACTGGTATTTACTAGGGAATTGTGACAAACTGGACAGTGGGCCCCTGTTTGGCTTCTGTAGGCAGTAAAGTTTATGTATCTTGTTGTCAAATACCATATTGATACTATACATCAGCAAGGAATACGATAAAAATTTACTCCTGGGGAGAAATAGCACTGAACCAAGCTATATTAGGACCTTGACAGACAACTAGAGAAGGGATTTCTAGAAGAATTTCCAAAGAACCACTTGAACACGAACAACTCATTTTTGCTGTTCTGCTTTGTATGTTCTGGTTGCTGTTTCCAGGCAGTGGAGGATGAATGGCAACACTATGGCATCCCTAAATCCTTGAGCTTCTCCCAACCACATTCAGGAGACACACACATATTACCTAATTCTGTGTGTGTGCATGCATCTGTGTGTGTACACATAATGCACACACAGACACACACACAGGCCAAATGAACTACGAGAAAAGCCTCAGAAGAAAAGAAAATGCTGTAAGAATATAAAAATGGAAGAACTGAGGGACATTGTGGAAGGCCTCACTGAGGTCACGGTCACTCAGCTGAAGGATGAAGACAGAAGGGAAAGGCAGGAACGAGTAAGCAATGCAGGCATGCCTCATTTGACTGCACTTTACGTCGCTCTGCAGATAGTGTGTTTTACATAAATGAAGATTCAAGGCAACCCTTGGTGGAGCAGGTCTATGGGCATCATTTTTCCAACAGCATTTGTTCACTCCCTGTCTTTATATCATAGTCTGGTAATTCTCACAGCTTTTTGAGCTTTTTCATTATTATTATATTTGTTATGGTGATCCAGATGGTGCAGTGGGTCCACCGGAAAGAATCTGCCTGCCCATGTTGGAGATGCAAGAGATGCAGGTTCGATCTCTGGGTCGGGAAGATCCCCTGGAGGAGGAAATGACAACCAACTCCAGTATTCTTGCCTGGAAAATCCCATGGACAGTGGAGCCTGGTGGGCTATTGGTGATCCAGATGGTGCAGTGGGTCCACCGGAAAGAATCTGCCTGCCCATGTTGGAGATGCAAGAGATGCAGGTTCGATCTCTGGGTCGGGAAGATCCCCTGGAGGAGGAAATGACAACCAACTCCAGTATTCTTGCCTGGAAAATCCCATGGACAGTGGAGCCTGGTGGGCTATAATCCATGGGGTTGCAAAAGAGTCAGACCTGACTGAGCGTACATGGTGACCTGTGACCTTGGATGTTACTACTATAACTCACTGAAGGTTCAGATGATGGTCAGCAGTTTTTTTTTTTAGCAATAAAGTACTTTTAAATTAAGGTATGTATCTTTTTTTTTTTTTTAAGACATAATGCTGTTGAACACAATAGGCTCCAGTGTAAACATGACTTTAAAAAAAAAAAAATCATGTGACTTGCTTTATTGTGATAATCACTTTATTGTGGTGGTCTGGAACCAAACCCACAGTATCTTGGGCAGATGTCTGCTTGTACCAATACTGAGAAAGAGGAAACCATAGTGCTTTCAAGAAATGGAAAGCAAGCCATTGTGCGTGGAAGCAGAGGACAAGGAGAGAGTATGGTGTCATATAAAGCTGGCAGGTTCGTAGGATTTTGATCTTTTCCAAAGTGCAACGGTGTAAAAGGTTTTCAGAGGAGGAGCAGTACCACATGCTAAGAGTCTAGTTAAACTATGACAAATACATGGTGCGGGGAGGGCAAGAGTAAATGTAATAGATAAGCCAGGAAGCTATCATGGTTCCAGATGCAAAATGGTGGTGGTCTAGAGACACAGCCAGTTCCTTTACAGATGTCCCTTTTCTATCTCTTTCTAAAGCTCCTAAAGGACAGTTTCCTTTCCATTCCTTTCTTCAGCATCTGCAGTCTTTCCTACCCCTCTCTCCTCTTGTTTCACAAAACCCATTGTCTCTATCTTGAAAAACAATAATAAAACCCCAGCAAGATGCATTATGACTCATACAGATATCTCCACTACTTGCCATCTTCTTTCCCCTCTATGTTTTCTTATAGTTACTTGGCTGCGTTGGGTCCCAGCTGTGGCACATGGGATCTTTGTGGTGTCATGTGGGATCGTGCACTCCTGCTGTGCGAGCATTTTCCGGTTGTGGCGCACAGGCTCTTCATTCCCCTGTGGCAGGTGGGATCCCAGTTCCCTGACGAGGGATCACACTCGCATCCCTTGCACTGCAGGGCAGACACCCAGCCACTGGACCACCAGGGAAGTTCCGCCCTCTATTTCTAGAGAAATAATTTCTTCTCAGAGTGGGAGGTGCCCGGTGCCTCTGTTTCTTCTCTTCTCCATCTGGTGAAAATCTGGCTTTTGTCCTCATCACTCCCGCGAAACAGTTCCTGACCTGACCCCGATGGTCGCAGTTACCTCCCTGGTGATATCTGCACGCCTCCTGTTGACCGTGCTGGAGTTTGCTACATTGGACGGTACGGTCCATGCTCATTACCTGGGATCCTTTCCTTCCTTTGTTTTTGGGGGCCTTAATCCTTAGGGCTCCTCTCTTAGCTCCTCCATCTCCTCACTCTTGAGTTACCTTCAAGGCTTTTACCCTCCTTGTACTTCCTCACTGTGAATTTCTGCCAGAGGGAGGACGCAGATGCCTCTTCTGTGGGTCACTCCCTTGTAGAACTGAACACAGCTCAATGTGGGTTTCTCCTCCAACTTCTAAAATCCACCCATAGCCTTAAAATTTTGGGAGATATACCTGCCTTTATGTACCATCATCACTACATTCTCAAGTGCTCAGAAAGTACCCCCTCATTTTCCCAGTAAGGGAATTGCTGATGACTTGATGCTCCTAACAGGCAAACTGTACTCTGTAAGCTGCCAGGGGAAATTAAAGCATAAACTAGTACCTCCCCACAAATGCTTCCCTCCAAAAAATCTAACTTGTCCACCTCTCTTATTAGTTTTTCCTGCACACTTCTACCAGATACCAGATCAAATCATATGAAAACTGTATCTAAGACTGCTTAAAACAAACAAAATAACAAAAACACTTTTCTATTCAAGTGAAGATTCTCCGGCCTGGCACTCAAGTCCTTTTCCTTTTTTTTGACCATGGCACATGGGATCTTAGTTTCCTGACCAGGGAGAGACTCCATGCCCCCCGCAGTGGGAGCACTGGACCACCAGCAAAGTCCCTCAAGGGCCTTTCCAATAAGATCTAACCTCCCTCTCCATCTAAGTTACAGCTTCACTCACCTACCCAAACTCCAGGACAAATACACTGTTCTACTCTGTATTCCCCACTCTTAATTTTCTGTAGTAAAATAAACTTATTTGGGAATAGTTTTAAATTTATAGAAAAGTGTCAAAGATAAGCTAGAGAGTGCTTATATGCCCTGTACCCAGTACCCCAGTCCCAGCATCTTATGTCCTCAAAGAACACTTTTCAAAAGTAAGACACTATCACTGGCACACTGCGGGTAACTCAACTCCAGATCTCGCCAGGTTTTCCTGTCCCAGGATCCAAACCAGGACACCACACTGCATTCAGCACGCTTGCTTTTTATTAGCCTAAATATCTCCTCTCCCTATCAATTTGTTCCTACGCACCTTCTGGCTTTCTTCTTTTCCCTGCTACTTCCAGACTTCTGCCATGGAACTCTCTTTCTACTTGCCTTCATTGTGAAACCTCCTGCAGGAAAGTTGCCTGCTTCTTTCTCTTTTCTTCTAATGCTTCCAGAACTCTTTTCTCCACTAAATTGACTCTTACTGTATACTCCCATATCAATATCGGTACACAAAATACAGAAGGAATCAACACTCACTGATTCATTTCTAACCAAGAGTGAAGTAAAATTATGTTGTAAAGGACTCATTTCAAGTGTAATTTCCTGCCCCCACCCCCTACCTCCATTTTCCTACTAAAGAAATTACTGATGACTTGACTCTCCTAATAACCAACCTCTCCCCACCCAGAACCAAAAGAACTTACTTTCCTTTTGAGGTTCATCAGTAGAGGCAACAGTTTTGAAAGAAATATATGTAATTTATCATGCCCAAAGAAAATGTTTTTCTTGAACAACTGCTTTATTTGGCAAACATGTGCCACTTTGTAGCACTGGTATAATGCATGTTTGGTAGAAGAAGCAGCTTTAGATTTTATCTGAGTTCTGAGTGGACTGGTGGGTGACATATGTACTGTAATATATTCCTCAATTAAATACGTGGATAGAAATAGAATTTAAATATTCAGGAATAATAATTGCTGGGGAGAGGAGCCCTAAGCGATATTCCTCACTGTCTATCATTTTTCTATTCTTACTTCTCAAATTTAGGGCTTATTAACATTTTTCTAATATTTTTCCCTCAAGCGAGCAGAAAGGTGAATGCTGAAGTAAAACTGAAAAGTAACAGAAAGTTACATTACAAGGTAGTCTTATCATAATTTGTACCCTCGCTGGTCGTGTTTACACAATTCTGGATGGTTCTTAAGAATAAATTGCAACTTGAGGGAGAAATTACTATTTATACAGGCTTTTACCAAAGAGAAGAAAACAGAAAATGAAAAAATCTAAGGAGACAGAAGTTGAAAAATAATAGTAGATATTTATGAAGCATTTACCATCATCTGTTATACATGGTTATGTATATGACCAACCTAGATAGCATATTCAAAAGCAGAGACATTACTTTGCAAACAAAGTGATAGAGTGATTATAGTCATTCTCTCCTCTAATCATCAAAATCACTCCCATCAATCTATTATACCTCCCATTTTACAGATGAGAAAACAGAGCCTCAGAGACTAACCCCTTGGGCCAAGATCACACATCAACAATTGGTGGAACTGAGTGCACTCTTGATTGCTAAGCCCAGGTTTCACGACATTGCCTCCCAAGGGAAGGTGAAAGTATTTCATTTCAGGTCATGATTTCATTCTAGGAAGGGAAGAGCTCTCTCTTGAGGCTTTCACAGCAAGGAGAGACCCTTTCATTCCTGCCTATCTCCAACAGCTTGGAGGAACAAGTATTTGCTGCGCATTCTGGAGAATCCAGGAAGTATGGTGTACAAATGAAAGATTTTCTTCCCCCAAGTGCTTTCTGTGTGGCAGGACTAGCAGAAGAAAGAGGATAAACTGGAAAACGCAGTCAGGGACAGAAACCTCAGAGGAGAAGGCTCCTGCAGAAGCTGTGAAAACCTTACTGGGCTTATAGCAAAAGTCTTTTCTTCACATTACAAATGTTGACATCAATATTATCATGTAAATGCCTGTGAACAGAACAATACCTCCTGGAGGTAAAAATGAGTCACCTTAAAAAAAAAAAAAAAGAAAGACATCACAGATCACTATGCAGGGTATTTTTTTGCCATACTAAGGGAGCATGTCATATCTCAGCTCCCCACCAGGTATTTAAACATTGCCCCCTGCAGTAGAAGTGCAGAGTCCTGACCACCAGACCACCGGGGAAGTTCCACCATGCAGATTTATGGTGGTAACACTTTCTAGTGACAATTTGCCGAGAGTCACTCTGTTCCACTGAGTCAAAGCTCTGGTGTTCTACGTCGTGTCCTACCCTGCGACCCCATGGACTGCAGCATGCCAGGCTTCCCTGTTCTCCACGATCTCCAGAGTTTGCTCAAGTTCATGTCCATTGAGTCAGAGGTCCTATCTAACCATTTCTTCCTCTGCCACTCCCTTCTCCACCCACCTTCAATCTTTCCCAGCATCACGGTCTTTTCTACTGAATCAGTTCTTTGCATCAGGTGGCCAAAGTATTGGAGTTTCAGCTTCAGGATCAGTCCTTCCAAAGAATATTCAGGACTGATTTCCTTTAGGATGGACTGGTTAGGAAACTCCTAAATTTAAGGATGTACACAACTGCTCTATGTGACTCCTGAGGAACTCTTACAGTCAGTGAGGTAGACAGAACAGGTTGTCTCCAAGTGTCTAGCGGCCCTCTGGGGCCCCACATGGACCACCTTCTTTCTTAAAGGACGCTTCTGGCTGGAATGCCTCCCGATGACCTCTCCGTACCTGTGTCATAACCACCACCAGCGAGATTGGTGGAGTAGAGACCCTGTTCCTCCAGAAAGTGCCAGCATGCTCTGCCTTCATGTCCAAGTTGTCCCCAGGACCCACACAATGATCTTTAAGACAGAGGTCAATGGCTGACCCTTGATTCACAGAGATGGTCTAAGCCAGTTCTAATAATATCATCATGGATGTTATTGTATTGTATTCTCAAAGAAAAACTATAACGAGAGGAACATGTAAGAGGGCTCTGGTCTCCTGTGATTTGCTTATGATGGGGTTTGCAAATTCACAGGCCTGGAGCACCTACTTAGAGCTCATTAACTAGAAAGCCTGGCTATGAGAAACTGAAGCCCTTTTGATTTGTTTTTCTTGATAGAGACATGGGGGTAAGAAATAGTTCACTCTGATTGGGACTGACATACACATGTTACCTACTACTACTGGCATATGCACATTGCTATGTGTAACATATATATAAAATGGATTAATAAGGACCTACTGTATAGCACAAGGAACTCAATACTCTGTAATGGCCTACACGGCGAAAGAATCTAACAGAGTAGCTGTATGTATATGTATAGTTGATTCACTTTGCTGTACATCTGAAACTAACAACATTGTAAATCAACTGCCTCAACAAAAGTTTTTAAAAAAGAAAATGCAATTGAATTGTTGCATTTGTACAATTAGAAAATGTCCATGGGTTAAAATGCATCTGGTAAGGTACAACTTATATTGATAATAATTCCTCTCTTATTAAAAAAAAAAAAAAAGGAGATAGTTCACTCTCCTTCTTTCCCTTCAGAAAAACAATTATTTCAATCTTGATGATAAATGCATGTGACACCAATCCTCATTGTTGGGAAGACAAAATGAAGAGATGGGGACTCTGGCCCCCTGGGAAGCATATGTTTCAACTGCAAGATCAGTGCCCTTGTGCGTGAATGATGTCACATGGGGGTGTGGCTCTGAAATCAGACTGTGATATTTCAAAAACAATTGGAAATCTAGGTGCTTGCTTTGTTTTGAACCCTAGCCCATTAATCCCAAATTTTCTTAATTACTGTGTGGGTCACACAAGACAGGTTTGTGTCTTTAAACAGCAAGAGAAGGCTCAAATCAAGAGGAGAACTCGCCTCCTGATTCCTAATTGCAGAATTTGAGAAACACTGATCATACTTAGGGTTCCAATTGCTTTCCTTATATGCCATGCAATCATGATCCTTGTTAATTTATTCAATACATATTTACCAAGAATTTACTATATGTAAACATCTACTTCTGCTTCACTGACTATGCAAAAGATTTTGACTGCGGATCACATAAAACTGAAAAATTCTTATAGAAATGGGAGTACCAGACCACCTTATCTGTCTCCTGAGAAACTTGTATGTGGGTCAAGGAGCAACAGTTAGAATCTTACATGGAACAACTGACTAGTTCAAAATAGGGAAAGTAGTATGACAAGGCTGTATATTGTCACCCTGTTTATTTAACTTATATGCAGAGTACATCAAGCAAAATGTTGGAGTGGATGAATCACAAGATTGAATCACTATTGTCAGGAGAAATATCAACAACCTCAGATATGCAGATGATATGACTCTAATGGCAGAAAGTGAAGAGAAAGTAAAGAGCTTCCTGATCAGGGTGAAAGAGAAGAGTGAAAAAGCTTGTTTAAAACTCAACAGTCAAAAAACTAAGATCATGGCATCTCACTTCATGGCAAAGAGATGGGGAAACAATGGAAAGAGTGGCAGACTTTATTTTTTGGGGCTCCAAAATCACTGCAGATGGTGACTGCAGCCATGAAATTATAAAAGACTCTTGGAAGAAAAGCTGTAACAAACATAGACAACATATTAAAAAGCAAAGACATCACCTTCCAACAAAGGTCCCTATAGTGAAAGGTATGGTTTTTCCAGTAGTCATGTATGGATGTGAGAGTTGGAGCATAGAGAAGGATGAGCGCCAAAGAATTGATGCTTTTGAACTGTGGTGTTGGAGAAGACTCTTGAGAGTCCCTTGGACTGCAAGGAGATCCAAGCAGTTAATCCTAAAGGAGATCAAAGTTGAATATTCATTGAAAGGACTGATTCTGAAACTCCAGTACTTTGGCCACCTGATGCAAAGAGCGATTCATTGGAAAAAGACTCTGATATTGAGAAAGATTGAAAGCAAATGGAGAAGAGGGGAGCAGAAAATGAGATGGTTAGATAGTATCACTGACTCAGTGGACAGGAATTTGAGCAAACTCAGGGACATGGTGAGGGACACGGAAGCTGGCAGGTTGCATTCCATGGGGCTGCAATTAGTCAGACACGACTTAGTGACTGAACAAGAAAGCACTTTATTATGTTCTGTGGAGTATGCCCATGTTTCCACAGGGAGGGTGCATGTGTATTATATTTTTAATAAAACACAGATATAAAAAATTACATATATACATACATGATATGATACAGTTCATGTTTCTTAGAATATACAATGTGCCAAAGAGAAAGAAAAAGAACTCCAAAACTGAAACATGATGGCTAAACCATCACTAGAGAGCTTTTATTAATGACACAGGCTTTGTGAGATGAAATCTAAGGATTACATAGATACTCTGCTGACACACCTGGGGTTTATTTTTAAGCCAAATGCATCCTTGTGGGCAGTTATTGATAAGGTATAGACATAGAGAAACAGAAACCGTTAGCAGAGATGTGACTGGCCATGACATTTTTGAGACACAGCCTAAGGGTTAGCGTGAAAAATGAAGGCAAGATCCATTTATCACCGGAAAAGAGGAAGAATCAGTCACTGCATGGCTGTCCTCCCAGCGATGGAGAAACATTTTCAATATGGAAAGCATTTGAGGGAGAAGTCGTGTTTTCAGACACTGTTTTCTGAGGGGTGGGTTATCACTTTGGGGTTTCAGGCAAATGTTTTTGCGGGGATATACTGAGGAGAACGTTAGAGAAAGGAGTGTTGAAAAGTCACTTGGAAACTGAATACCCCCCCCCCGAACACCCATCTCCCGTCTGCTGGTATGTGTGCGCATGCTATGTCACTTCAGACATATCTGACTCTTTGCAACGCTATGGACTAGAGCCCGCCAGGCTCCCCTGCCCACGGGATTCTCCAGGCAAGAATACTAGAGTGGGTTGTGACGCCCTCCTCCAGGGGGTTTTCCTGACCCAAAGACTGAATCTGCATCTCTTAAGTCTCCTGCATTGGCAGGCAGGTTCTCCCCTGGCAAGCTTCTCTATTTGGCTGCTAAGACACTTCAGTTGTGTCTGACTCCTTGCGACCCTATGGACCGCGGCTGGCCAGGCTCCTCTATCCATGGGATTTCCCAGGCAAGAACACTGGAGCCAGTTACCATTTCCTCCTGCGGGCGACCTTCCTGAGCCAGGGATCAAACCTGCATCTCTCTTATGTCTCCTACATTGACAAGCTGGGTCTTTAACTCTAGCACCACCTGGGAAGCCCTCGGCTGGTATATGTCTTCCTGATACTGATTCCCACAGTGATGGGGAACGACAGCAGAAGTGTGTCTCTGCAATAGAGGGGCTACAGGAACCTCCTCTTTTATATCCTGCCAGGTCTAGGGACCTAGTGTTGACATTTCCAGGTTTGCTTTTGGACATCCACGATCTGAAAGCTCATTATTCCTCTCCCTATTTTGGTTCCTCTGTGTTAAAAAATGATGTTCTGGCAGTTGGAGAAGGCAAGCATGTGCATTTTCTAAGTAGGAATCACACAGAGTTGAACATCGCTTTACCCAAATAAAACTTTTTTGCTTTCAGACTTTTGGTGGACATGTTCCTTTTTTTAGCTTAAAAATTTTCTGGTCTGTATTAACAGCTTCTTTCACCCGCTTAGTCTCTCCCGTTTTGCCAGCTGTGGACCCCGCCAGTGTGATTTCTTTTGTGTCCTGCTTTAAACAGTCTTAGAAACAGACGGTATTCTGCCATCAATCCATGCAGAGAAATTGCTCTGACAATGAATGGCGGCTCTGTGCAGGAATCAAAGCCAGGGCATGGCTTCATCATATCTTCAAAAAAAAAGTCTGCTTTTTTTATTTTGTCTGTTATTAACAAAAAGTATACTCAAAGCACTGAGATAGAGGTTAAATCAAGAAACCAGGCAATGAGAAACTCAACTTCCGTGATGTTATTTCTTTTATCTGTAAGCTATAATAGGATCTAGCTCTCTTTTAAAAAATTTTCAGGTATGAATCCCTGGATAATTACAATGAAAATAATGCTGGTTAACATTTATTAAGTACATATTATGTCTCAGGCACTGTGCTAAGTACTTTTAAAAAGGATAATAACCTTCTAGAAAAGGAAATATTATTAAAGCCCCATTTTACCCCACTGGTGTAGCTGAGCCAAGATTTGAGTTAAGGCAGTCTGATAGCTGATAGCATATTCGTCATTGCTTCTCTAAACCGCCTTAGAAGATGACCTGAAGACTGCTGCTGTTCATGACAACAAACAGGGGCACCCACTAAGTTAGTTTATAAAAGGTAGCTGGCCAGAAACTAAATAACACAATTGAAAAGGAACAAAGAAAATTCAAATTAGCTAATATGAATGCTAACTGTTAACAGGGCTTTCAAAATGCCCAAGTGACCTGGAAGATGACAAACCCATGGCCCATGGGCAGCCAAAATTGGGCAGGCTGGCCAAAGGGTAAAACTGCACTCTGCTCCTATAGCCTGCTCCGGGCTACCGTGCCTCCTCTTTTACAAACCGAAGAATGAGCCGGGCTTAGCTTTTGCAGAGAGGATGAAAGGTGGGGAGAGAATCAGACAGCCACTGACCTACAACTGGCCTGGCTCCCTGCATTGGGTTACTCCTGCTTATCAACCCTCTGTCAGATGCTATTAAGGTTATAATGATCCTTCTTTTATCTTAACACCTACCAGGAGGACAGAGCCTAGGGAAAGGAAAATATGAACCTTAAATGATTGCAACTATTGATCTAAGAATTACTTTTGAGCCCCATCTTGAGGATGTGCTAGTTTGCTTCAGTAATTCCTTTACTCAACTAGGAAACATTTAGGTATGGCACTGGGCAAGAAGGATGCAATGACCAATGAGATACGCCACTCTTGGAATGCCCACAGAATCCTAAATCACAGCAGGGGCAGCAGGCTCTAGGGCAGCAGAGCTGAAGCAGCTGGCCCATGTAGATTTTGGCTTTGCCCCCCTTCCACTGTGAAGGCTGTTGCTATATTACATTTCCCGGCCTCGCTTGCATCTTGGTAGGGCCACATAACTCTTAGTGGAAAGGGAGAGGAAGCCATGGGTCAGGGATCAAGAAAGTGGTACTTTTCCTGTGGCTGAATGAAGAGGATGCTGACAATCAAAAGGCAGGCAGAGCCGACAACTGGAAGCAGTTTGCATTCCTGAATAGGTATGGGGAAGGCTGGACCCTCAGCAGTTGGACTGTGATGCAAGTGATCTTCTGAGGTAAGCTGCTGGGGGAATCCAAGCATTTCTAGCATCACCTTAACCTAACACATGACCTATAAGCAAAGTATTGTTGACGATCCATTCTGTGATGAACCATTTTGAGTCTTACAAGACCTAAATACATCCCATATTTTCAAGATCTTGTTTGGTATTCCACTGTTGCTTGTATATGCCACTAACAATTACTAAGAACACTTTTATCGTAAAAATGAGTTGTAAATCAGGTGTCTTTTTCTTGACAAAATAGATTCAGTCTAGGAAATATTTTTATAAATTCCTTTACTGTAAATTAATCTGTGGTTCACATGTTCTAAGGAATTTCTTATTTAAAGGATCCTTGTGGGTAAATCACTTGAAAGAGAAAAAAAATACCTCCCATGAGCTAGGCACTGTGTTAAGATCTTTTTATAAATCATGTTGTTTCAATTCATCCTCATAAAAATCCTATGGAGGAGGAACCTGGAGAAAAGCATTGGCTCAAAGTCACACAATGGCCAGGATCTGAGTCCATTACCTGCTATCTACTGTACATATATTTTCTCAACAGTGTAGTAAATAAGAACACCACCTCTCATTTTTGGCAAAACAGCAATCTCTCTGAACCCCCTATCCAATTACTTATATTCCTATAACTGTCATGGGAAAATAAAAATAATTCAAAAAAGTGAGTATAAAACTACTACCTTTAAAGGCCTATACCACAAACAAAGGAGAGATAAGATATAGTGGAAAGAGTACTCATCTGAAATTAAATGTCTATGATATTATTCTGGCTCAACCATTGGGCTGGTGGACTTTCTCACCTGCCAATCAGCCACCTTCCACTGACAATCTTCTGGTTTCCCTTTAGGGGCCATCTCTCCCACGCTTTCAACCCAAGTGGGTTTTGACGGTCTCCTCCCATTTCTAGGTGCCCAGGAATCGCCTGACTCTATCATGGTCAAACAAAGCATGGTATTCCTTTGACCACAGAGGTCAGGAATAGGCAGGCAATGTAAGACAGGTCAAGTAGATCTAGTAAGACTCAATGACAAGCAGATCTAGTAAGGTTCTTAGAACTATTGGAAAATGAATGGCTTGTCTCTGTTGAGATTGCTAAAAGATGGAATGAATGCTCAGAACTACCTGTGGAAGAGGTAGGCTCTAAGCAAGTGAGAAAAGGAAGGGTGATAGATGAACATCCAGCTTCTACTTTGAGACAAAGAATGGAGCGAATCTTGAACAAAAGAGATCCAAGTGTAAACCCCTAGAATCAGCTCTTCTTGGACTTTTTTGTCATTTCAGTCAATACATTTCCTTTTTGATTGCAGTTGCTGCTGTTAAATTAGATATTAGAGTTCCATCATTTACAATTGATGAATACTGAAAAGAACATCACTTAATTACTTGATAAGTAATATTCAGGAAAAAAATGTTAAGTACTAATGCCTTAAAAAAATTAGTACACAGAACATAAAGATGTGAGACTGATGAAAGCACCACTCTGGCTTGATACAAGGCTTAGATCTTCCGGCTCCCTGGAACACAAATTAGAATCTTGAACAGCACATGCTCCCTATTTGGACCCTGGGAATGATCATTTCTATGCTTTGTGAGATGGCTGCCTGAATACAATAAAGCACCACGTCAGAAAAGAATATCTAACAAAGTACCTGATATTGAATAAGTCTTAATAATGTAAGTTAAAGAAAAGAACGGAGAAAATAGAGAAAAAAGGGGTTCACCTATTGGATTTGAGTCACTGGAAATTATACTGGTCCCTAGTCCTGCCTTCAGGTCAGTCCAGGGAGTATTAAGATATTTTCCTACAAATTCCAACTATCTAAGCCCCATGCTAGTGGTCCTGCTGGGAGAGACAAGCACTGAACCCAGTACAAAGAGGAAGCATGATAGATATCTATTGTTTTTACCTGCCTGGTTCTCATCACCTTCTTTTAAAGCAATGTCTGTCTTTCTTGTTTACTCCCAAGCAAGGACATTCCCTGGGGAGACTTTACCTCCAATCTACTTTCTTTCTCCTGGCCACGCTGATTGCTTTAGGAAAGAGCATTTGCCCCAAAACTATTCCAATGAGCTCCCCAGGAGGGGAAGATTCCCTGGAGGAGGGCAAGGCAACCCACTCCAGTATCCTTGCCTAGAGAAACCCACGGACAGAGGAGCTGGGCAGGGGTCACAGAGAGTCGGACATGTCTGAGTGACTAAGCACAGCACATTTCAATGAGAATCAATCTTGGGATTTTGTTGCTTAGAGTCACAAAAAACTAAGATCATGGCATCTGGTCCCATCACTTCATGGCAAACAGAAGGGGGATAAAGTAGAAGCAGCAACTGATTTTCTTGGGCTTAAAAATCACAGTGGATGGTGACTGCAGCCATGAAGTTAAAAGACTTGGAAGGAAAGCTGTACAAACCTAGACAGCATATTAAAAAGTAGTCATCACTTTGCCAACAAAGGTCCATATATTCAAAGCTGTGGTTTTTCTAATAGGCTTGTATGGATGTGAGAGTTGGACCATAAAGAAGGCTGAGCGCCAAAGAATTGATGCTTTTGAACTGTGGTGCTGGAGAAGACTCTTGAGAGTCCCTTGGACTGCAAGGAGAGCCAACCTGTCCATTCTGAAGGAGATCAGCCCTGGGATTTCTTTGGAGGGAATGATGATGAAGCTGAAGCTCCAATACTTTGGCCACCAGATGTGAAGAGCTGACTCATTAGAAAAGACCCTGATGCTGGGAAAGACAGAAGGCAAGAGGAGAAGGAGACGAGAGGATGAGATGGTGGGATGGCGTCATCAACTCAATGGACGTGAGTCTGCGCAAGCTCCAGGAGATGGGGAAAGACAGGGAGGCCTGCCGTGTTCCAGTCCAGGGGGTCGCAGAGCTGGACACGACTGAGAGACTCAACGACAGTAACAAGAAGGAGAAGCTCTACCACAATTTGGCTGGGTTATCACATAGATAGGAAAGTCTGTATCTACAGACTGAATCTAGCAGAACCCATTTTGTCATGACAAAGGGAAGTCTTCCTAAAAATGAGGCCAAAAGGAAAAAAAAAAAAAAACACAGCCAAGAGGTGGAGACAGTGTGTCTTGATGAGCTGATTCAAGCATCTAGATCCAGCCACACCTTTAGCTAGAACTTTGCTGCTCATGTCCCAGGCATTGAATCTCCCTTTACTTTTTGCTGAAGCTGGCTGAAATTCACTTGCTGTCAATTTTAAAGGACAGAATCCTGTCTAATACTGTAAGCAACAGCATTCCACACGGCTTGGTATCTAAGGTAAGCAACAGCATTCCACAGGGCTTGGTACCTTCCTAAACCAGAAGTTGAACTTTATGCATGGCTTCTGGTAATGGCATCAGGTACAAAAAAAGGGGGGGGGGAGAAGAGCAGAAAATTTGAGTGTGACACATTGGGTTTTACTTTTCACCTTCTTTCTATCCTGGAAAAAGGGGTGAGACTAATTCAAGGTTCACAAACAGCAGGCTTTTGGCAAAGATAACTCACAAATATGTTTTTTTTTTCTATGCAGATAGACACTTTTTTGGGGGGTAGGGAGGCTTCCCTGGTGTCTCAGCTGGTAAAGAATCCACCTGCAATGTGGGAGACCTGGGTTTGATCCCTGGGTTGGGAAGATCCCCTGGAGAAGGGAAAGGCTACCCACTCCAGTATTCTGGCCTGGAGAATTCCATGGACTGTATAGTCATGGGGTTCCAAACAGTCAGACATGAATAAGCGACTTTCACTTCACTTCTTTTGAAAATTGTAGTTGATTTACAATGTTATGTTAGTTTCAGGTGTAAAGTGAATCAGTGATACACACACACACTTTTTTTTTTTAGATTTTTTCCCAATAGACGTTATTATGAGATATTGAACATAATTCCTGGTGTTATATAATAGGTCCTTGTTGTCCATGAATATGTTTTGTGTGGCCATTTTATTTCCTTATCTCCTAGCATAATACCTGCCTACTTAAACGCTGTCTTATAAAGCATTAGTTGAGCATTTACTGTCTTACACCCACCCACCTGGTACTTGTAGACATCTGAATTTACAGTCCTTTGACTAATGTTTTCTTGGGGCACTTGAGTACCATCATGTCATGTTTCTACCTTGGATTTGCCAATTTCTAAAGTCTAAACTCATGAATTTGCCCGTTTACTATGACAGGGCAGACCCAAACAGGGATGAATGTGGAAGAGCACACCTGCCTGCTTCAACTTCTCTCTGGACCCTGTGAAGTTACTATCCTGGGGATTTTTGTATTGATGAGAGGATTGTTCATGCATTCAGGAAGCAGGTGATATCGAAGCATCCCACAGGGCCTGTATCTTAGCGATCAATCCATCCGACTTTTCTGCTGTTTCCCCTTTTCCTGCAGGGTGGGAAATCAATTGTGTGTTAGCTACTCTCTAGGTCTGAATCCAGGGAGCTTGGGAATTGAATTGCATATGGTTTCATTAGCAACATCAGCAAGGACACACACCCAAAAAAAAGGAAGGGGGGAAGAAACTCCCCTAAATGACTTTACCAAATAAAATGCACATTAATAAACACTTGAATTATCTTCCAATGACACTGAGGAAAGAACAGGAAAAATCAAAACAAATCCAGTGACCATATTAAATCATACAGTATGATACTCAGAAATGAAGATGGACTGGGGCAGGAGATCAGGAGGGAGAAACTCTGTACGTACATAGAATCTCTATACACACATGCCTTGACAGACTGTATAGTAAGGGAAAAATAAAGAAATTCTATTTTAGGATTAGATATGTGAAAATTTTTCCTGTTAGTTCAGATTGGCTCAAAATACCACACAGGGCTGCATTAATGAAGATTAAGTATATTTAGAGAGAATAATTCAGAAGACTTTATCAATTTGGCACTATTTCTTTCAACATGGAAAAAAAACTCCTAATTTAACAGGCTACAGATGAATTCCTAGATTTGTTGAAATAGTCTGGAGTTGAATAAATTGAGTAGGAGTCACAAATCATTTGTCTTTGGTATTTTAGGTTTTCCACCTTGAATTAAAACCCAAATAACACAAACTCTCAATTTTGGGCAATATTCTGAAGAGAGACTGGTACGCATTTTGATATTTCCTTCCAATGCATGACATCCCTGTTAACCTTCTTTTCACCCCTTTTTTTGGGAACAAAAGAATTACAATGACAAATGCAAATGTGTCAAATCTCATATTCACTGGCTGGCTGAAAGGAAAACAGAGTTTTATGCTTCTCTGGCACCCAAAAGTCACATAACTCCTCCTGCTGGAGGAGGCTAAAGAAGACAGGACCTGCGCCACTCTTTGGTCAATAACTATACACATGTGGTCGCACTTAAGGTTTATGTGACAATGGATCACTTAGCCTAGAATAGAAGGATGGATGATTTCTGTAAAACCACTGTTCCCACTTTACATGATCTAACCACAGAAGAAAAGTAAAGTGGTCCAGGTCACGTGCAAGTGAAAATCACACACACTGCTTCATTTATCAAAATGAAACCCCTAAACTGAAAGAGGAGAGTGAGAAAGTTGGCTTAAAGCTCAACATTTAGAAAACGAAGATCATGGCATCAGGTCCCATCACTCCATGGGAAATAGATGGGGAAACAGTGTCAGACTTGAGTACATCATGAGAAACGCTGGGCTGGAAGAAGCACAAGCTGGAATCAAGATTGCCGGGAGAAATATCAATAACCTCAGATATGCAGATGACACCACCCTTATGGCAAAGTGAAGAGGAACGAAAAAGCCTCTTGATGAAAGTGAAGGTGAAGAGTGAAAAAGTTGGCTTAAAGCTCAACATTCAGAAAACGAAGATCATGGCATCAGGTCCCATCACTTCATGGGAAATAGATGGGGAAACAGTGTCAGACTTTATTTTTTTGGGCTCCAAAATCACTGCAGATGGTGACTGCAGCCATGAAATTGAAAGATGCTTACTCCTTGGAAGGAAAGTTATGACCAACCTAGATAGCATATTCAAAAGCAGAGACATTACTTTGCCAACAAAAGTCCGTCTAGTCAAGGCTATGGTTTTTCCTGTGGTCATGTATGGATGTGAGAGTTGGACTGTGAAGAAAGCTGAGCGCCGAAGAATCGATGCTTTTGAACTGTGGTGTTGGAGAAGTCTCTTGAGAGTCCCTTGGACTGCAAGGAGATCCAACCAGTCCATTTTGAAGGAGATCATCCCTGGGATTTATTTGGAGGGAATGATGCTGAAGCTGAAACTCCAGTACTTTGGTCATCTCATGTGAAGCGTTGACTCATTGGAAAAGACTCTGAATGCTGGGAGGGATTGGGGGCAGGAGGAGAAGGGGACAACCGAGGATGAGATGTGGATGGCATCATTGACTCGATGGATGTGAGTCTGAGTGAACTCCGGGAGGTGATGGACAGGGAGGCCTGGTGTGCTGTGATTTATGGGGTTGCAAAGAGTTGGACACGACTGAACAACTGAACTGAATGCAGTGGTTTATACTAGCAGAGATCTACCTCATCAGTCCAGCAGGAATAAGGTCCTTAAAAAGGATGAATCTGTAAGAGGCAACCCTGAGGACACTGCCTGGGACTGTCTGCTGTTAACGCCATGGAAGATCTGTCCTCTGTCCTGTAGTCTTTTGGAACAAGAATGGCTTCCTCAGCTTTCTGTCTGCTCACCCTACTCAGGATTGGTCTTTCTAAGTTGTCAAGACTAGAGATAGCTGGGTAAAGAATGTACATTAACTCTACCCTTTTTTGTGGTTGTTTTTATAGTTGGAGGAAAATTGCTTTACAGTGTTGTATTGGTAACTTATTATTTTTGGAAAAAAAAAAAAAAAACACCATCTTTCTAGAGGCTCAAAGAGAGGTAGTGATGCCAGGAATTCTCTCCCTCCCTGCTGTGATGCTGACCACGCATCATCTTGTGAATGTCTGTGTGAAGGTGCAGGAGGAGAGTAGTTATTCCTTTTCTCAGCAGATGTTTGATCCCCGTGTTTACTTTTGTGGCTGCTCTAAAAGGTGAGCAAGAAGACTTTTTTGAAGAGCAGGCCTGGCCCTGGGGACAATTCTAGAGAAGGAATTGGCAACAGGATACACCAGAGAGAGAGAGGCGAGCTCAGCGTGGCTTGAAGGTCAGAATCTCAGGGCTTGATGGGAAATCACTGGCCTCGTGCTACTCAAAGTGTGGTTCAAGGATCAGCCTCATCAGAATTACTGGGAATCTTTTGTTAAAAAGGCCGTATCTCCAGCCTCACCCATAGAGTAGGGGAGCAGAGTAGATCTTCTGGCCCTGCTTCCAAAGATGGTGATGTTACTAACAAAATATGCTTTTTATCCAGATCCCCAGGTGATTCAAAGCACTTTTAGGTTTGAGAAGCACGGATCTGGTCCAGTGGTTCTGGAGTCTCTTGTAAAAAACAAAACAAAACAAAAAAACCCAGGCTAAGTGCTCACCTGGGCTCTGCTTAACAATTCCAGAGACAGACAGCCAAGGGCAGACAGTACATGAGAACGATTCTTTTCTTTTTAGACTAGGCTAGTTAGGCAGATAGTGGATAGAAGGGGATGAATTGCTGTGCTCTGATTTGCAAGTGGAGGTCAGTAGTTAGTCACCCTTTGAAACAGCTAATCTTTATAGCACAGATGTCCTAAAAGGTTTGAAGGAAGCAGGAAGAGGACTTTGGTCCACTGAGCCTCCTTCCACAGTATATATAGTATTGGGAAAAAAGCTAGCATTGTTGTGAGAATGATTCATGACAATTAGTTGTCATCAATTAACGTGTGTGTTTATTTGGCCACATGCTCTTTTTCATACTATGATGAATAGATTGATGCTAGCGGTGGCTCCCAGACTTGAGCGTGCGTCAGATCACACAGACAGCTTTGTAAACAAGATTTCTAAGCCCTATTCCCAAAGTTTTTGATTCTGTTGATGGGACAGGAACCATCATTTCCATTTCTAGCAGTTCTCAGGGGATATGATACTGGTTATAGAAGTAGTAGCTTCAGATGCATTGTTACTACCTTAGGAAATACATAGACCCTTATTATTGTATTTTAAAAATGTTTATTTAGCTGCACGGGGTCTCAGTTGTGGAGTGCATGCATGCTAAGTAGCTTCAGTCGTGTCTGACTCTCTGCGGCCCTATGGACTGTAGCTCACCAGGCTCCTCTGTCCATGGGATTCTCCAGGCAAGAATATTGGAGTGGGCTGCCATGCTCTCCTCCAGAGGATCTTCCCAACCCAGGGATGGAACCCATGTCCCTTAAGTCTCCTGCATTGGCAAGTGGGTTCTCTACCCCTAGCGCCACCTGAGACGACCTCCAGGTCATGGGTCATGGAATAACCTAGGACAAGTTAAAATACAAAAATAACCTCACAACATTCTCTGAGAGTGTTGTTTTCAAACACTGATTCTAAATTTCTGCTTCTGCAACCTACATCCAAGTTGCTTATGAGCAATGTAAATTACTTTCATTGCTTTGTTTTCCGTTTAGTTTCTACCCACTGCTGATGGCAGGTAGATAGTTCTGATCCGCTGCAGGATGTTTGACGCTGGGGTCATAAACAGCTACTGGTGGGCAGGCGGCTCCACTGGTCAGCGTGGTGGAGACCTTCTGAGTGTGGGGGTGGCTCTGAGTCGTGTGATGGTTGGGCTTCCAGGTCTTCGTTGCTCTGGGTAGTCACAGTTTCTGCCCTACATTCCTGACCTCATCACTTGTACTAGCACACCCGTGATTTCAATTGAAGGAGCACTCCTATGTGGGAGGACCCAGGGATCTTTAACTCCTGGAGTCAAGTCAGCCTGGAGCAAACTGACCGATCTTTGGCGCAGCACAGTACCCAGGCATCTCTGATTGGGATTCCTTCTGGAAGATTTCTCCACCTGTGGCAGCCGCTCAGATTTCAACCATGTGCTCTGACCTTTCTGGGGCTGCTTGTTTAAAGACTGCCTGCAGACTTCTCTGTGATGGAGGCTTCCTGCCAGTGAGAAGCCAGGACCACACTTTCCAACATAACTGAGTGTAGACAGGATGCACCTCACTGGACCACCTGGCCTGAGTTCATAGTATTAAAAACAGAGACTCAGATTTTTTTTTATAAAAAATTTATTGAGATGATGCAATTATAGGCTTTTCTTTAAAAATTATTTGCAACTCACTGGCCCTGAGAAAAGGCATTTTTTTTTGTTTTTCTTTTTTTTTGTTACATTCATTTGATTCAGTCCCTTATAAACCCCACACCTCATAAAACAACAAGAGATTAGAAATTAAAAAAAAAAATTCTAGATTCAGTCTGGTTTGCAGGTGGTTGCAGTCACAGAGAAATGGTGAAGTGTCCACTTGGCATGTGCGAAAGATTCAGGCTGTTGTTTAGTGTTGATGCAGACGAGGCCGAGAGAGAATCAGGTTAGTCTCCTGTGGTTTGCAGGGACCACTGTTACCAGCCCCGCCCCCGCTCACCCCCAACGGCTCCTTGGATCAATCCCTTCATTACTGCTCAGAAGAGGAACAGGCTGAGTGGGTGAAAACTAGCACCGAATGCTTGGGCGAAGAAACTGCCCTTCGTTCTTTGTGTGTTTCCCCAAATTTTCATCTTCAGCGTCCTGGGTGGGAATGGGTCAGATGGGGGGGATAACCAGGGCTGGATCCCAGTCCTAATTCTGACCCTGGCATGCCATCTGCTCCTGGGACAAGTCGCATGGCCTGATACTCAGATTTCCCTTCTTCAAAAGGAGAGCTAATGTTTCAAACATATATTGGATCCTAGGCAGTGGATGGTGGAGGTGGTGGCTACTTAGGCATTTAGGTACATCCTGTCATGGCCTTTAAATTTCAGCTAAATCTACATTCTCATCTGGACAAAGTATCAGTGTAGGAAGATAATGGAGCAGAGGGTTCTAAACATACTGTTGAAAGGAGAGTAATCCATTAGTTGTTACTCCTCATTGCTCGTAGGGACATGCCCACCCGCCAAAGGATTCAGAACATCGGTGATGCTACCTCAGGCAAGACAAAGTCACCTGGGGACAGAAAGATCTCAGTCCAGCCATTTGCCACTGCTTTCTTCTGATGGAAGGGAGACACCCTGGCTACCTCGAGGTGTAGGGAAGAGAGATGCTGGAGAATTTCCAGTCCAGGCAAGAACGTCTGCCTTGGACACCGCTGGTGGGTAAGGCTGCTCTGGCAGCACTGCTCTGCATGTTCCTTTCTCGGTTTCTCAGGCTGCGAGCCAAGAGCTCCCATGATGGCAGCAGGGAAAGGCCAACTATTCTGACCATGAACGTACCCTTAATTTGGTCCCAGGTGAGATTTTCGTCACCCCTAGTGCTTAGTGTTGAAGTGAGACATTTCATGCTGGGAAGATTCTGCAGGAAGAAGGTGAGCTCTCAGAGGGCGAGGATGGTGCCCGACTCCTGGGTCTCAGTGTCGAGCAGGTGCTCCACCCAAGTTGGCTAAACTGAACCTGCAATCTTTCGGGCCTGCTGTGGACATGCTGTGTCCCTACTGTCAGCGTCACTCAAAGATTCCCTCAAGGAACCAATGAGAAGAACCTCTGCCATTAAGGGAATGAACAGAAAACCAGTAACAGTAATATCCAGATGGACAATAAAGACTGGATTGGAGTTGACACCTTCTATTTCTCCAAGTGGCTGATGGTGCCAGCCTATGTCTTACAGACTCAGAGGATATTGCTTTAAATACAGAAACCCTAGGGGCAAAGGGGAATTTCCCCTCCACAGTTCAACTGTTAAGATTCTTTGGCCCACAAGAGCCTGAGTCCTTACACCTGGGGGAACGGAGTGAGATGCTCTGATCTCAGGGAAGAGCAGCGACACACCCGGGTCTCTGATGTCACATCGCACAAAAAGCCTCAGTGATGATCCATCCTCTCTCTCCAGCTCTTCAACTCAGAGATTTCCCCAGGTATTTGGCTTAATCTCCCTGTTTGAGAGCCAACATCAGTCACCTTCCAGGCTGGAAGGTTATCCCTGTGTGCTGCTGACACTCTTCAAAGACATCTGTAGCACAGTGGGTTTCATCCCCATTCGAGCAGACTAAGCCCAAACCTTTCCTTCATCAGGGGACCCTTGAGCCCACACTGGAGGTCCCTGACCTCACTTCAGGCCCAGCATTCTAGAAGGTGGACTAGAGGGGAGTGTGCGATGGTGGGAGGAGGCCGGCCACCTCCATGCATCTCTCTGTGGTTGCATAAAAGGCAGGTACCTTTCCAGTGTCCTTGAACAATAGTCAATCTGTTTGTCCCCTCCCACTCCCTGCAGGCTGGTGTCCTTGTCGTAGGGCTGGGGGGTGGGGGAGGGGATGGGAGAATTCCTCCTGCCTGTGCGCCCACAACCCTGGCCTGCCTGACTCCATCAGAAATGGCTTGAGGACATGCCTGGAGGTCTGCTGGCTTCATCTGCAAGTACTGCTGAGAGTGCAGACACATGCCCTGGGGGGCCATGAGATGCTCGCCCAATGGAGTAGAAGAAGCGGAGAGAAACCAGGAGGGGGTGCTTTGTAAGGCAGGTCTAATCTTTCCCAGTAAAAAAAAAACCGTACTCCTAATATTGGATTCCGAGCCTGTATTGGAAGAGTTAAATGGCTAGAAAAGGAAAAAAAAAAAAAATCTAACAAGAGCTTTCTAAAAATATCTGTTATCATCAAAAGTACTAAGAGGTGGCACCTTCCTCATAAGATGTGACTGATCTTACTTTGAGGTGAAAAAGAGTCCATTTTGAACCACAGCAAGGGAAGAAGGAAAAAGGGAAAAAGCGAGGAATCTGAGGAATTTCCCGTCTGCCCGGGCTTGGCAAACATCGCTGACAACTGAGACGACACACTCCTGGATCCTCCCTCTCAAATGCCCTGTGTCCCGCGGGGACCAGGAAACTTTAAAAAAATGCTAGGAATTGGGGGGGAAAAATTAAGTGGGGATATGAAACTGACTGCAAGATGGCCTTTGGGACAGAGCAGAGAAGACCCTCTGTAACCTGCTCTGGGATAATCCACACCACCACCAAGGAGTTGTCATCTAGTTTCTGGACCATAAAGCTTGTGCTGTCTTTTTTTTTTGCTCTGCAGCACTTGCAAACTAATCTCATGGTGCTGGGGCTTCCAGATAATCTGGACAGCCTTATGCTCCGGGGAACCACCAAGCCTCACGGTCCTCACAGCCCGTTGGGACTGCTGGACTCACATGTATCTTTCCAGAGGACAGCAGTATCTCTGGGGCCTCTCTGGCAGGGAGCCAGATGCTGGATTGATTTTTGTGGTGCCAGCTGCAAAGCACCCAGACCACATATTCCAGTGTACAGGTGCCGAAAATTCCCAAGACTCTCCAAGAGGCTGAACTCTGCTGAAAGGGCATCTGAAGTTCAACAGCCAGTGAGGAGGGAGGACAGAGCGGGGACCAGGAAGGAAAGGGAGCCAGAGAGAGAAGAAGAGAGCTCTCCTTTTTCACTTTATCTTTTGTAAGAGCATCTTTTTTTTTTTTTCCTTTCCAGCCAAGACCCAACAGCGATGGGAACAAACCTGATTCACATGGCAGGGTCAAGAGGAACCTGAACCCTTTTGCAAATATTCTCTCTCCTGACCAGCTGGGCTTCTGCACTTTGTGAGATTTGCAAACAAACAAAAAAATATATATATAATAGATATGCATTTCCATAGGAAAACAGCCTCGGATGTCTTCCCCTATATGAATGATGAAAAGTCAAACTGCATGGTCTTTTTTAAAAAAAAAGAACAAAAACACCATGAAACTAACAATAGGTGGAGGGGGAAGGGGAGGAATCACAGACAAGAGATTCCGATCAAGAAGGAACCGTGAACGTGAACGCGAGTCCCAGGCTGGCAGAATTCCAGCGCCGCCTCTGCTGAGTGGTTTGTCTAAGGTGCTCTGCGGGTCCCTCGCGCTGGGCGAGGGGAGTGTTGCTGCCGCATCCATGTTTCTTCTTTTCTGCCTCATCTTGCCCCATCCATCCTGGGGAGGAGGGTGCCCTTGGTTGCTGGCCCACTAAGCTGGGGACCACTTCCTTCAACACTCGTCTTCTTGGTATATTTGTTCATCCAGCTCCTGGGACTCAAGGTGCTCCAGACGGTCTGTTCGGCCACTCATGATTTCATCTGGGGTCTTCATAAACCTTTGGAAGAGGAAACGGTGGCATGAAGAGGTTACAGTTCCCTAAAGCTGTCTTCATTCACCTTGAAGTCTTTAAAAAGAGGGGCCCATCACCTTCACGTAGCTGGAGGGCTACTTAGCCTGGTCGTTAATGCTAACCTAGCATTTTCTTAGAAAAAGATAACTCGGGCTCTCACTACTTGAAAGCTGGAAAAATAACTATTAAAAAAGGCTGGGAGGATGAAGAAGATGGAGCAGGCAATGCATTCCTGCACGACCATCTGAGAGGACCCTGGGAGATATATACCCATCTCCATCCCAGACTATAAGTCCAAGTGATGGGATTCAAAACTTGAATCTAACTTGAAGGATACAATTAAACGCTGGATGGAAAGCTTGGGTAACAGGGCCAGACAGTGGAGCTTTTGGAAATTAGAAAGGCCAAGAGAAAGATATTTTTTCGTGCTATCACTGATGCACCCTAAATGCTAGCCATTCACTCCCTTTATTCTGTCTTCCTTGGCAGCTGGGTGTCTACAGCAAGCCTCATCTTCTGGGTCGCTGGGTTCATTTGGAATTAATATCAGCGGCACATTCTGACCATGACCATGGTTCAGGAAGGGAGCCTGGGTGCAAACCTTCCATCCTTACGGTAGAAAGGCCCTCTCCACAGCCTACACACCATTCCCTGCCCCTATACTCTGCCCGGTACCACGTGACCTAAGAACAGGCATTTTCTGTCCTGACTCCACATTCAAAAGCCTACGACGACTTGTCAAGGATTCACTCTTTGGCCTGCTCCTTGGGCCTCTCTGTCATCTCAACCCAGGAAACTCCTGTGTTCCACTGTTTACGAGCGTGAACTCTGTTCCAGTCTGGCCAACCTTTTATCCTGATGTAAGTCACAGCTCATGCTGACACCCAAACCTTTAGCTTTGCCTTTGTTTGGAACCCTCTTGACTCCTTCCCCTGTCTGAGACTGACTCATTCTCTGAGCTCGGTCTCCCCATCAAAGAGCCGAAAATCTCCAAGTGTCCCTACAATTGAACACTTTACTCAATTACATACCGGGTTCCATACTGAGAAGCCTTCGTTTGGGGCGAGTCTGGTTTTCGACATTCATTTCATCAAAAATGACTAATCCCTTGTCACAAATAGCGCTCTTCTTTCCCTCTGTCTTACTGAAATCACTCCTGGAAGCCTGTGAGCCTTCCACCTCTGACTACTTTTCTGCCCATTATTATGGCTCATCTTTTCAAGCAGGGCGATCTGTAGCATCTGCAGCCTGTCTTCCACTTTAATCCTGTAGCTAAAACTTCTCCCTCGACATCTGAAGTCACTAATCATCCCCTCCAGGCTGAGTTCTCAGATGTGCTGTGTCTGACCCTATCTTTGGATGGCTCTTCCATATTAAGTTTCTGATACTTCCCACCAGGCTTGTCCAGAAACATTATGGAAAGCCTCCTGAGGTTATATAAAACTGCTATAAGATGTAACCCTCTACCTTCTAGGAGCTTATGACCTACTTGTGGGGAGGAGTTCACATGTGCAGCTATTCAAAATGTAAATCACGGTGTGGCATAGGGCCAAGGGAGCTCGAGATGATGGAAGAAGATAATTGGGTGTGTCTGAGCCACTGAAGGTGGCCTCATAAAAAGAAGTAGGCTTGAGGTAGACTTGGTGGTTTTTATGTTTAAAATGTTAGTGATTTACATTTCTAACATAGGGAACCATATTAGTGTTGAAGGGCCTGGCGATGTGTATTAAGAATCTAGGCGCCAGGGGAATGGACCAGAGGGAGAGATTGCTGAATCTAGGTGTCAATTGTGAAGAACAGACATCAGCCTCCACTGGCCGGGAAGCAATAATAATGTGTCTGCCTTGCTTTCATCTTCCAGATCTCATGGGAGTATCTGCCATTGGTAGATTCTAACCTGGAACCTGGTGGTAAGCAATCTCAGGAAATGAGGTTCCCAGTCTTCTAGCCCCTGCAACACAGACTGGAGTAGGAACGGAGCCAGTGGACAGTCCAGCACAGGGGTGACTGGGATGTAGGAAGGCTCAAAGACAACTCTGGTGTAAAGGTTGGTTGCTTAAACAATGGTGATGCCACTGCTGATGTAACAGGAATTCTGAGGGTAGGGGGATGTCCAGTATGGTAAGAAGGCTGGTCTTGAACATTTCATGTCTGAGATACTAATGTGACATTTAAGTGGATCTTTCTTACAAGAAGCTCTTGAACATTAATCACTTTGTGATCAGAGACTTACTCATTCATCTTTTGTTATCCCAATGTTATTGATTGGAGTGTTTCAGTACTTCAATTCCACAATAAATTCGATTCTGTAAGTAATGTGTTAAGATTTAGAATTCCAGGGAGATTTTACAGCTGCATGTAGAGACTTGAGAGCCCCATCATGGAGGTGATAACTAAGCTGTGTCATGGGATCCATTCATCCAGGAAACTGGTATAGCGTGGGAGGCACAGAGGCCAAGGACTGAGTTTAGGGTGGAGGATGAAGAGAAGGCATCAGCAGAGCCAGAGAAAGGAGGGTTCTTTCTTGCCTTTTATTCTGTTTCCAGCTCTTGAAAAGCCTCTCTGATTCTTTTCACATTCCACAATAAATTCGATTCTGTAAGTAATGTGTTAAGATTTAGAATTCCAGGGAGATTTTACAGCTGCATGTAGAGACTTGAGAGCCCCATCATGGAGGTGATAACTAAGCTGTGTCATGGGATCCATTCATCCAGGAAACTGGTATAGCGTGGGAGGCACAGAGGCCAAGGACTGAGTTTAGGGTGGAGGATGAAGAGAAGGCATCAGCAGAGCCAGAGAAAGGAGGGTTCTTTCTTGCCTTTTATTCTGTTTCCAGCTCTTGAAAAGCCTCTCTGATTCTTTTCACAATGGTTTTTACTGCCCCTAAGCGACCATGCCTTCCCAGCACTCACACCCAGGTTCTCTGCTCTTTTGGATGCTTATCCCAGTGAGCTCATGCACTCATACACAGTGTCATTCCATCTCTTTCTACCCCAATCCACATCTCAAGCCCCATCTGTAACTCTCTTCTGTCCCACCTGCCAAACCCAGAACCTAAGGTCTGGGGCCCACCTCCTCGTCAGTTTCACGTGGTCTCAACACATCAATTACCACCAGGGTCAGAGGGCTATGTCTGCCTCTCCTGATTGGTCCCTTAGATACCTTCTTCTCCCTCTTCTCACGGTATGTGATTCCCTGGGAATCACAATCTATGGCGCTAGGTTAAGTGGCTAGAACCTATAAGCTGGGAGGAATCCTGGAAAGAGGAATGTCTAGTCCAGCAGCTTTCAGATATTTACAATGCATTGTCATAAATATATTTTACACTATGACTCATCACACACGTGCTCACACACACACCCAACTACCCCAGAAACACAATTCTCATGAATCCACACTCTTCAATTCATAGGACACAGTCTGATATTTTCAACTCTGTCCTTTCCTATTCAGTTCTGTTCTATTTCATTAAAAAATAAAACTGATTCATTAAATATGTTTTATGCCTCATTAACAGGTCATGACAAACACCGGTCCAGTGTTGGCAACCTAGAGGTCTAGGTTTGTTTAGTCCCTTTCTTTGCCATTAGCTCCTTTGATTGCTCCCTTTAACTATACTGGATATAAATGCCAGATAATACTGTTTGATCACTGCATTATTTTAAAGGTGAGTCTGACTGTGTTGATTTACTTCTGGCTTTCTTCTAGGACAGACATAAGCAACCAGCAACCTTGTCTCCAGCGAGCAGCAGTGATGGCTTTGAGGATCAGACAGGCAGGTAGAGACATCAACAGTTTCCCTCCTCCGTCTTATTTCAAGAAAACAATATCCTCCCAGAAGAAGGAAAGGAGAAAAAGGAAGTGCTACCTGAACAAAAGCCTTTGTCCCGGCTCCTTCCTGATAATGTTTAGTTTGTAGTAGTGGCGCAGGGCTCTGGACATTTTCTCATAGGTCATGTTTGTTCTGTTCTGTTTGTTCAAAGGAGGAAGAGAGAGAGAAAAAAAAAAAAAAGCACAAAGACACAATGAAATGAACCTCAGCAATGGGCGCTGGAGGAGTTACTCACATCCAGCTCCACAGGGTGCTCCCGTGGCCCTGCCAGGCCCACCCCGGGCTTTGTCCCACGTGTCCCCGGCCGAGGTCTCTCCTAAGGTGAGTCCAGCCAACAAAGCACACCCCGCCTCGGCCTCCCCGACCTCCTCTCCCAGGACCGCACTCTGTTGTGCCTGAGGAATTTCCTGCGGGTCCCCCTATCTGGGGTCATCCTTCACCTTCTGACCCATAGAGAATTTCTCTTCCTTTTGCCCTTTTTAAAAAAGAAAAAACAACACACAAAAAAGTGACCTTTCTCAAACTTGTGCTTCTCATTTGTCATTTTAAGGAAGAGATTTTTTTGTTTAAATTCCTGTTGTGGAAGAAAGAATACAGTGGTTCCGAGCCCTGGGGCAAGGGCACCCTGTGGGAGCTGTGGGGCGATCTTTCTCAGTGACTCACGGGATGGAGGGCGTCCGTGGGGCCTGGCCATATTTGGTCATGGCCTCTGGCAGGTTCTCCTTAGCGGGGCCAGAGCATGGGCTGCCTGCCGTCCGGGAAACTGCAGCTGGGGCAGAGCTCAGCAGGGGCCCCCCTGGGCCCTCCCCTTTGGCTGATCTGGAGTGGGGCCTTCATGGTTTCTTGTTAGCTCTGTCCCATGTCTATCTGCCTGTGGCCAGGCCTGGATCTTGGTGACTTTTTAAAGTAGGAATATTGATTTACCTCAATTTTTTTTTTTTTTAAACAGGGGAACAGTTTATTTTACTGTGATAAGAACACCAAACATGAGATCTGTCCTCTTAAAGTTTTAAGTGGGTAATACAGCACTTAATACACTGTATTATATATAGGTACACTGTTGTACAGCAGACTCTAGAACTTACTCATCTTGATTAATGGAAGCTTTCTGTCCACTGGTTGGTAACTCCCCATTTCTCCCCCTCTTCCCAAACCCTGGCAACACCAGTCCACTCCCGGACTCAGTCAAATTTGTCTATTTTAGATCTAACTTCATTTAAGTGAAATCAGACAGTATTTGTCTTTCTGTGACTGGCTTATTTCACTCAGCATACTGTCCTCAAGGTTCATCCATGTTGCCACATGCAGCCAAATCTTTTTTAAAAGCGTAATAATACTCCATTGTGTGTATATAGCTCGATTTCATTATCCATTCATCTATCTGTGATGTTGAGGTTGTTTTACCCACCTTTTACATCTATGTACTTTAATGTTTTTTTTTTTAAACTATAAAAGACTAAATCTTTTAAATTCTATTCCCTCTTCCCAAGCTGGAAAAACTGTGGGGCAGTCAGAATTCCTGCAGGGTTTGCTTTTCAGGGAGATGTTTTACAGTTGGAGGAGAAGCATTTTCCGTGTAGAACTGGGCTTTTGTGACCATGGGAGTGTCTAACGGAGTGAAACAGAAGCAACACCTCCCAAAGGCCCCTCGTGAGTTACAAAGTGCTGCAGTGCATCTCTGGTCCCCAGTTCTTAATGCTGGCGTGGGCAGCAGCAGAGCCAGGCCACGGTGGCGGAATGATGGTTACTCATCACGAGGCCGATCAGACCGGGAGATGCTGAGTTAACTGCAGCCTGGCACGAGGGACACATGGAAAGGGGCATCTTTAATTATTTCCTTCCCCTTGCAACTGTCTTAATTGTTTGTCCAGTGAGGAATAAACTGAATAATTACAGGCCGACTTAGGAAGCAGAAGACAGACAATTACCCTCCAACCCAGGGACAAAAACTGGATTTGGGCCCTAGTTTATGGAACAAATGTCTGATGCTCTTTTTACCTTATGGTTTCCCCACAGTCGAGCCAGTCCATTGGGATCCACTATCCGGAATATTTTGGATTCTTTGTCCTCCCATCGGATGAAGTTTTCGTACCGGCTGTCAGAAAGCAACTGATAGACGTAATCCCAAAGCAGTCTACAGTCTACAGAGGAAAAGGGCAAGAAAACACCGTTGACAAGGCTGCTTGTAAGTATGAAGAGCAAGAATCAAGAAAATAATCGAGGAACCGCTTTTGCCTTCTTTGGGTTGAGTCCAGCCTCCTTGTTTTGGGAATTCCTTGGCAGTCCAGTGGTTAGGACTCCGCGCTTTCCCTGCCGAGGGCCCAGGTTCAATCCCGCAAGCCAAAACAAAAACAACAAAACTTCTATCAAGGCACAGAGAGACCTGGGAGATGGCGACCTCTGACCTGCGGAGGCCTTCAAGACCATCCCGGCCCAGACCCTCCCTCCCCGCAACCTCAGATGAGGACACAGTAACCTGGAAAGAGGAAAGGACTGGTCATGACCCATGATTTGAACTGGAGTAGAGCCCACAGGAGGGAAAGAACAAGCTCTAACAGGAAATGAATCGGTTCTGAAAAGGGGCTGAAGACAGGCTGGCAGGTAAAAGGGCAGAGAGTGCCCTCGTGTTCCAGGGACGGCAGTGTGGTGTCAGGGTGGGGTGGAAGGTCCTTTGGTGGGGGGACAGTGAACAGATGGAGATGTGATGACTGAGGTTGGCTGTGGGAAAGGAAGACCCAGGTGGTTTAAGAAAACAGTCACCTTAGAGCTACTTTGGAAGTTTTAAAAATCGTTTTATTATAATGGAATCAGGGTAGAAAGGAACCCAGGGCAAAAAAAAATCCGCTTCTCCGTGTGCAGAATGATGTTGGATCACTTGGTCAGGCAACACATCTTCCTTAGCACAGGCCAGGTGCTGGGCTAGGCCTTGCCTTTTGGCTAAGGGCTGGCAGATTCCACAAGAAGACGCGGATTGCACTCCTTGACCTTGTTCTAGTGCTTACTGGATGAGTGCCAGTCAGGCTGTGGCCTGCTCCCCGGCACAGCCTGGACAGGTGGACGGGGACAGATGTGGACCTTGCGGCGCCAGCTGATGCAGGAGCAGCCTCGGGATGAAGTCAGAGACTCCCGTTCCCAGGTGTGCACTGTTGTTTTGGGCAGCACTGGCCAGCACGGCTGGTCGTAAATGAGTAGTTATCGGACACAGTGTGTGTGTTCTTCCCTTTACCGGTGTTATTTCTAACCCTCACTCGGCGCGCCACCTCCTTCCTAATCCTCTTGGGCCCCAGGTCACAAGAGGATCTGAACTCTGGGGCTTCTGTATGGTCAGGAGCTACTTCCTGATGCCGGGTGAGGCCTGGCACACCTGGGCAGGGGGAGCGTCTAATCTTGACTCGGGCTATCTCAGAGCCAACACATTCACCTCCCAGAGCACAAAACACACCCTCCTTGGGCACACGTTTACAGGAGGAATCAAGTCAGGTCGCACTGGGCAAGTGTTTTAAATCTCCCTGAGGTTCCTCCTTCATGAAAGGAGAGTGACAACAGCGACCCTTTCCGAACTGCTGTATGAGCGAGGCTGCGCGTGAAGACGACAGTAAGGAGTGTCGCGATGACGGAGCGCGCTGGGTGCTGCTTGCAGGCATGGGGCCATGCGTGCCTCCAGCCACTTGCTTCTGACCCTCAGGGCACCCGGTGCAGCCGGCGCTGCTGCTACTCCTACTTCAGGGCTGAGGAAGCTGGGGCTTAGAGGGTTTGGTCATCGGCTCAAAGGCACAGCTTATGACACACGTCAGAGTCTGTGCCACACATCCTGCTGAGAACTCTGTTCTCAGAGAAGTTGGTTCACAGGTGTCTATTAGTCAAGCTTTAGGACTTTTCCAACCAAGATGAGTGTGTCCTTTGTGAAACCCAGCTTTCCGTCTGAACAGCAGAAGGAACTGGCACACAGTGCAGCATTTGCCAGGAGAGAAAAGTGTGAAAGTGTTAGTTGCTCAGTTGTGTCTGACTCTGTGACCCCCATGGACTGTAGCCTGCCAGGCTCCCCTGTCCATGGGAGTTCTCCAGGCAAGAATACTGGAGGGGTTGTCATTCCCTTCTCCAGGAGATCTTCCCCACGCATGGAGTGAACTTCAGTTCCTGAATTGCAGGCAGATTTTACCATCTGAGCCACCAGGGAAGTATCTTTTAGGCAGCAACTGTGAAACTTAAATTGGACATCCATTAAAATGACAAGATTTTTTTTAATCTATTTTTTTTTTCAGTTACTTATGCTTTAAATGTCATGTCATATCTAAGAAGTAGTTGCCTGATCCATGGTCACAAATACTGCTGCCTATGTTTTCTTCTAAGAGTTTTACATTTTCAGTTATTTTTTAAATTTGGGTGCACTGAGATGAGGAACTTCCCTGACCAGGGATCCAACATGAGCCCCCTGAGTGGAAGCATGGAGTCTTAACCACTGGACCTCCCGGAAATCTGATCATACATCTTTAGTATTCCTTACTGTATCCTTTTTTTCCCCGATTGATCTGTGTCTAAAATGTAATGTGGAGACTTCTCTGGCAGTCCAGTGGTTAACACCCAGGTTCCTTCCCTGATCAGGGAAGCTAAGATCCCACACGGCTTGCAGCCAGAAACTCGAAACATAATACAGGAGCAATACTGTGTAACAAACCCAGTAAAGATTTAAAAAATGGTGCACATTAAAAACAAAAATTAAGGTGACATGTGGTTTCTTGTGTTTCACCAAAGGATCCCTGGTGTCCTTCTTAGAAAATTTCTGGCGTTTGAACCCCACGCTTATGAAAGCTGGCCAGTGATCTGTTGCCAACCCTGCCTGATGCTGTGTTTGCTGTGCTCCTGGTTGCCAGAGGGGGAGCAGAGAGACAGCAAGGGGACCAGTCCCAGCAAGAGGAAGTACCTTGGGAAGTAAGTGCCCCATGATCCCAGACTGAGAATAACCGAGCTCACTTTTAAGGCACTTGTAAGCGGGCGACTTCAGGCAAAGTGGTGAAGCAGGTAGTGTCATTCTCCCTCTCTGCCACCTCCTCGTCTTATACCATTTTTATTATAGGTGAAAAAATAGAGAATGGAAGTGAAAGAGTGAAGTCGCTCAGTCGTGTCTGACTCTCTGCGACCCTACGGACTGTAGCCTACCAGGCTCCTCCATCCGTGGGGTTCTCCAGGCAAGGGTACTGGAGTGGGTTTCCATTTCCTTCTCCAACAGAGAACCGAATTGCAGTTTAATTGTCCAGTTTGTGTCTTACCATCAAACAGCAGATGGGTTTCAATTTCCGACAATCTCTTCCAAGTGGAAGCCATCTGACAGAATCAAATATTATCATAAAAAACGCCCTTCCACTAGGAGGAACAAAGGTGGTTTGTGAAGAGCTTCTTGTCCGTGTTTCTTGACAGGGTTACAATCTTTTTTTACCACCTAGAGGCTTGATGACACCTTTTGGATGCTTGTGGATGGGGAATAAGATTCTCTATAGTAAGTCATTTTAATACAGTTTAGAAAAACTGATTTGGTCATCTTTAGCAGTTTGATAGAACTTTTTTTGCCCACACGAAGGTGAGTGATACATGGGAAGTCCTCTCGGCCTCGAGAACTTCCTGGAGCTAAACTGTAAGAGGAGTGTTGTCTTGACGCCATCTGCTCAAGGCTGTTCACTTCCATTGTCTGCTGCTTTTCTTTCACTGCTGTGTACATTCCCTTTCTCACAAAATGGTGACTGAGAACCAGACCATTTCTCAAAGTAAGGGCTTAACCAGTTCTGGGTGCCTACCACGCTGGGTTCCTCAGGGGCATCAAACTGAGAACTTCACTTCGTAGATCATTTACTGAAAAAAGTCTAGAATGTGATCTGTGTTTGGCTGGTACCTGGAAGGCAGGGTTTCCCAGAGAACGGACTTTACCTCTTGAGTTGTAAGACCATTTGTAGCCTGCAAACTTTTCTCTTTTATAAATGTGAAAAGAGTCCCAAACAAGCTGCCAATTGATCATTTTAAATGACATTTAATCCAGCAAAGTCAACTTTAGCCAAGTAATAAAAATATGTTGACATTTAAGACACTGAATTACTCGGTCACTAACAGAGGTAGCAACAGGAATTTTGTGGCACAAAGCAGTTGTTGAAGCTCACAGTATAAGTGGCTTTCATAACACTATTGATTCTTTTGTTGCTTTAGTTAAAAATTATGCCAGATGATAAAAATAACTACCTGACAGTTTTTTCTTAAAAATAACTCATTGAGCTTTGAATTTCAAATTTTTTTTTTTTTAAGATTTTAGTTAAATAAAAAGGCATATTCTTTTGAGTTCCCTGGGTCCTTTGAAGGCCCACCAGCTGTTTTTCAGTTTTGTTAAAATCCATCCATGTCTGCATAAATACAATGTTCTTTGGTCATTAATAAAAACACTTAATACTACTATATAATAAAAAGCACCAGGCTTTGAAAACAAAGGTTCATCACATTACAAAACACTTGACTAGGCATGTGAAAAATAATCTTATATCACAAAGCGTTCATTACTTTTGGGTGCGTATCTCTTAAACTAAATCTCCCACGTGCCTTGAGAAGGAAGGCCCTGTAAACAAATGTGCACGATTTTGATTCTGTCTTCCACGGGAGGAAGCTTATAAAAGGGTTTAGTGAAGTGTTATTTTCCAACTGCAGAAAGAGAGTTCTCTTTCCTGCTGGGTGAGGTATCCTGGGTATCCACAGTTAAAAGGCATTGTCAAAAAGAAAAGGAAAAAAAGAAAAACCCTTTCTGTGGTTAGGGAGAAATATTTTCCCTCCCACGCCTGTCTCTTACCAGAGACTCGTTGTACAAGCTTATTGAGCAGACATTGTAAAAAGATGGGCAAGTCACACATAACCAACATGGTTTTAAAAAAAAAAAAAAACCACCCCAAAACCATGCTAGACAAAACTGATGTTTAAAAAATCTGAGTGGGCAAGTCAAGTTATTGACCAGAGAATGTTTAATGATGGTGGTTAATTTAAATTTCAGGAAAGCGTCTAAGAAAGCAATTTTAGGTTGTCTTAACTGCCCAAATGGAATTTTAAATGAAGGTCTGTAAACTGGAGTTCTGTGGTATAATCGCCAACAAGGAGGGGCCTAGCGCCCGTCTCACTGCTTTCAAATCATTATGAAAAGCTAACCAATTTATTTCAGGGTAAGCAACACGTAGGTATCATGCAACACAAAAAAGTTGCTTCTCTGCTTTACAGCAATGGTTCTAAACTAGGGGCAAGCTTGCCTGCTGTAGGGGAGTGAGGGAGGCATTTGACAATGTCTGGGGACAATTTCGGTCATTATATCTGGGGCGGAGGATGCTGCTAAAGATCTTATACAGTATATAGCAAGTCCCCTATATACAAATGAGTTCCATTCCAAGAGTGCATTTGTTTAAGTCCAACTTGTTCACAAGTCCAACACAGTCTAGGTACCCAATTAACACAATCGGCTGTATTGTACTGTACTGGACTAGGTTTATAATACTTTTCACAGTAATAGTACATAAAAAATATGAACATTTTAAATATTACAGTATAGTACCTTGAAGGCTTCCCTGGTGGTACAATGGTAAAGAATCTGCCTGCCAATGCAGGAGACGTGGGTTTCGATCCCTGGGTCAGGAAGATCCCCTGGAGAGGGAAATGGCAACCCATTCCAGTATTCTTGCCTGAGAAATTCCAGGGACAGAAGAGCCTGGTGGGCTATACAGTCCGTGGGGTCGCAGGAGAGTCGGACGTGACTGAGTACTAACACACAGCATCTTGAAAAGTACAGTAGTACCAGCTACATCACCGCTGCTTTTATGCTTGCTTCTGGACAGCCCGGGCTTGAATAAAGGTACAGAGTACTATTGTGTACAGTGCTGTACAGCAAGCCACTTTAGAGAATACACGCCAGACGTGTGAACTAACTTAAGTGATCAGACATGGGATCCCATGTTTGCATCATTGAAGGCTTGCAACTTGGAAGCTTTGTATGCAGGGGACTTACTGTAATGCACAAAAGAATGCCATCCCCCCCCCCGCCAACAAAGGATTATTTAGCTGAAATATTGAGAGTGCCCAGCTTGAGAAACCCTGCTTACAGAAGCAGGGGTTTTACACTATTGCAGGGGCGGGGGTGGCTGTCTGCAGCTTTTTTTTTTTTTTTTCTGCCTTGATTCTAGATGGGCCATTACCTAGAAGCAGAAAGCTGATAAATCCAATGCAGCCAACCCTGTGCTGATACGCAGAGGTGTGTTTACAGCAGGCAACTGCTTGTGCTCTGCTGTGACGTAGGGAAACAGAAGCCGTATGTGCACAGCAGCCAGCCGGGATGGGAAGAAGCCGAGGCAGAGAACACAAATCTGTGCTTCCTGGCTTCACCGGAGCAGAGGGACCGCAGCTGCAAACGCCGCTAAACCTTCTCACCTTTGGTGGCAGGAAGTGTGGAGCGAGGCTGGGAAAGGCAGGAATCTGCAATCACGCCTTATAGCTGAGATCAACCCCCAGACAGATTCCAGTAAGACCCGCTCCCCTCCCTCAAATGTGGTGGCAGCGGGGAATCTGCATCCGGGCACCACTGGGACTAGGGATGGTGTTCCAGAAACGCATGCCTTTGAAACAAACTGGAACCTCTAGTCTCCTCAAGCCCCTTCTCTTATTTCCTACCGCGTTACTGTGCTGGTTCTGTGTTATCTTTTTAAAAAGGCCATCCTGAAACTTCCTTCCCTTTAAGGGCTGATTTCTTAGAGGTCCCAATGAAAAGAAAGTGCAGTGACTCAGCTAGACCTTGTGAAGCCAGGACACTTGGGAGACTCCTGTTGAGGTGGAGTCTGCCAAAGTCTCCAAGGGTCTCCTCAAAATACAGTGGGCAAAGCCTCGGGGGAGGTGAGCAGGAGGGAAGAAGTCAGTCTCCAAGGAACCTAGGGTTCTTTGAAGGTCTGCACGTCAGAGGCCAGTATCACCTGGCACAAACGTTCAGACACAAGGCTTTGTTTGGGTCAAGGCCCCCACACCCAATGTGGTGGGCAGTGGTGCTGGCCGTACCCACCGTCCTCCCCTTGTTCAACCCTTGAGCAGAGCAGCGACACTAACTCGTAGAAATTAACCTGCTTGTGCTAATATTTGCATAGTGTTTCTTTAGTGCTCAAAAGTGCCCAGAAATGGGTATTAGTATCTGCATTATTATCGATAAGGCAACTGGGCTTCAGCAATCTTAAGTACCTCAGCCTGGGAGTCAAAGGCTACATCCTAATCGTGTTGATTCCAGATGCTATATGTTCTTCCCCAGGAATCGTCCAAGCAGCCGTGGATGAAGGCCCTGGGCTGGGAGCCAGAGAAGGCTCTGGGTCAGCAGAGGCTTACCTGTCTGAGACGGGGCGGGAGGACATGGCTCTCCCAGCCGGTACTAAATCCCCAAGGCCCCTTGGCTTACGGAGATATATCCCACGACCCTGTCCTTTTTTCCAAACACATTATCTACAAATGTGTGTGTGCATACTGCTATACCTTACCACAAAGGCTGCCCTCATCACTTTGATACAATCCATTAAGACTGGCCTTTTAGGAGGTCTTTCTCTCTTCAGGGCTGCTCCTGAAGCAATACAAGTCCATGTGCGTCCTGAGGATGAGCCCCCAGGTGCTGTCCCTGGAGTCTTGGGCTTATCTGATGTCTGATTAGATGATTAGAGGCTCCAGGGTTGAAAAGTCTGTGCTTAGAGCTCATCCAGCCAATAAAACCAGATCAAAAGAGGATGGTGCTCTGTGACAAGTGAGCAATATGGGAGATTCCATGTCTCCTTAATGAGAAACCTTTTGTTTCTGTTAAAAATACAACCTTGAGAGAGAAAACATATATTCTCAGATCCTTTGAGGATCTCAGATTGCCAGGCCAGCATTATTAGAGGGTTGGAAGTGAAGTGCACAGGGCCTGGGGGTGGCGTGGGGAGAATTCTGTTTTATCTGCAGTAGAATCAACTCACCAGTGAGATCCTCAAACCATGAAGAAGCTCACGTTTGCAGAGAAAAGCGAGAGATGTCATCACCGACTCAATGAACGTGTCTGAGCAAACTCAGGGAGATGGTAAAGAACAGGGAAGTCTGGTGTGGTGCAGTGCCTGGGGTTGCAAAGAGTCAGACACAACTGAACAACAACAGCAAAAGTGAGGTAAGCATAGGACAAGATGTTCTCCATTTGGATGGTCCATGGACTTTGAACAACCAACTCTGTACAGGCTTCTATAGCCCCCTTTTGTGGAGCAGATGAATAACTTCGAATGGATTATCAACCACATTGCCAATGAATCTCGCTTCCTTAGCCGACTTTTTGGATTAAGGCCAAGGAAGGGATAAGCAGACAGGAAGTCTGGTAACTCAGGTTTTAGTGGAATTGTAGAAGTTTAAGAAAGCCAAAATGACTTCAGTTTTTTCTTTTAAAAGTGAGGTGTCTATGGTTAAAACCAAAGTGGGGGGCTTAGCTTGTCTGATGGCATAAAGTAAGAAGCACACTGCCTTCTGCCAGCGAGGACACCACATTTGGCATTTAGAGAAGCTTCACCCTATCACCGAGCAAAATGCCTGGCACAGAGAGAGACATGAAAATTTTGGAATGAGTGAATGATCTGAACTACACAGTTCAAGTAGGCAGCCCAACACTTTCTGTTCTTCAGCTGTATTTTATGTTAATAATGTTATTGTAAGTACTCTGGGCGGCTCAGCAATCAGCCTGCCATCAGGACTTATCTCCCTCCTTACATCGCTTGCCATTGTTCCCTCCACATGTCTTAGGCATGCCTCATTCTTTGAGGTGTAATTCCTGGAGAGCAACGACGGCATTTTCTACCCCGTGAATCCTCCACACCTATGATTTCAAAGCAGACAGTGCCACAGAACAGGGAGCGGCAGACTCTTTCTGTAAAAGGCCCATCAGTAAATATATTTCAGGCTTTGCAGGCCGTCCTGTGTCAGCTGTACCTCCTCAACCCCGCCAAGGCAGCCACAGACAATACTAAGTGAATGGGTTTGGCCGTGTGCCAATAAAACTTGACTTACAAAGACAGGCGGTGGCTGACTTGGCCCATAGGCCAGCGTTTCCAGTCCCTGGGCCTAAGGAAACAAATGCGCTGGAAAGAACACTGGATGAAGCTCGAGGCCGAATGCCTGACATGCCTGAAGCTCAGTTTCTCCATCTGTAAAAGATGCTTCTAGCTTTGAAGTCAATGAGTTGTAAGAATGATTTCCAGTATTATACTGAAAACACCGCATCACCCTTGCTACCCTTCTTCAATTTGTGGTGCTCACTGCCAGTACCAGTCTTTGGCTATGAAACACACCAGTGAGACGCAGGCCAATAAAACTTTGGTGGGCTAAGAAAATGCTAGAAGGTGACAGATGCTCTCACCTCCCCCAAGTAATCCTTTCCTGAAGATAATGGAAAATAGCACAGAAAGAAGCAACTTGCTCAGCATCGCACATACCACTGGCTCTTCAGTTAAAAAAAAAAAACAAAACCAAGATGGAAAGATATATGTACTTATAGCTGATTCACAATATTGTATGGTAGAAACCAAAGCAACATTGTAAAGCAATTATCCCCTAATTAAAGATAAATTACAGAACAGAATCCAGGAATCTTCTCATTCTGTCCCACAAATGCCAGCCATTCCAACTTATTAAACTCAGTAACAGTCCTCCTTATTCTTTGAAAAATAAACACCACCTTTCAAAATAAGCTAAATGTTCTATTTCAATTGATCTGACTTGTGGTTTGTATTTAAACTGTCAGCTACCTCCTAGATGAATATTTACTGAATATTTTACTGAATCTTTTAGTTTTTCCACCAGGTAACTACCTAAGTAAACTACCACAACTTGCATGCAGTCTCTAAAGTATATGATGCGTCCTAATTTCGGAGAGATTAAAACATGAGAAACACTGAATTGAAAAACCCATTTTAAACAAACCTGGATTCTGGAGTTTACATTTCTATGTGAAACCTAGAACAAATATACTGGAGCTTATCTTGCTTTGGCGTTTTCTCCATTTGGAATGACCTCTTTTTCCTCTACTCTCTACTTGTTCATATTCTAAGCATTCATCTAAGCCCAGCCAAAAGCCAGCTCCCCCAGGAAGGCCTCCTGACACCCCTACTCTGACCTCTTACAGCACTTAATGGGAGTCCCTGGAAGGTACCATGAGCTGCAGTTGTAGTCAATTGTCTTCAGCTCTTTCACAACATTTCCTTGAACACCCAACCCCCATGAACGCAGAAGAGTGCCATAAACACAGAAGGTGTCCAAAGGCATATGCCCAGGACTATCTGAGTGGACAAGACCTTTTCATCCCCAGTCATAAGCACTGTTCTTACCCATATCCTCAGCCACAGTCTCTGGCAGCATGACACAGCAGCACCTTTGGTGCCCTCTAGGCTCAGATGGCCAGTACAAGTTCGATGCATGAAGCGGGGCACCCAAAGCTGGTGCTCTGGGGCAACCCAGAGGGATGGGGTGGGGAGGGGGTTCAGGATGGAGGGGGCACATGTGTACCTGTGGCCAATTCGTGGTGATGCACGGCAAAAACCATCACAATACTGTAATTATCTCCTAATTTAAATAAATAAATATTAAAAAAGCAGAAGGAGCTAAGTCTTCTCACCTAAAAGCTGCTTTATAGAGATCTGAAGGGCTTTTATGACTGTTCAGTAATGAAAGGACTTTACACTGTACATAAGAATCACTCAATGAATTCGACTGCCAATAAAAGAATAAATTCCACAAGGATCTGAGTTGTCCAAGAAGATACCAAAATGGGGTGGAGAGACAGGGAGATCCCGATGAAACAAAGGAGCCTGGAATTATGATGGGTTCTATTCAGAGGGTCACAGGATTAAGACTAAATACTAGATCATGGATTTCCCTCTTGTTTCACCCTTCAGAAACACTGCCTTTTGGTTATATTAGCTAATCCTGGATTTGGTCAAATTACTGAACACGGACATATGGAGATTATGAAATCTGGGAATATACCAACAGAGTAGAACAATTTTTAAGACAGCCATATGAAAAAATTTCTAGACCCACTAAACAAGGGAAAAAACAGCTCTAAGTCTAAACAATTTAACTTGACACATGGGGCTTATCTTGGATTCCTAAGAAGTCTGTGGCGAAGACGGCATTACAGAGGAGGTGACAAGACAGATGGAGATCAGGAAGTGGGGGGGATGGTGCTAGCGAGGGCTGTCCTGTAGCCACATCATCCAGCCACCGTGGCCTCCACTTCTCTGCGCAGTTTCCTCCATGGTTTCCCCCGTAAATGACCCCTTCCATATAAAATGAATTCAGCAATGACTAGCTCCTTTTGCAGAGCTGTCCTGAGGATTACAAACAAGTAGCAAGTACCCTCAGAATGTTCAGAACTGCTGTACAGACCATGCAAGAAACAAGACAAACACGGCAGATACAGACAAGAAGGGAATGCCTGGAAAGCTCAAAACAGGTCATTTATATTATTCACAGGAATACACTGACCCCATGCTCTTCCCCCAGCTATATGGGAAATGCCCATGCTTTGCAGAATAAGCAAAGCTACGTTAACCCCTGTTCTTTCTTTTCACAGTTTTCTCTCCATCATTAAAAAAACTTTACATAAAGGTAGATAGAACAATAACATAAATCTCTGTGCATCCAACACCCAGCCATATAGCCCTTGGGTTATAACTAACCTTATTTTACCCACAGAAGGAAATGGCAACCCACTCCAGTATTCCTGCTTGGGAATTCCCATAGACAGAGGAGCCTGGTGGGCTACGGTCCATGGGATCGCAGAGTTGGACATGACTTAGCAAATGAAGCACCACAACTATGCATTCCTCACTCCCAGCCCTGTGGGATGCTTTTGAATCACATTCCAAGCATAGACCGTTTCACTTTTCATAGGTTTTTTTTTTTTTTTTTTTTCTTTTTNCATGGGATCGCAGAGTTGGACATGACTTAGCAAATGAAGCACCACAACTATGCATTCCTCACTCCCAGCCCTGTGGGATGCTTTTGAATCACATTCCAAGCATAGACCATTTCACTTTTCATAGGTTTTTTTTTTTTTTTTCTTTCTTTTTGAAACATATAAGTCATATAGCTCTTTGATTTTCTTGATTCAACATTCCTGATGTAACTTATTTATAGTGGTAAAATTGAGGTGATATCAGAGGTGCCCTTGGGGCTAGAGAAAAATTTAGGAACAAATGACTTCAATAAAAGAGACAGCGAGTCAAGACAGAGGTAAAGTAGCCTTAGGACCTGTGTTATGATGTTGTGAGCCCTGCTTCATCCTGTGGTTCGGCGGGATCTCAGTCCTTCAGCATCAGCTCAAGGAGGGGGGAGAATGTCTCACGTTTCCCTGAACAGTCTGGCCTCCCTCCTGCCTCCATGTTTTTCTTGCATTGCTGTTCTTTAGTTGCTCAGCTGTGTCTGACTCTTTGCGACCCCCTGGACTGTAGCCCGCCAGGCTCCTCTATCCATGGGATTTCCCATGCAAGAGTACTGGAGTGGGTTGCCATTTTCTCCTCCAGGGGAATCTTCCTGACCTAGGGATCAAACCCATGTCTCCTGTGTCTCCAGCACTGTCAGGCAGATTCTTTACCGCTGAGCCACCAGGGAAGCCAGTCCTCCCGTTCCTGGACCCATAACCACTTTCAACTTCGAGCTCTCTTCCTTCCTCAATTCCCCGTCAAAATGGTTCTTACTGGGACCTTTCTGGTGGTCCAGTGGCTAAGATTCCACACTCCCAATGCCTGGGTTCCATCTCTGGTGGGGGAACTAGATCCCACATGCCACAACTAAGAGTTTGCATTCCACGGCTAACATCCGGCACAGCCAAATAAATAAAATATTAAAAACCATTTTCTCTGCATTGCATCCACACCACACAATAGTTACTCAATAAATGCGTGTGCTTTGACTGAACGGGGCAGAGGGCTTATCTCCTTCTGTCTTATACCTTAGTGGTTTTCACACTTGTCTGTCCTAGTAAATTTTAAATCCCCGAGAAGTAATTGTGTTTAATCAGCTCTGTGTCCTCTACGTCCTAATGAGTTTATCTGCACACAGTAAGTGCTCAAAGTGTCTCATGACCAGAGAGAAGCTCTAGGAAAAGCCCTAACTTTGCCAAGAGGTGAGAGGATTATAAACGCTTCTGGAGAATGACTTCATGTAAATTATGGGCACATGAGCAAAAATACAACATGGTGATTTTTTTCACTGGTTTCTCATCTTAGGGATACAAATTTGGGCTTGTCATCATCAAAGGAAAAGGAGTTGGGTGTGGCTTCCTCTGTGCAAATGCCCGAACAACACCCTAATCCTACTTTTCTCTCTGCCTCTTCCCAAGGTGAAGGCTACATGGAGTTACTACCCAGAGGATAGAAATCTGGGCCTGAATCTGAGACAGAGGTCCTCTGTGCTGTGCCTGCTCATTAATTAGCCACTGGAAACTCCAGGACAGAGCCATTAACATGCTCATAAACCTTTGATTTTAAATGTTTTCGCTTAGCCACAATCCTAATGTGACTCTCCTTGTAAGCTGGTCGGAGGACATTTGTTTCTTCACATTTCTGAGGCTCATTAACTCCAGCAGCCCAGCGCCTCATTAACTAGCCCATTTAGGGAATTTCGTCTCCTGCCGGCAGAGCCTCCATCCCCTGCCTCCCAGAGCCTCTGGAGGGCACCTAATTGGGACGGCGTGGGGGCTCCCGGGAGGGTGGGGGGCTCACCCACCTGCTATCAAAGCCTCCTCCCTCCCCCTGGCCTCCCAGAGCCTCTGGAGGGCACCTAATTGGGACAGCGTGGGGGCGGGGGGCTCACTCACCTGCTATCCTCCCGATGGGCACAGCGTGCTCCTCGGGCGGCGAGACGGAGACCATGATGTGGTTCATGTAGGCCAGATCCTCCCGATGCGAGAGGTTGATGGGCTTCCCCTCCCGGTGCAGCCCGTCCTCGGAGAGCCGCGGCTGCTTAAAATCCACGGAGTGTCGGGGGTTCAGGATCAGAGGGTGCATGATTGGGCTGGGCATCAGCTGGATGACCCGCGTGCCCTCCTGCCGGGGGCTGGAGGGCCTCGGGTGGGGCTCGGATGATGGTGGGCAGTGGTTGTTCTCCATGGGAGACACTGACAGCGGGTATGGCTCCGGGTGGTTGTTCTCCTGGTGGAGCCTCGGTCCCTGGGCCCTCTCGGCTGGGGAGAGGCGGCGGATCATGTTGTCCAGGGGGGACCGGAGGGGCCGCTGCTCGGGGTCGGGAGAAGGCCGGTGGTTTGTTGTGATGGGCGACCTGGAACGGTGCAACAGTTCAATGGTGGGAGGGTTCTGGTGTACGTTCTCGGCCGACGGCCTTGAGGTCCTCTGGACACCGTTATCTATGGGGCAGAGGGAAGGACAGTCAGAGACCCCAATGGATGCTCAGAGGAGGGAACCCCACAGTAGTCGTAAAGGGGACAAGCATGGAGTATGTGCAGGTGTAGGAAGACCCTTCTCCCCAGGATGTGGGGTCTTTTTCCCTGCTTAAAAAAAAATTAAATTGCACATACTTGAAATTCTTTTCCTGCCCCTGGAGAAGCTGAGAATTTCTACAAGTATTCCATTTATCACCTATTTGTGGCTTATAAACACAAGGAAGCCACACACTCATTCTTTATTCATTCTTTATCTTTTTGTTACTTGACTCTTTAGTGTGGTTTTTCAGGGCCCTTGAGGGTCTCTCTCAAGAGGCTTTCACCGACTTACATTTTCATAACCCAATTTTCATATTCTCTGCTTCCAGGAGTTGTTGCTATTAATGATAAAGATGATGAAAATAATAAAGCAATTACTATATACTCTATGGATTGGATTATATTGTTTAAAATTTACAACACACCCTGGTGACTCAGATGGTAAAAAATCTGCCTGCAATGTAAGAGACCTCAGGTTTGACCCCTGGGTCAGGAAGATTTCCTACAGAAGGGAATGGCAACCCACTCCAGTATTCTTTCCTGGAGAATTCCATGGTCAGAGGAGCCTGGGGGACTACAGTCCATGGAGTCACAACGCACTGGACACAACTGAAGCCACTAATCCTTTGACACAAGTAGAAGATGCTACCGTTACTCCTGTTTATAACAGGAGAGAAAAATGGAGGCACAAAGAAGTTAAGCAGGGACTTCCCTGGTAGTCCAGTGGTTAAGAATCTGCCTTGCAATGAAGGGGAGAAGGGTTCGAGCCCTGTCAGGAACTATGATAAAAAAAATTAAATTGCACATACTTGAAATTCTTTTCCTGCCCCTGGAGAAGCTGAGAATTTCTACAAGTATTCCATTTATCACCTATTTGTGGCTTATAAACACAAGGAAGCCACACACTCATTCTTTATTCATTCTTTATCTTTTTGTTACTTGACTCTTTAGTGTGGTTTTTCAGGGCCCTTGAGGGTCTCTCTCAAGAGGCTTTCACCGACTTACATTTTCATAACCCAATTTTCATATTCTCTGCTTCCAGGAGTTGTTGCTATTAATGATAAAGATGATGAAAATAATAAAGCAATTACTATATACTCTATGGATTGGATTATATTGTTTAAAATTTACAACACACCCTGGTGACTCAGATGGTAAAAAATCTGCCTGCAATGTAAGAGACCTCAGGTTTGACCCCTGGGTCAGGAAGATTTCCTACAGAAGGGAATGGCAACCCACTCCAGTATTCTTTCCTGGAGAATTCCATGGTCAGAGGAGCCTGGGGGACTACAGTCCATGGAGTCACAACGCACTGGACACAACTGAAGCCACTAATCCTTTGACACAAGTAGAAGATGCTACCGTTACTCCTGTTTATAACAGGAGAGAAAAATGGAGGCACAAAGAAGTTAAGCAGGGACTTCCCTGGTAGTCCAGTGGTTAAGAATCTGCCTTGCAATGAAGGGGAGAAGGGTTCGAGCCCTGTCAGGAACTATGATTCCACATATCACCAGGTAACTAAGCCCGCACTGTCTATAGCCCATGGACCACAAGCTGAGAGTCTGAGCGCCCATGGCAAAAGATCCCACATGACGCAATGAAGATCTTGTGTGCCCCAACTGAGACTGACACAGTCAAATCAACAAATATTCTTAAGTAAAAAGTTAAGCAACTTGCCCAAGGTCATCCAGACAGATAAACTCTAGTCAGATTCTATAGCCTTATATGCCCATTAGAGCATCTACCTCTTTGCTATGTAGAAACTGGGGGCAGCAGAGGG
>SJYX01006401.1:1568086-1597604 GCA_006410675.1 Oreotragus oreotragus
CACTGGGCTTCCTTGGTGGCTCAGATGGTAGAGAATCTGCCTGCAATGCAGGAGACCCAGGTTGGATCCCTGGGTTGAGATCCTCTGGAGAAGGAAAAGCCGACCCACTCCGGTGTTCTTGCCTGGAGAATTGCATGGACAGTCTATGCAGTCCCGAAGAGCCCGATGTGACTGAGTGACTAACACCTTCCACTTATTCACGTTATGTGATGAATAACTGGTAGACCTTAAAAAACCAAGCAAAACTGCCTTTGGGTAAACTCTTGGCTTTTGACTAGGATTTCCAGGGTAGAGCAGAGGCTAAGGTCAAGTTTCTGTCTCCCGCATGAGGACCACATTTCCCTGCTGTGTTATCCCTAAGGCCATGGATGAGAATAAGAGCCACTGGTCAGGGGGATACAAATCAACAGGCCCAGCAGGTAACTCTCACTCATCCTCCTCAGTACACTGGGATCCAGACTTTTTTCTCCCTGAAAACAGCATTTCCCAGCTGTTTTGTAAAAGGGTAGCAGAAACCATGTGTGATAGACCTACACAAAAATTAAAGACTCTAGGTCTTGAGATGGAACTGAAAATAGATTTCATACATATAGTCAGGCTCTGTCACGTCTGTTATGAGTTGATTTGTGCACCCCCACCCCCAAATTCATGTGTTGAAGTCACCACCCCCCTAGTACTCCAGAAAGAGATCTTATTTGGGAAAAGGGTCATTGCAGATGTATTTAGGTAAGAGAAGGCCATACTGGAGTAGGGGGCCCCTATTCTGACATGACTGTTGCCCCCCTGAATAGGGGTGGCTGGACACAGACATGCACACGCTGCACAAACCGGAGAGGTATGTTTTGTCACAGTCCTTACAATACGAACTGAAGCAAAGACCTTTCGGCGATGCCAACCATATGTGTGGTAGTCTTTCAGATGCACAGTATGTGAAGAGTAAGGAAACGTGGTCCTGGCTCTCAAGGGTGTCATAGTCTCATGGAGAAGGTGGACAGGGCAAAACAACAACAAAAGCCTACAGGTGCTGAATGAAGAGTCAAGGGACACAGGAGGCAAGCCACGCATAAGCCAAGGATCTCCAAAAATTGCTGGCAAACCACCAGATGCCGGGAGAGACATAGCACAGATAGCCCCCCAGCTTCAGAAGGAACCCATCCTGCTGAGACCTTGCTCTTGGACTTCTGGCCTCTAGAACTATGAGGCAATGCACCTCTGTTGTTCAAGCCATCCAGTGTGGGGCAGCCCTAGAAACTATCCCCACTATCGCCTTTCCAAGACGTTCAGCTGACTTCCCACCAGCTCTGTGCCTGCCCATGTCAGTGTTCCCATCTCACTCAACTCCCCTGTCACATTCAGCGGTCACTGAATTCCCCTGTAGGCCCCGAGAAGAAAACTGCCCTAGCTTGGAGTGTAGGATTCACACAGGTCCAAGGTCAAACACAGTAAATCCTCTGGAAGCGTCTAGAATTTTATAATCATTGGGTGAAAGGGGTTGAGAGAAACTAAACATGGGAATTCCCTGGCTGTCCAGTGGTTAGGACTCTGCGCTCTCACTGCCCAGGGCTCAGGTTTGATCCCTGGTCAGGCAACGAAGATCATACAAGCTGTGTGGTGTGGCCAAAAGCGAAAAAAGAAACAAAACTGGGGACGCGTAGGGCTCTGAGGCTTAATCGTCATCACTGTGTGTGGGATGGCCTCCAAAGGGCCACCCCTCTTGGTGGTTCAGTGCAGACAGTGTGGGCAAGTCCACATCAGCCACAGAGGACGCTTTGTGCTCCTGGCTGGACACTGGCTCTGCTCTTTGCAGGGGATGCAGATGAGTTTCCCTCAGTCTCAAGAAAGCCCCACAAAAGAAGTGAATGGAGAAATCAAGCAATCAGGCTGCAGATGAGTCAAGTGGCCATTTGGAGGTAAATACTGTGAGCCATTTATAGGGAGGGGGTAAGGTAGTACGAGGGTTAGAGGGGAAAGAGCAAGATGATGTCATCAGAGGACTTCCTTCTCTGGAGGTGAGCCCAGTCCCCGCTAGCTCCCTTGTGTGCATGCCTGCTAAGTTGCTTCAGTTGTGTCCGACTCTCTGTGACCCCTTGGACTGTAGCCTACCTGTCCATGGGATTCTCCAGGTAAGAACACTGGAGTGGATTGCCATGCCCTCCTCCTGGGGATTTTCCCGACTCAGGGACTGAACCTGTGTCTCTCATCTCTCCTGCTCTGGCAGGCAGTTTCTTTACCACTAGCATCACCTGGCGGGGAAGGCAATGGCACCCCACCCCAGTACTCTAGCCTGGAAAATCCAATGGACGGAGTAGCCTGGTGGGCTGCAGTCCATGGGGTCGCTAACAGTCGGACAGACTGAGCAACTTCACTTTCACTTTTCTCTTTCATGCATTGGAGAAGGAAATGGCAACCCACTCCAGTATTCTTGCCTGGAGAATCCCAGGGATGGGGGAGCCTGGTGGGCTGCCATCTATGGGGTCACACAGAGTCAGACACGACTGAAGTGACTTAGCAGCAGCAGCAGCAGCAGCATCACCTGGGGAGCCCTCTGAGCCCTTATCTCAAAGAAATCAGATGGCATTTCCCAAGGGGTAAGAGAAGGGACTGATGTTGAAGGTGAAACTCCAATACTTTGGCCACCTGATGGGAAGAGCTGGCTCATTGGGAAAGACTCTGATTCTGGGAACGGTTGAAGGCAGGAGGAGAAGGGGACGACACGAGATGGTTGGATGGCAACACTGACTCAATGGACATGAGTCTGAGTAAACTCCGGGAGCTGGTGATGGACAGGGAGGCCTGGCATGCTGCGGTCCATGGGGTCGCAGAGTTGGACACGACTGCGTGACTGAACTGAACTGAAGAGGAAGTCTCCTGAACACTTCCTGGTTACCTAGGGAGTATTATTCCTGTGTATTAAGGATCTCTGGACCCTAAAACATTTAGCTCAATATAGCAAGTTGGCCTCTGGATTAAGGACAGCCTCCATACCCTTGGCGGACAGAGGAGGCAGGGAAGGGGCATGGGTCCCCCTCAGCAGGAGGCTGATGATACAGAGGGATGAAAAGCAGTTCTGTGCACCACCCAGGGTCTCCACGAGGTCCCATCACAACCTCATTCTGCATCAGGGACCCGGCCAGGGGTGAAAGGTCATGCTGCCCTGGGCCATGACACATAAGAGGCAAAGCAGGAAGAGGCGGCTCTGGAAAGGAAAGCAGGGTAAGGAAGAGAGGAACGAGGCTTAGTGCAGAGGAAAGTGGAAACGGGTGCTTGGGTGCTCTGACACCGGGGACAACAAAGTCCTGGTGGGACCTTGCTACCTCTGCTGGACTCCACAGTCACAGGGATGAAAGGGTAGCACAAAACGGTGACTGTCGAGCTGAGGGTGAGAGGAGACGGGCAGATTAATAGGAAGATTCCAAAGGTTCGTGGGGAACCTATCATGTGTGAGGTACACAGAGTAGGCATCGCTTATTTTCAAAACAGCCTGTGTTCTCGGTTAAGGCTGGCACTTTAAATGTATTTCCCCATACAAGTCCTGCTATAGATGGCACCCTGTTAACCCATGAGGAAGTCCTAGGATAATGGTGTGGGCAGGGAACAGGGCTTTCCTATGTCTGGATGCAGAAATTTGATGTTTGCACAAAGTACATGTTATTGCAATAAAGGGAATGGTTAGGAAAATTGGAATTGGAATAGCATAGGGAACTGTAATCAATATTTTGTGATAATCTATCAGAGAAAAGAATTGGAAAAAATATATAGATATATCTATGTTTGTCTGTCTGTGGGAGATTTTTGTCCAGTTAAGTCCATTTATCCTGGGGCAGTCAATGATCCAAATGGGTTAATTCAGTCCAATTTAGTATGAGGTTTTAACATCATTAACTGAAGACATACACTAGGGTCTCAAAAGTTACCTCTGACTTTTTTTTTGCTTTACATATGACAGCTTCAAGTATAGATGGTCCCAGACATGTGACGGATTGACTTGGCAATTTTTTGACTTTACAATGGTGGGACAGTGATACGCACTAGGTGGAGATGACACTTCCAGAATTTTGAATTTCAGTCTTTTTCTGGGGCTAGTGATGTACAGAATACTCCTGTGGTGCCGGGTGGCGGCAGTGAGAACAGCTCTCAGTCAGCCTTGCGATCATGAGGGTAAACAACTGATACCACCCTGTGCTCAGATGGCCATTCTGCTTTTCACCTGCAGTACAGTGTTCAATAAATCACACGAGATAGTCGACACTTTATTGTCATCATTATATCTTTTGGATGCACTGCATGGCATGTGTGATCTTAGTTCCCTGAGCAGGGATTGAAGCCATGGTCCCTGCATCGGACAAACACAGTCCTAACCACTGGACCGCCAGGTAAGTCTCAACACTTCATTATCAGACAGACTTTGCATTAGGATGATTTTGCCCAACTACAGGCTAATGTAAGTGTTCCCAGCACGTTTAAGATAGGCTATGCTGTTTGACAGGCTAGGAGTAGTAAATGCATTTTCACCTTAGGATATTTTCAGCTTAAAGATGCATTTATCAGGCTGTACCCCCATCCTAAGTCTGAGAAGATCTATACTATGAAACAGAAACATTATAAGCAGGAGTGCTGGGACCTGCCAGTCTTTTGTACCCCATTCAGAGAATCTGTCTTGGCATCTTAATCTCCATAATTTTTCTACTTATTGTTTAATCATTTGTGCTATTTTCAGGGTACTTGCAAACACAAAACAAACTGATAAAAACATTATTCCGGTCAGCTCATTGATGTTGCTGTGAAATGAACACACGTGCTGGAGCCAAGCGGGCCTGGCGTTAAATCTAGCTTTGCCACTTGGTAGCTATGTGATTTGGAGGCAGGCTGCTTTATCACTGGTAGCCTCAACTGTCTTATCTATAAAGTGGAAATAATATTACCCTCTTCATAGGGTGGTTGTGAGGATTAAATGATTTAAACATGGAAAAGCTTACATGCTTGAAAGGGCCTAGCATACAGTGAGAACCCAATAAATGTTAACTGTTATTTTGGGATTATGAAGTAGATTCATACACCTCATCTCCTTTAATTATCTCATTAAAATTGTAGAAGAATTCCTTCCTCCAGAGCAGTCTTTGAGCAGCTGGATTTGATGGGTGAGGTCGGGGGGAGGGAAGTGGGGTAATGTTTTCTTCAGTAAAACAAGCATGTAAATAAAATTTTGGTGGTCTATCCCAGAATGCAAGTCACCCTCCCCACCCTACACAAAGGAATGGTTTCTCTTCATTATCTGGGCCACGGCCATGGGCTCGCTGGGAGGAGAATGGAGAATGGCAGCACGCTGACACCTAAAACTTCCCATCCTCACTTCCAGTTTCCATATTCACCTGGCGGCAAGGAGCTGCCCCAGAGCAGAATGTTCACCTTAGAACCGTGTTGACTGCTGCAGAAAGCAGTGACGGCACAGCAGGTGCGAACAGTTTCAAATTCAAGTGATGAAAAATCACCTCCCAGTCTCTCAGATGGGAGCACAGGAGAGGGTGGGACTGAAGGGTTGACATAGGAGGGTCCCCCAGAGAGATAGTGAGATGGGAATATTTGAGAAACATAGATCCTGTTCTTCCTCCCTGGAAGCTTGTGCATGTCCAGCCCAACATGGGTGGCTCTGCAGAGCTGATCTCATTCAGAGACCAGACTGGATCAGAAGCATATTTTAATTGCTCAATGAGCTTTTAGGGAATCACTCATTCAAGCAGTTCTAATACCAAAGGACCAGTGGCAATCCAATGTATATTTTGGGACAAAGCTTTTCTCCTTAAATATTCCATAGGAGCCCAAATCCACTGCTTTCAGAACCCAAAGTATCAAAAGAAGTTAATCATAACTGTGTGTAACAAAATAAATATGTTTTATAAGCATTTGTAGGGGCTTCCCTGGAGAAGGCAATGGCAACCCACTCCAGTACTCTTGCCTGGAAAATCCCACGGACGGAGGAGCCTGGTAGGTTGCAGTCCATGGGGTCGTTGAGTCGGACACGACTGAGCGACTTCACTTTTACCTTTCACTTTCATGCACTGGAGAAGGAAATGGCAACCCACTCCAGTGTTCTTGCCTGGAGAATCCCAGGGATGGGGGAGCCTGGTGGGCTGCCGTCTAAGGGGTCGTGCAGAGTCGGACCTGGTAGCTTAGTTGGTAAAGAATCTACCTGCAGTGCAGGAGAACCAGGTTTGATCCCTGGGTTGGGAAGATCCCTTGGAGAAGGAAATGGCAACCCACTCCAGTATTCTTGCTTGGAAAATCCTAGGGTCAGAGGAGCCTTTTGGGCTACAGTCCATGATGTCCCAAGAGCTGGACACAACTTAGCAACTAAACCACCACCACCGTGACCATTTGTGGGTCTGAAATTTCTAGAGATGTTGTGCCTCCTGGTTTTGGTGAAATATGTCGTCTCCGGCCTGCATAGCTATCTGTTGTTGTTTAGTTGCTCAGTTGTGTCCCACTCTTGTGATCCCATAGACTGACCTGGCAGGCTCCTCTGTCTACAGGAATCTCCAGGCAAGAATACTGGAGTGGGTTGCCATTTCCTTCTCCAGGGGATCTTCCCCACCCAGGGATTGAACTCACATCTCCTGCATTGGTAGGCAAGCTTTTTTTTTTCTCTGAGTCACCAGGGAAGCCCCACATAGCTATCTAAACACCTAACTCATCTCATGCAGATAAATTTCTTTGGTCACCAACCAAAGAAAAGCAATCTATTTAAAATGAGATTTTCATCATGAAACGAGTGATGCTACTCTTGGTTTGACTACTAAGAGGGGTAATATTATCAAAAGTTCTTGATAAGATGAGATAAACGAGAATTGATGCTCAACACTTCTGAGCATCACCAGACAGGACATTGTTGTGTTTTTCTGGATTTTAGTCGCTCATGACTCTGAAGGTACAGAATGTATCTTATTCATCTTCGGATCACCCAGGGAGACTCAGTTCTTAAGACGTGAGAGTTCTAAGACCTGAGACCATTTGGTTGAATTTCCTGTCTTTTAACTGGGGTGACTAAGGGAGACAGAAATGAGAAACTGAGCCCTTAGGACTGTTACAGCAGAAGAGAAGATTAGAACCTGGCTTCCTGATGGCCAGGTCCCATTCTTTAAAACATTATTTCTAAGCTGACCATGTGTCTAGAGTCCCATTTCATTGGCTTAAGTGTCTGGGTACAGATGAAAAGTTATATAGTTATCTTAGTTATATACTAGTGCCTTCCCTAGCCCTTCCATAACTATGTAAGAGTGAAAATGTTAGTCCCTCAGTCATGCCTGACTCATTGCGACCCCCATGAACTGTAGCCCACCAGGCTCCTGTCTATGGGATTCTCCAGGCAAGAATACTGGAGTCATTCTCTTCTCCAGGGGATCTTCCCAACCCAGGGATCGAACCTGGGTCTCCCACACTGCAGGCAGATTCTTTACCATCTGAGCCACCAGGGAAGCTCAGTAACTAAGTAAGGGAAGAGAAGAATGCTGGTTCTCCTAGACGAAGGTGGTAATTTGAGTACTGCTTAGGCCCAAGTTATAACACAGTTGTAGAACAGTGTACATCGCAGAGATAATGAATGTTTACAAAATGAAAGATCTGAATTCCTAGGTCACCTTTCTCTCCCATCAGAGCCTCTGAGCTAACAGTGACCTCCTGGCTTGGCACTGCCATGCGGATGCTAGTACAGAAGGCGAGACTGCAGTGTAATGTACTCATCTGGGGTATCTGCAAGGAACTGTTGCTGAGATAAACAAGATACGCTTGTCCCTGTGATATAAATTCCCGCTGTGAAATCATGAATGTCCGAATTGGTCAAGTCGATGGCAGTGATGAGGTGAAGACATTGTGGGGGGGGGGTGGAGGAGTGAATGAAGCTTTGTGTTTCCATGTCTCGGCATGCCTCATGGTGCCAGCCTGTTGAGGGGCTGAGTTGATTCTCTCTGGAGTGTCCTGCTCTTTCATTCTCAGCTCTGTGTCAAGTCAACAGCAACACACTTGTAACACAAATAATTAGGGATGTAATATTGGATGCTTATAATTTCACTTTACAAACTTTCTCCCCCCAAGATCAGATCTTTCTGTATGTTAACACATGCCCATATTAATATGTCACCAGTTTTCCCTGGTGGCTCAGACAGTAAAGTGTCTGCCTGCAATATGGGAGACCTGGGTTCGATGCCTGGGTTGGGAAGATCCCCTGGAGAAGGGACTGGCAACCCATTCCAGTGGTCTTGCCTGGAGAATTCTTTGGATAGAGGAGCCTGGGGGGCTACAGTCCATGGGGTTGCAATGAGTCAGATACGACTGAGCAACTAACAGTTTTTCTTTCATTCATGATATAACAGTATTGATCCTAGGGCCAACTCATGTCAAGCTGGATATATATATTTTTTTGATGGAAAAGAAAGGAAAGGTGGTTGGAGGCAGGGACCCTGTACACATCCATTCACCTCTCCAGTTGGTCCCTTTTTGTCACCAAGTCCACCTACACATCTGGAGTTCTGGGGGCCAGCAGGCTCCTCATATTACCTTGTGCCTGGTACAGCTCTTCTCACATGATCCCATCTGACAGAAATCTGTGCTCCTTTCTGTGAGAGCAGGTGGAGGAGCAGGGCAGGTAGCATGATCATGATTCCTGGCCAACAGCTTGAAGGAACCGTCTCTGAGAAGGGGCTACTTTTAAGGGCAGGTCTCAAGCAGAGCTATCTGGTCCACAGGGCGATTGATCCGCCCTTGACCTTGGTCTCCTTCCACCTACTGAGCTCACTACTGCCAACAGCACAGCACTTGAGGGCATAGCTCACTAGGGCATTTTTGGTAGTCCATTTGTATTTTCTTGGTGGGAGACGGGCTCAGAGAGGGGCTGGTGTTCCCTACTGAGTGGCTCCTGCCAATGAGAACAACAAACACACCTGCTCAGGAGTCAGGTCTGGCCAAGGGGAGGAGGGAGTTGTCATGAGGTGAGGCCATCAGCCACCAATCACAGTTGAGGGTAAAAAGGGGAAGAGAAATTCCAGATAGGAGTTTTCCTTTTTATAAATAATGAGAAAAAGAGAGAGAAAACAGACAAAAGGACAAAGAGAAAACAAATAAAAGACAACCCCACCCCCACTGGATTTCCCAGGTGGCACTAATGGTAAAGAACCTGCCTGCACTGCAGGAGGCATAAGAGATGAGGGTTTGATCTTCCCTGGGTTGGGAAGATGCCCTGGAGAAGGGAATGGCAACCCACTCCAGTATTCTTGCCTGGAGAATCCCCATGGAGAGAGGAGCCTGGTGGGCAATAGTCCATGGGGTTGCAAAGAATTGGTCACAACTGAAGTGACTTAGCACGCACGCAGGCACCACCCCCAGCAAGCCATCACACATATGTTGTATCTGAAGACGCAGCCTACATACTCTGCTTCTTGCCCTAATATCAAGCTTCAGTAAACTCACCTCCTGTTCTCTGGAGCAGATATTGGCTACTATGCAAATGTATAGGGCAGGAACGGCAAAAGAGCAGAGAAACCAAACTGGGGCTGACACGCAGCAGCTAAATTCAGCAAAGGTAACTAATGCTGGGGGAAGACAGGCTAAGAGGCACAGGCAGGGAGCCCGCAAGAAGCACAGGCTTATTCTCCATCACGGAGGCAAGGGGGCCCGCTGTGAAATGCCTGGCACACGAAAGAGATGCCGGTCAGGTCGCCTGGAGCCAGGCTCTGTTTTGTGAAGTGTTAATTAAGAAAACACATAACTTCTCATTTTTTAATTTGCCAACAATGAAACAAAAATAGTGCTGCTCTGGGGGATGCTCCATGTCTAAGGAAGTGCCTCTAGAAAAACAAACAAAAAACACAGGGTTTTAGGCCCCTCATAATCCGATCTGAAGGATACATTTAAAAGATTACTTTGGTTCCCAATTCAGGCAGAAAGATGTGGAGGAAATGTTCCCAGGAGGCCTGATACATTGCAGTTCAACAGAACAGGGAGCAGAGGAAGATTTTTTACACACTATTTCTGTCCCCAAACACCTGCTGTGGAACTCTGTCCAGGGCCACAATTCAATTCTGGTCTTTTGTTCTGTTTTCTACCAGTAATTTGATAAGAACCATGTAACTGGCCAGAGCAGAGCGTTGCCTGGAACGTCTGAACTAAGTCCTCCCACTGAACACACGGCAAGACGCTGCCCGCGGAGCACGAGGAGGAGACCCCCCACCACCGGACCCCCATCGAGTTCACAGGGTTTGGGTCTCTTTTCTTCCACCAGCATATGTGACCCTCTGCTCAAAATCTTCAATGACTCCCCATTACTTTGCTCCACAGCCCAGAAATCAAAGTCCTCCACGTCCTGCTTCTAATCTTACCTCCTTGGACTGGTTCTACAGCAGCGGAATGTGGATCACTGTTGAGACAGGGGGACGGCTCACAGGGCTCTAGTTAGTTTATTCCCCCTATTTGGGATCTGTTTGAAATCTTTTTTCATCAAAGGTAGGGGGAAAAGAAAGATAAGCTCTGCAACCCCAGTCACATGATTGCTCTCTATTCTATTGTTCTCAATTCCAGTTAGAGATTGCTCTCTAACTCCATCTTGGGTCCTCCTGGAATGTTCCCCTACTTCAGTCCTGCTTGTCAGACCTTCAAGGAGTCCTGCAGGCCACCTCCTTCGTGACGCTGAACCTGATGCTTGCACTGGCTGTCATCACCCCTTCCACTATCTCTTTGTGGCACCTGTTATAGCTATTCTTTGTTATTGACATGCGTATCTATCTCATCTCCTCCCCAAGACTGGGAGTTGCAGAGAACCAAAGAGAGATCTTATTCACCTTGGCATTTCCCCTAGGGTCTCAAACACATTCAGTACCCAATAAACGTTGGTCAAATGAAAAATGAATCGCGTGAATAAGAACAGAGAGACAGCGGAAGCTCTGGGGTTGGGCTACATCTCAGAAGAGAGAGACACCTCCCGGGTACCTTCTTCATGGTTCTGGTGAAGGATGACTTCCTGCTGCGTGTGTATCGAGTTTCCGGGGTGGAAGAACGGTGAGAAAAGAATCCGAGGTTTCCTCTGCTTCAGAATATGCTGAAGGAGTTCATAGAGCACATCACCTGGAGAGAAAACAGAGAGAGAGATTAAGGAAGTGCCTCTAGAAAAACAAACAAAAAACACAGGGTTTTAGGCCCCTCATAATCCGATCTGAAGGATACATTTAAAAGATTACTTTGGTTCCCAATTCAGGCAGAAAGATGTGGAGGAAATGTTCCCAGGAGGCCTGATACATTGCAGTTCAACAGAACAGGGAGCAGAGGAAGATTTTTTACACACTATTTCTGTCCCCAAACACCTGCTGTGGAACTCTGTCCAGGGCCACAATTCAATTCTGGTCTTTTGTTCTGTTTTCTACCAGTAATTTGATAAGAACCATGTAACTGGCCAGAGCAGAGCGTTGCCTGGAACGTCTGAACTAAGTCCTCCCACTGAACACACGGCAAGACGCTGCCCGCGGAGCACGAGGAGGAGACCCCCCACCACCGGACCCCCATCGAGTTCACAGGGTTTGGGTCTCTTTTCTTCCACCAGCATATGTGACCCTCTGCTCAAAATCTTCAATGACTCCCCATTACTTTGCTCCACAGCCCAGAAATCAAAGTCCTCCACGTCCTGCTTCTAATCTTACCTCCTTGGACTGGTTCTACAGCAGCGGAATGTGGATCACTGTTGAGACAGGGGGACGGCTCACAGGGCTCTAGTTAGTTTATTCCCCCTATTTGGGATCTGTTTGAAATCTTTTTTCATCAAAGGTAGGGGGAAAAGAAAGATAAGCTCTGCAACCCCAGTCACATGATTGCTCTCTATTCTATTGTTCTCAATTCCAGTTAGAGATTGCTCTCTAACTCCATTTTGGGTCCTCCTGGAATGTTCCCCTACTTCAGTCCTGCTTGTCAGACCTTCAAGGAATCCTGCAGGCCACCCCCTTCGTGACGCTGAACCTGATGCTTGCACTGGCTGTCATCACCCCTTCCACCATCTCTTTGTGGCACCTGTTATAGCTATTCTTTGTTATTGACATGCATATCTATCTCATCTCCTCCCCAAGACTGGGAGTTGCAGAGAACCAAAGAGAGATCTTATTCACCTTGGCATTTCCCCTAGGGTCTCAAACACATTCAGTACCCAATAAACGTTGGTCAAATGAAAAATGAATCGCGTGAATAAGAACAGAGAGACAGCGGAAGCTCTGGGGTTGGGCTACATCTCAGAAGAGAGAGACACCTCCCGGGTACCTTCTTCATGGTTCTGGTGAAGGATGACTTCCTGCTGCGTGTGTATCGAGTTTCCGGGGTGGAAGAACGGTGAGAAAAGAATCCGAGGTTTCCTCTGCTTCAGAATATGCTGAAGGAGTTCATAGAGCACATCACCTGGAGAGAAAACAGAGAGAGAGAGACAGGGAAATGGGAGTGTTCTGTTCAACAACTATTTGCTGAGTTCTGACTCTGCACCTGGCACTGTCCTAAAGACACGATGTTGAGGAAGGCTGGTCTGTCCACGGGGAACTTACAGGGGACAGGATGTGGCACTAATACCCAGAAGGTCAGAGCCATGTGGGACTTTTCGAAAACTTTTTTGATTATGAAAATTATATACAAAAAAGGAATAGGAAGGGAGAAAGAAAACAAAAGTCATCTATAATCCTATCCCTAAGAAACAAGAACCCTGTTAATACTGTATACAGTATGTTTTTGCTGAATTGATGCTTTCAAACTATGGTGCTAGAGAAGACTCTTGAGAGTCCCTTAAACAGCAAGGAGAGATCAAACCAGTCAATCTTACAGGAAATCAAACCTGAATATTCACTGGAGGGACTGGTGCTGAAGCTGGAGCTCCAATACTGTGGCCACCTGATGCGAAGAACTGACTCACTGGAAAAGACCCTGATGCTGGGAAAGTTTGAGGGCAGGAGGAGAGGGGGTGACAGGATGAGATGGCTGGATGGCATCACTGACTCAATGGACATGAGTTTGAGCAAACTCTGGGAGATGGTGAAGGATGGGGAAGCCTGGTGTGCTGCAGTCCATGGGGTTGCCAAGAGTTGGACACAACTGAGCAACTGAACAACAACAGTATATGATATAGTTATAGAATTAGAATCAAGCTTATCATAGTTGAGTATCTTTTTCCCTCCACATCATTCAACTGCTTTAGTAACTGCAATATAACAGCCTATCATAGGGATGTACCAGACTTTATGGGAAACTTAACTTGTCCCAACTTGTTGCTATTCCTTTTATTTAAAAAAATCCTTTTTGTATTTATTTGCATTTCAGATTATTCAAAGATAACGTCATTAAGGATGAAAAGTTTTAATGTTTCAATGACAACTCATAGATTCTTCATAGAAATCTTCCCAACAGGGGGAAAAAAAAAAGTGCCTTTTTCTAATCCACCCCAATCCCAGGCAGGAAAAGAATAAATACAGAAAAAAAAAATTTACAAGTCCAATCAGAGGTGCTAACTATTAATATTAAAGATACCCTATAATGAACTAGCATATTCTGGGAAGCTAAAACTTATGCTTCCTTCTAAAAATACACACAGGCATTGCTCCCAGGTTCCACCATCTCTAAAAATCATCTTTGGATGTCAGCCTCTCGCAGATGATGGTAGGGGCTGGTTTGCACTGGGGGCCTTCTGTGCTGATATATTTTGTATTTGAAGTGTCCACTGAGTAGTTAATTAGCAAAAAAAAAAAAGAAAGAAAGAAAGCAAAGCTGTCCTGGTCTTGTCCCTCCCCTTTGACTTAGCTCCAAGTTCAAAAACGCAGGTGGGTGCCTCAACACCCCTTTGACGTGGGTGATTAATCTTAAAAATACCGCAGGCTTTTCTGACTGTCCCCCTACGCCCTTCCACACACAGATACACAGTCAACAATTGTACCAAACAATGGGCTTTTTGTCTCTAATTTTAGCCATTTTTAACAGATTCTTTAATTAACAACTTAATTTAACTGCATATTTTGGGCTATGGCTAAATTTTTTTTTTTCCCTTCAACTCAGTCTGAACCTGAGAAACCTCCAAATGAATTCCTTTGTTTCTGCAAACTTCCGCACCTTTTCTATCTGTACCAAATAAAGCTCCACGATACCCCGTCCTAAGTGATTCCTGAGATGCTCTTGGGTTTCACTGTTGTTTCCTCCTCTATCTTCGTATTGTGGTCGTTATATTACTATAGCTTACTGCCACTATTAGGGAATGGCTGCTCACTCCAGTATTCTTGCCTGGAGAATCCCATGGACAGAGGAGCCTGGTGGGCTACAGTCCAAGGGGACACAACTGAGCAACTAACACTTTACTGCCACTATTTATGACTGTGATCGAACAGCAAAAAGCCTTTAAAAACTGACTACCTTATGTCACTGGGTCTTTCCTTTCATTGACACGGGCGAGGAGCCGCATAGGTGTTCTGAACCAGACTTGAGAGCGTTGTGTGTTTAAGGGAGAGCGATGACACACAACTGCGTGTGGCTGGGAAAGGCTCTGGAGCTCAGCTAATTCAGACCCAGTAGTCATGGTGATGCTGTCGCTGACGAGATGAGGATACAGAGCCTGAAATACCGTCCTATTTTAATGATTCATATTTTAATCGCTCACAAAAATAAGTCCCTAATCAACACTTTGTTTCTTGGGGTTTAGCGTAAATGTCTTCCTGAACTTTTCCCATTTACATGGCCTCGCATAGCTGGTGTTCTATCCTGTGGGTTTGAGCAAAGCTTTATTTCGGTAGTAGCCCAAGAGAAAATGAAAACCTTGGGGAAAAAAAAGTGTTCCAGATGATTACTAAGAAAAATGGGCAGTAATTAACGTGTCCATTTAGAAAGGGGAGGCCAGGAAATGCAGACTGAGTGCGTGTGAGGGTGGCGGACTCTGCTGATTTGGAGGTAGGCTGGCGTGCGGGGAGGGCCCCGGGGCCTGGGCTGCGGGACAAGCCTCGCTGCACCAGGCAACCTTGAGCAGGTCCCTGAACTTTCTGCGAAATGCAAACTCCCCCTCAGAGGAGGATGTCGAGCAGCAGGGTCTGGGTGCACGTGACACCTGGCCCCTCCTCGGCGGTTGCTCCAAGGGCTCTGGGTAGGGAGCGGGCATAACTCTCTTTTCCATCTCTCTGTGGGTACAGAGAAAGCGAGTCAACAAAGCGGATGTCCTTTGAGTTCTCCAGGCATCAATTCCTCATCTGTAAAACGGCAGTATTAGCAGCATCTGGGCTTCCCCGATAGCTCAGTTGGCAAAGAATCCACCTCCAGTGCAGGAGGTGGTTCAATTCCTGGGTTGGTAAGATCCCCTGGAAAAGGGATAGGCTACCCACTCCACTATTCTTGGGCTTCCCTGGTGGCTCAGACAGTAAAGAATCTGCAATTCCTGGGTTGGGATGATCCCCCGGAGAAGGGAATAGCAACCCACTCCAATATTCTTGCCTAGAGAATTCCATGGACAGAGGAGCCTGGGGGGTGCTACACAGAACATGGGGCCACAAAGAGTCAGACACAACTGAGTGACTAAGCGCAACTCAGCACAGTAGCATCTTCCTCCCAGGAGGGCTTCCCAGGTGGCTCAGTGGTGAAGAACCTGCCTGCCGACGCAGGAGATGTGGGTTCGAGCACTGGGTTGGGAAGATCCCCTGGAGAAAGGAAAGGAAAGTGAAGTCGCTCAGTCGTGTCTGACTCTCTGTGACCCCATGGGCTGTAGCATACAAGGCTCCTCCGTCCATGGCATTTTCCAGGCAAGGGTACTGGAGTGGGTTGCCATTTCCTTCTCCAGAGGATCTTCCTGACCCAGGGACTGAACACTGCAGGCAGACGCTTTACCGTCTGAGCCAGCAAGGAAGCCCCTGGAGAAGGAAATGGCAACCCGCTCAGTGCTCTTACCTGAGAAATCCATGGACAGAGGAGCCTGGCGGGCTACAGTCCTGGGGTCACAGAGAGTTGGACATGATTGAGCAGCTAAACCACCACCACCACCTTTCAGGGTGCCTATGAGGACCCAACGAGGTAATCACGTAATACACTCATCACAGCATCTGACAAACAGTGAGAACCCAGCAAACACCAGTTGCTGCGTGACTGCCACTATCTCCACTACTATTACAGATATTATTAACGTGGTTTAGGACAGACCTGTGGATCCTGAGGAAGAACAAAGCAGGAGTGTCTGGGTCATGGTCACATTTCTGTTCCCCTTTCAGAAAGGGCAAGGTGGACCGAGGCCATTCCCCCATCTTGGTCTCTCTGGACGCCTCACCCTGGCTTGATGGGCTAAGCGGGGCCAACCTGTGCTCTGCCCTGTACTTCCCCAGGCCCTTGTGCTGCCTCTCTGCAGCCTTTCATCCCAAAATTGGCAAAGGGAGCCAGGCAGAGAAGGCTTCTCTCTGAGTGAGTGGGGGAGAGGAGGTCAGGCAGAGCTTGGCCAGTTCCTTACCTAAATTGCAAGAACTGGTAAGATAGCATTCAGAAGTGACACCTGTGACAGCTAGCTAAAGGGTGAGAGCCTGGGCCCAGGGTCCCAGGTTAGGGAAAAACATAATTCTAAGACCGCAGAGTACTGAACCAGTCCATCTACAGACATGTTTCCTTGGCGACCAGAAGCTCAGCTGGGGAACGTGGCTGGCTTAGCACAAACATCACTACGCTGGGGCAAAACCAACCCACTGCGTGTGTCGCTGTGTGTGCCTGGCAGGAATATTTTGTGGCCGATAATGACTTGGAATCTTAGGATTCTACAGGTTTCTTAGATGGATTCGAACTTGCGTTCAGCAAAAGCCCCCTGCCAAGAAGTAGCTTTGGCTGAGTACTTCTGTGACGGGCAGCGGGCCACAGCATAAGCAAACCATTTTTGGACAGCTCTAGTCGCTAGAAGGCTCTTCTGTTGGGCTGGAAGCTGGCGTCCTCTGTAATCTCACGTACCTCGGTTCCTAGTTTGTGGCTTTTGGAGCAGCACAGCGTGTGTCCCGTCTGCAACAGTTTCCTAAATAAATAAAGGTGCCCCCCAATCCTTTTCCATCTTCACTGGCCCCCAGTTCCTCCAGCACCCAGTATGCTTTCTGGCTACATTCTGAAAATCTTCATATACACAGGAGATGACATCTCGAAAGTGATATTAACAAAAAGATCTCTGGAATAAAGAAGATATTTAAAAAGAAGTTATATTTATTTGCCTGCTGTATAAAGAGCATGAGCCACAGCGCTATATATCTAACAAAGCGAATGACCACTGGCCTGAATTCAAGGCACTTGTTCAAGAAACTCTTGGCCTAGTCAATCCTTGATAAATCTTCCCAGTCTTCCCAGAAAAGAAATAACTAGTCCTAACCCTAAAAGAGGCTTCCATTGTACTAAGCAATGAAACCAAGGCTATTGTTTAAGGGACAATAGCTTTTGTTGGTTTCTCCCTCTATCTTCATGTATCCACATGCACAAGTGGGTTTGCTGTGAAGCTAGTGAGTTTCAGAGGCCTTCGTCCCATGAAAGGAAACGTAAGGGGCTTTCCTGCCAGGCTCAGTGGTTAAGGATCCACCTGCCAGTGCAGGGGTCATGAGTTTGATCCCTGGTCCAGGAAGAGCCCACATGCCACACGGGGCGACTAAGCCCCTGCTCCACAACTCCTGAAGCCCACACGGCCTNCATGGACAGAGGAGCCTGGGGGGTGCTACACAGAACATGGGGCCACAAAGAGTCAGACACAACTGAGTGACTAAGCGCAACTCAGCACAGTAGCATCTTCCTCCCAGGAGGGCTTCCCAGGTGGCTCAGTGGTGAAGAACCTGCCTGCCGACGCAGGAGATGTGGGTTCGAGCACTGGGTTGGGAAGATCCCCTGGAGAAAGGAAAGGAAAGTGAAGTCGCTCAGTCGTGTCTGACTCTCTGGGACCCCATGGGCTGTAGCATACAAGGCTCCTCCGTCCATGGCATTTTCCAGGCAAGGGTACTGGAGTGGGTTGCCATTTCCTTCTCCAGAGGATCTTCCTGACCCAGGGACTGAACACTGCAGGCAGACGCTTTACCGTCTGAGCCAGCAAGGAAGCCCCTGGAGAAGGAAATGGCAACCCGCTCAGTGCTCTTACCTGAGAAATCCATGGACAGAGGAGCCTGGCGGGCTACAGTCCTGGGGTCACAGAGAGTTGGACATGATTGAGCAGCTAAACCACCACCACCACCTTTCAGGGTGCCTATGAGGACCCAACGAGGTAATCACGTAATACACTCATCACAGCATCTGACAAACAGTGAGAACCCAGCAAACACCAGTTGCTGCGTGACTGCCACTATCTCCACTACTATTACAGATATTATTAACGTGGTTTAGGACAGACCTGTGGATCCTGAGGAAGAACAAAGCAGGAGTGTCTGGGTCATGGTCACATTTCTGTTCCCCTTTCAGAAAGGGCAAGGTGGACTGAGGCCATTCCCCCATCTTGGTCTCTCTGGACGCCTCACCCTGGCTTGATGGGCTAAGCGGGGCCAACCTGTGCTCTGCCCTGTACTTCCCCAGGCCCTTGTGCTGCCTCTCTGCAGCCTTTCATCCCAAAATTGGCAAAGGGAGCCAGGCAGAGAAGGCTTCTCTCTGAGTGAGTGGGGGAGAGGAGGTCAGGCAGAGCTTGGCCAGTTCCTTACCTAAATTGCAAGAACTGGTAAGATAGCATTCAGAAGTGACACCTGTGACAGCTAGCTAAAGGGTGAGAGCCTGGGCCCAGGGTCCCAGGTTAGGGAAAAACATAATTCTAAGACCGCAGAGTACTGAACCAGTCCATCTACAGACATGTTTCCTTGGCGACCAGAAGCTCAGCTGGGGAACGTGGCTGGCTTAGCACAAACATCACTACGCTGGGGCAAAACCAACCTACTGCGTGTGTCGCTGTGTGTGCCTGGCAGGAATATTTTGTGGCCGATAATGACTTGGAATCTTAGGATTCTACAGGTTTCTTAGATGGATTCGAACTTGCGTTCAGCAAAAGCCCCCTGCCAAGAAGTAGCTTTGGCTGAGTACTTCTGTGACGGGCAGCGGGCCACAGCATAAGCAAACCATTTTTGGACAGCTCTAGTCGCTAGAAGGCTCTTCTGTTGGGCTGGAAGCTGGCGTCCTCTGTAATCTCACGTACCTCGGTTCCTAGTTTGTGGCTTTTGGAGCAGCACAGCGTGTGTCCCGTCTGCAACAGTTTCCTAAATAAATAAAGGTGCCCCCCAATCCTTTTCCATCTTCACTGGCCCCCAGTTCCTCCAGCACCCAGTATGCTTTCTGGCTACATTCTGAAAATCTTCATATACACAGGAGATGACATCTCGAAAGTGATATTAACAAAAAGATCTCTGGAATAAAGAAGATATTTAAAAAGAAGTTATATTTATTTGCCTGCTGTATAAAGAGCATGAGCCACAGCGCTATATATCTAACAAAGCGAATGACCACTGGCCTGAATTCAAGGCACTTGTTCAAGAAACTCTTGGCCTAGTCAATCCTTGATAAATCTTCCCAGTCTTCCCAGAAAAGAAATAACTAGTCCTAACCCTAAAAGAGGCTTCCATTGTACTAAGCAATGAAACCAAGGCTATTGTTTAAGGGACAATAGCTTTTGTTGGTTTCTCCCTCTATCTTCATGTATCCACATGCACAAGTGGGTTTGCTGTGAAGCTAGTGAGTTTCAGAGGCCTTCGTCCCATGAAAGGAAACGTAAGGGGCTTTCCTGCCAGGCTCAGTGGTTAAGGATCCACCTGCCAGTGCAGGGGTCATGAGTTTGATCCCTGGTCCAGGAAGAGCCCACATGCCACACGGGGCGACTAAGCCCCTGCTCCACAACTCCTGAAGCCCACACGGCCTACAGCCTGTGTTCTGCTACAAGAGAAGCCACTACAAGAAGCCTGGACACTACACCTGCAGAGTAGTCCCGCTTGTCACGGCAGAGAGGCCCATGCACAGCAACGGAGAGCCGGCACACCATAAATAAGTAAAGAAAGAAGGACACCCAGAACTGTGTGTCTTCAAATTATAACTTCAGGTCCTACAAACCCCAGATGTACTCCTAGATACATGCATACACACACACACAGAAACCCACAAACTAAACACATACACCATTTTGTATCAGTGACCTCGATGTTAAAACCTAGGCATCTACTTCGAGAATCCTATTCTATTGTTTACTTTGCAATTTGTTTGAAACAAGCAGTAGAGAGAGTGAACAAAACTACTGCGAGTTGCCTCAGCAAATTTACTAGCGTCTGAAGACCAAGAACATAAAGATGCTGTTTGGAGGGTTAAACTTAGCTAAGTTTCTTTACTTTTAGAAGAAAGAGCCTGGGCTCTGGAGCAAGGGAGTCCCAGGTTTGAATCCCGGTTCCTCTATTCATCAACTGCATATCTTGAGGCAAACTACCTTTTCTCTTTGAGCCTTAGTTCAAGGCTTAAATATTCTTTTGTATCAAATGAGAACAATGCCTGGACTTGGCAGGGCTGTTATGAGGATTAAATGAGACGATGTGAACGAGCGTCGGCCCGGGTCTGCTCAGGAGATGGTATTCCTTGTGACTATGATGATTATTAACTGACATGTCTCCAAAAAAATCTGGAAACGATTTGCTCTGCTTCAGTGCTTTTTGTCTTTCAAGGACACACGTGAGTTTCGTAAGGTCACACTCCTAAGAATGGAATTTTTTTTCCAGCTGACGCCATTTCACACACGTACTTCTAGTTTGCCATTTCTTTCCCTGTCCTAGTGCGCAGTGGATCTTCAACTTCTTCCTATGGGTCTCTTCCCTTTAGCATTTGAGCAGCTTCAAGTGTTTTCTGTCTTCTACACACACACACACACACCCTCCTCTGTTCTCACCTTTCCCTCCAGGTGCCGTCCCTGTTTCTCTTCCCATCGCAGCAGCCAAACTCCCCGAGGAGCTGTCCAACTCTGTTATCACCACGCCCCTCTCCGTGCACGCCTCTGGGCCCTCTGGTCTCTACTCCAACTGTCTCCAAAGTGCTTTTTTTTTTTTAAATTGAGGCATAGTTGCTTTACAATGTGTGTTGGTGTCTGCTGTACAGTGAAGTGAATCAGCTAACCATGGACGTATATCCCCTGCCTATCTGCAGGAATCGAGATGCAGATGTAGGGAACGGACATGCAGACACGGGGTAGGGGAGGGGATGAACTGGGAGACTGGGACTGATGTGCGTGCACTGCCGTGTGTCACACAGCTGCTGCTGCTGCTGCTAAGTCGCTGCAGTCGTGTCCGACTCTGTGCAACCCCTGAGACGGCAGCCCGCCAGGCTCCCCGTCCCTGGGATTCTCCAGCAAGAACACTGGAGTGGGGTGCCATCGCCTTCTCCGGTGTAACAGCTAGCTAGTGGAAACCTGTCGTACAGCTCAGGAAGCTCAGCTTGGTGCTCTGTGATGACCCAGAGGGCTGGGATGGGGCAAGGTGGGAGGAAGGTACAAGGGTGCTTGCTGAGGTCAGCTCCAGGTCATCAAAGCCAAAAGGCGATGTACTTGCCTCTCAGCAACATCATCAGCACTAGTCACTGTCTCCCATCGCTTAGAACACCCCACAGCTTCAGACACGCCCCATCTCCTGGTTTTCTGCTCTCGCTGCTTCCTCACCCTGTAAGGCTCCCAGGCCTCTCATCGCCTTTCTTTGGGTCATCTCAGCCCCTCCATGGCTGCCGTCAGCCGGTCCCCACTACATCTGCTCCAGACACCCCTCCTCACCTTCAGAACCTTCCGTTACCTCCTACACACGTCCTCTTGCCTGCCACCCGGGGACCCACACGTCCTGTGTGTTCGACATCAACGCCTTTACAAGCCTCGGAGCTTCCTCCTGCAGTAAATCCCCAGCTGACTCATCCTCGACTGTCTCCTCATTCAGCATCACCTGGCTTAGACCCTGCCTTCTAAATATTCCTTGAATCACCTGCTTTTCCCTGCTGGATGTCTTAGCTTCAGTCACTTGCCATGGTGTCTACGGACTGCCCTACATCCCACTTCTCAGTTCTGTGTTTCATCATGCCAGTCTCTGCTTCAGACCATGAATGGCTTCCACCTGTGTTTAAAATAAAATTTAAAGTTCTGAACATGATCCACAAGGCCTGTATGATCTACTGAAGTGACTCAATAAATGGCTGTAAAGCTAGTGTATTCCTCTATATTTATATTCTCCATATTTTTTTAAAGCCAGTCAATTCCCTACTGGAGGTACTATGGGCATTTCCAGTTTTCATCGTTATGAATAGAATTACTAATGGTATCTTTTTTGACTTCCTATCGGATTGCTTCCATGGGATTTTTCTTTTCCTAAAACGGTGTTATCAGTGAAAGGGTACGATTAGTTTTAAAGTTCTTATTATACACTGCTGATTCTCCAGAAGAATCGGACCAATGCAGAGAGTCATTGACAGGGGTACCCAGAGCCGTTCCCTGTGGGGTTTCACAGCGTTTACCTTCTTGAGTTCAGTAGGTTTAAAGCGGAATCTTCACATTATTAAAAGCTGGCATTTTTCAGAGGTGACAATTTACTATGTACACACCCGCCTACAAAGATGATCAGAAGCAACACATTCTTACATTGCAAAGCCTTTTCTTTTCTCTCTCTTCTGTTTTTATTCAGAGATTTTAGTTTCCCTCTGATCAGTTACAAAAAAATAACAGCATATACGGTGTGGGAGGGACACTATTCAACACTCTGCTGCTCTTTCCTGCCTGTGACAGGTTCAAAATGACGTCTGAGGCCTAAGTCCCTTCAGTTTCATCATAAATTCAACAGTGAAAACACCAACTCAGACACAGGCCTGGGAGATCCCACTGGTGGTCTAAGAACATTCCCATCATGGGACTGCTTGGCATTCCAGCTCTGCTCTATCTTCGTTTCCAAGCATTCCACTCAATCCATTTTTATAGCCTGATTGAATTACAAATCTTTTAATTTAATACAGAGTGCTTTCTGTGACCATAAAAATAAATTCCTCTTTCACTTAGGAACAAATATTTGAAATTTACTTGATCTCTATGTCTTGGACACCAAGATGCTGGGGAAAAAAAGGGAGCAGGTTGTGGGAAAATTGGGATATTATATATATATAATATATATCTAACATAAATATTTTATATATATTTAAATATTTATTTATTTATTTATTTGGCTGATCCAGGTCTTAGTTGCAGCATGCAGGATTTTTAGTTGTGGTATGTGAAATCTTAATTAGTTGCAGCATGTGGGATCTAGTTTCCAGCCAAGGATTGAATGTAGGCCCCCTGCATTGGGAGCATGGAGTCTTAGCCACTGAACCACCAAGGAAGTCTCTGAATATGGTATTTAAGAGGAGACTCACTCAGGAAGACATCTAGAAAGACAACTGCCTTTACTTGCATACAGAAGATAAAGTAAGGTAAACCAAAGAATAAGTTTGTGAGAAAATCTAAATATTGTGACATAAGTGTCCACTGTCAACGACAGGAAGTACTGTATGTTTCACATGTTAAAATATGACTCTGCACAGCAGAGCGATCAGACAGTCACCATCACCATTTCACCAGTGGGATAAGCAAATTCCATGACTTTCCTGTGATTGATTTATCTGAGCATTTTGCTGATGGGTAATACACAGAGTTTTGGCTTGTTTTGCTCAAAGACACAGGAAGAGAAGAGAGAGGCAAGTCTGGGTATCTTCTGTCAAGGGTCGTGCTTGTTGGAACTCCCACCCTTCAGGGCTAAAATTCCCCTCTGTGACCCATGCCCTCAGACCCTGTGACTTGAGACTAAAGCAGCCAGTGGACTCAAGAAGGCAAACCACCTACCACTGCTTAATAGAGATTAATAGGCAGGTTGGTTTCCTAGGAAACATATGTAGATACAGACCAGTATTTAAGTTTAACCTTTAAAAGAAATTTAATGTATCTGAAAGTCACAAGCAAAGCACATTTCCAAAGAAAAAGATTCTGGTGGGCTGCAGAGGAAGAAACACTTTGTAACATCACACTTCAGTATGTTAAAAACTCATTTACTTAGTAAAACCCCAATATATTTTTTGCTGAATTAAACTGAAGGAACTTTGAACATTTTTTGTTTTTTAAAAAGCATTGAATCAAAAGTCTCATATGAATTAAATTAATAACACTTTTTGTTCATTTAAATAAGGAATACATAAATTCATCCAACCCACTCCAGTGTTCTTGCCTGGAGAATCCCAGGGACGGTGGAGCCTGATGGGCTGCCGTCCATGGGGTTGCACAGAGTCGGACACGACTGAAGCCACTTAGCAGCAGCAGCAGCAGCAGCAGCAAATATATCCCACCTGAGTTATCTTGCAATGGATAACTCTAAATGAGAGTGTTAATGTCAATGCTAACTTGTCTGTTCCTTCGGATTAATGTGTTTTCTCAGAGTCTCAAAGAGGTCAAGTAACAACTGGAGTTATTCATTTCAAGGCATTCAATAAATTCATAAAATTCAATAAAATTCCTTTGAATTGAATCATCCCAGACCATTTAATGTGATAACTACCCAGTTGCCCAAGGACTGGGTAAAATAATCCTGTCTGGGTGAGGTTTATAAAATAGACATTCTTTTACACTTTTCCTTTAACTTTGTGAATATTATAAATTTGTCATCCTGCTGTATCTGATTAGATTATTTCAAAGAAAAGCTACCATTTATATTCAACCTTGACATCTTCTGTTGGAGATGATATCTTAAACTATATTCCCTGTTTTAGTCTAGTGGTTGAAAAGGGAGTACCTTTGTCCTGAAAGTGGACAGCATAAATGTAGTTTGTTTAATTGGTTGGAGAATGTGGGGTTCAAGGCTGTCTCTTATACACATCTAGATGTGTATAAGAGACAGGTCTACGGACTGCCCTACATCCCACTTCTCAGTTCTGTGTTTCATCATGCCAGTCTCTGCTTCAGACCATGAATGGCTTCCACCTGTGTTTAAAATAAAATTTAAAGTTCTGAACATGATCCACAAGGCCTGTATGATCTACTGAAGTGACTCAATAAATGGCTGTAAAGCTAGTGTATTCCTCTATATTTATATTCTCCATATTTTTTTAAAGCCAGTCAATTCCCTACTGGAGGTACTATGGGCATTTCCAGTTTTCATCGTTATGAATAGAATTACTAATGGTATCTTTTTTGACTTCCTATCGGATTGCTTCCATGGGATTTTTCTTTTCCTAAAACGGTGTTATCAGTGAAAGGGTACGATTAGTTTTAAAGTTCTTATTATACACTGCTGATTCTCCAGAAGAATCGGACCAATGCAGAGAGTCATTGACAGGGGTACCCAGAGCCGTTCCCTGTGGGGTTTCACAGCGTTTACCTTCTTGAGTTCAGTAGGTTTAAAGCGGAATCTTCACATTATTAAAAGCTGGCATTTTTCAGAGGTGACAATTTACTATCTACACACCCGCCTACAAAGATGATCAGAAGCAACACATTCTTACATTGCAAAGCCTTTTCTTTTCTCTCTCTTCTGTTTTTATTCAGAGATTTTAGTTTCCCTCTGATCAGTTACAAAAAAATAACAGCATATACGGTGTGGGAGGGACACTATTCAACACTCTGCTGCTCTTTCCTGCCTGTGACAGGTTCAAAATGACGTCTGAGGCCTAAGTCCCTTCAGTTTCATCATAAATTCAACAGTGAAAACACCNAGAGTGTTAATGTCAATGCTAACTTGTCTGTTCCTTCGGATTAATGTGTTTTCTCAGAGTCTCAAAGAGGTCAAGTAACAACTGGAGTTATTCATTTCAAGGCATTCAATAAATTCATAAAATTCAATAAAATTCCTTTGAATTGAATCATCCCAGACCATTTAATGTGATAACTACCCAGTTGCCCAAGGACTGGGTAAAATAATCCTGTCTGGGTGAGGTTTATAAAATAGACATTCTTTTACACTTTTCCTTTAACTTTGTGAATATTATAAATTTGTCATCCTGCTGTATCTGATTAGATTATTTCAAAGAAAAGCTACCATTTATATTCAACCTTGACATCTTCTGTTGGAGATGATATCTTAAACTATATTCCCTGTTTTAGTCTAGTGGTTGAAAAGGGAGTACCTTTGTCCTGAAAGTGGACAGCATAAATGTAGTTTGTTTAATTGGTTGGAGAATGTGGGGTTCAAGGAGGCTACTGTATTTGACTGAAGGATTCTTAATTATAATTCATCGAACTCTTGTTCTTTCCTATCTACATATGGGATGAGTTATGTCAAGGAATGTTATTTCTATGTACAGAGAAGATAACTCTGGGTGAGGCCAGGCAGGAAACATGGCCGGGAGGAAGCTGTAAACACCCACTCATGGTGATGGCCCATCAGATCCTTTCGTTTCATTCTAGCAACACTATGACTAGTGAGAAGCTGCTGCTGCTTTGTTCTAGGCAGCAAAAAAGATTAAAGACAGGAAAAAACTGGGTAAAGTCTAGGCTTTTTCATGGTATACAGTCATGAGGGAGACTAAAGGATCTATTTACTGCCTATAGGTGGGAAGTCGTAATGCTTACGCAAAGCTTAACACTTTCAGTGGTTGAAGTTGGGTTGAACTATAAAGAGAGCTTGGGATCCCCAGGTTGAAAATTCCATTTCATGGACAAGGAAGATAAGAGCAAATGAGGTGATGATATATGTGGAAGAGACATGTGTACCATCTGGGCCTTGTGACATCTACTACGTTGAAGCCAAGAGCAAAAGCAGAGGTCAATAGAAGCAGCACCAAAGGTTTCATATGAGAGAGAAACGAGGTTTCTACTTATACATTGTCTCCAGCTACGGAGAAGGTGAGCAGGTATATCACGCCCTCATCACGTTGCTGGCTGGCTACCTACCTCATGCGAAGGGTCATCTCATCTTATTTCTGTCTTCCAATTCCTCTGACAATACTCCTGTTCTGTGGCAAGTTTTCTGATAGCCCCTACTGTCAGGTGTCACCTTGATATTCTATGCATGGCTTTCTGGTTGCTGCCTTAAAATTAAATTACCCACAGCACAGATTTATCTTTAGACTCAGCTCAGTGTAATGGGGGATGTTACGAAATCTATTATTCCCAGCTTGGCTTCTGTCTCAGACTTCTGCAGAAAAGGGCACATCTTCCTGAATGTTCTGGCATCACTTGGCCAAAATGCCAGGATAACCATTTCATGCCTAAAGCATATTATTTTGGTGTCACTGATTCCATTCTGGACTTCAGTGTCTCAAATTAGGACTGTAGCAGTAGCACTGTACCTGGTTTTCCTGCTTTTAGTGACCCAGTGAATCTACCCTATGAACTGATGGCAAGTGTCTATAGAGCAAGTCCCCTACATACAAACCTTCAAGTTGCAAACTTTCAAAGATGTGAATGTGCTTGCCCTCCATCTCTTATTGCTGTTGGTCCTTCAGTTCCACCATCTACTGCCTCCTCTCCCTCCTCCAGTCAGTAACTCTTCTTACCTGTTCACTGGATGCCAGCCCCTGTATGCCAGCTGTTGGACTACACTACTATACTTTCCAAGGTACTATGCTATTGCTGCTGCTGCTGCTAAGTCGCTTCAGTCATATCTGACTCTTAGCGACCCCATGGACTGCAGCCTACGAGGCTCCTCTGTCCATGGGATTTTCCAGGCAAGAGTACTGGAGTGGGTTGCCATTGCCTTCTCCAAAGCATGAAAGTGAAAAGTGAAAGTGAAGTCAGTCATGTCCTACTCTTAACGACCCCATGGACTGCAGCCCACCGGGCTCCTCCATCCATGGGATTTTCCAGGCAAGAGTACTGCAGTGGGGTGCCATTGCCTTCTCCGTCAAGGTACTATAGCGTAAGATAAAAAATGCTTTATTTATTGCTTTTTAAAATGTATTATTTGTGTGAAAAGTATTATAAATCTATTACAGTACAGTACTAAATAGCAGATTGTGTTAGGTGGGTACTGAGGCTAACTATGTCGAACTTATGCACAAACTGGACTTAACGAATATGCTCTTGGGATAGAACTTATTCGTGTGTAGGGGACTGACTGTACCAAAGGGAGAGCTTCAATCATATCTTTCTCCTGATCAGAACCTTTCAGTGGTTTCCTATTATTTGCAAAATAACATCCAAACTCCTTAACTGGCTATAAGATACTCTTGGGTTGGGTCATAATTCAGCTAATATTTACTGAGTGCCAAACAGATGTCACGCCCTGTGCTAGACACTGGAGACACGGCAGCTGAACAGGACGCAGCCTGAACTTTCTACTTTGAGAGAGGATATGGAATAGAAAACAATCTCATGTATCACAGTGTGAACCCTGTGTATGTGTGTCAGGGGCCATGACAGAATTAGGAAATGTTCTGAGATAAAACAAACTGTGGAAAATTCTTGAAGAGATGGGACTACCAGACCACCTTACCTGCCTCCTGAGAAACTTGTATGCAGGTCGAGAAGCGACAGTTAGAATCAGACATGGAACAACAGACCGGTTCCAAACTGGGAAAGGAGTACGTCAAGGCTGTATACTGTCACCCTGCTTATTTAACTTATATGCAGAGTACATCATGCCAGATGCCAGGCTGGATGAAGCACAGGCTGGAATCAAGACTGCTGGGAGAAATCAATAACCTCAGACATGCAGATGACACCACTCTCATGGCAGAAGGCAAAGAGGAACTAAAAAGCCTCTTGACGAACGTGAAAGAGGAGAGTAAAAAAGCTGGCTTAAAACTCAACATTCAAAAAACAAAGATCATGGCATCTGGTCCCATCGCTTCATGGCAAATAGATAGGGAAACAACTGAAACAGTGATAGACTTTATTCTTTTGGGCTTCAAAATCACTGCAGATGGTGACTGCATCCATGAAATCAAAAGACACTTGCTCCTTGGAAGAAAAGCTATGACAAGCCTAGACAGTATATTAAAAAGCAGAGACCTTACTTTACTGACAAAGGTCCATCTAGTCAAACCTATGATTTTTCCAGTAGTCACGCATGTGAGAATTGGACCATAAAGAAAGCTGAGTGCCGAAGAATTGATGCTTTTGAATTCTGATGCTGGAGAAGACTCTTGAGAGTCCCTTGGACTGCAAGGAGATCCAACCAGTCCATCCTAAAGGAAATCAGTTCTGAATATTCATTGGAAAGACGGATGCTAAAGCTCGATAAAGGATAGAAATGGTATGGACCTAACAGAAGCAGAAGATATTAAGAAGAGGTGGCAAGAATACACAGAAGAATTGTACAGAAAAGATCTTCACGACCCAGATACTCATGAGGATGTGATCACTCATTTAGAGCCAGACATCTTGGAATGTGAAGTCAAGTGGGCCTTAGAAAGCATCACTAAGAACAAAGCTAGTGGAGGTGATGGAATTCCAGTTGAGCTGTTTCAAATCCTGGAAGATGATGCTGTGAAAGTGCTGCACTCAATATGCCAGCAAATTTGGAAAACTCAGCAGTGGCCACAGGACTGGAAAAGGTCAGTTTTCATTCCAATTCCAAAGAAAGGCAATGCCAAAGAATGCTCAAACTAC
>SJYX01006401.1:1600332-1621467 GCA_006410675.1 Oreotragus oreotragus
CTTACTCCTTGGAAGAAAAGTTATGACCAACCTGGATAGTATATTCAAAAGCAGAGACATTACTTTGCCGACTAAGGTCCGCCTAGTCAAGGCTATGGTTTTTCCTGTGGTCATGTATGGATGTGAAAGTTGGACTGTGAAGAAAGCTGAGCGCCGAAGAATTGATGCTTTTGAACTGTGGTGTTGGAGAAGACTCTTGAGAGTCCCTTGGACTGCAAGGAGATCCAACCAGTCCATTCTGAAGGAGATCAACCCTGGGATTTCTTTGGAGGGAATGATGCTAAAGCTGAAACTCCAGTGCTTTGGCCACCTCATGCGAAGAGGTGACTCATTGGAAAAGACTCTGATGCTGGGAGGGATTGGGGGCAGGAGGAGAAGGGGACGACCGAGGATGAGATGGCTGGATGGCATCACGGACTCGATGGACGTGAGTCTGAGTGAACTCCGGGAGATGGTGATGGACAGGGAGGCCTGGCGTGCTGCGATTCATGGGGTCGCAAAGAGTCGGACACGATTGAGCGACTGAACTGAACTGAACTGAAAGCTCGAATACTTTGGCCACCAGATGCAAAGAACTGATTCATTAGAAAAGACCTTGATGCTGGGAAAGATTGAAGGCAGGAGGAGAAGGGGACGACAGAGATGGCTGGATGGCATCACCAACTTGATGGACATGAGTCTGAGCAAGCTCCGGGAGATGGTGAAGGACAGGGATGCCTGGCGTGCTGAGGTCCATGCGATCACAAAGAATGGGACAGAACTGAGCGACTGAACAGAAAACAGGATCAACAGGACTTCCCTGGTATCCAGCTGTTAAGACTCAGTGCTTCCAATGCAGGAGCAACAGGTTCACTTGCTCTCAGGGAAGTAAGATCCCACATGTGGTGCAGCCAAAAGGAAAAAACATGAGGACCAGCACCTCAGCCAGACTGAGGCAGGGAGATGTGGAGGAAAGGAAGGTGGGGTGGAACCATGGATGTGGGGATGGGAGAGTCAGGGAAAGTGTTCCTGGAGAAGGTAGCAGAACTTGAAGAGGCAAGCAGACAAGGGTGAGGGGTGATGAGTAACGATGAACAGTGTTTCAGACGAAAACTTGTCTCCAAGGTCCTCCTCCAAGTGAGCTGGCCTCACTTCCTGTTCAACCCCTGTCCCTCCTGCTTCTTGCTCACCTTTCAGAGCTTTCAAAGTCTGGCTCAGCTACCACAACTGAGCCTCACCTGACAACCCGGCTGGAAATCACTTCTCCCCCTTAACTTCCTCAGCCAGCTCTCTTGTCCTCTGGCATGGAGCTACTCAGGGAACAGAATGAATTTCTACTGCTCCCTCTTAACCGTGGCTACGAAAACCATGTCCCAACTAGCGCACCAGCCTAACGCTGCCTCTTCCATCTCCAGGTGGGCTTCCTCATGGCCACCCAGACCCACTAAGTTAGCCCTGCTCCAGTGACCCGTCATGCAGTTCATCTCTCACGTTCCAGGCCAGCTGCACTCTTTTTCTGAGGCCCATTCGTTCTGCTCTCTCCTTCCCCAGCTGCCTCTGCCTTCAGGTTCAGTGTGATACTGCCTTCAGTGGGGTGGTGGGCTCCCTTCCACCCTCCCACATGGCTCACCCTGCAAAGACCCAACAAACCGGCAAGGATGTACTGACAGGTTTGGTATGTCTCTGCTCCCAGCTTTAAGGAAAGTTGAGAGGTCACTGGAGAAATAAAAAATCAGCAACAAAAAGGAGCACCTGACAATGTTTCTGTGGCAGCCTGGATAAGAAGGGAGTTTGGAGGAGAATGGACATATGTATATGTATGACTAAGCCCCTTTGCTGTCCACCTGAAACTATTACATCACTGTTAATCGGCTATACTCCAGCACAAAACAGAAAGTTAAAAAAAAGGGGGCGTACCTGAGATATGAGGGGAGGCAGAGGCAGATTTACAAAGAGGAAAGCATGCCCAAGGTCTAAATCAAGTCAACTTAAAACGCATCATTGTGTTTTCCTTTGTTTGCCCGACATGAGTGACTTTTCCTGAACACTGATGAGCTAGTTACCAGTTGGGTAACCTTGCCCCTTTGAGTCTAATCTCTGAGTTTCCACTGGAACAGAAAAGGGAAGTGTTTTTGCATTAAATTAAAAGGAACTCTCAAGGTTCCTTTCAGGTTTTATTTATTTATTTATATTGTTGTTTTACAGTCTTCTTATCCTGAGGCTACAGAGAGAATCAATGATGGAAGATGAACTGTTTCAAGTATGTCTGTGTCCCTTCTAAAACCTTCACAGTGCCCTGGTTTTCAGCTGTAGAAGTTTTCAAGTCTCCATGAACATCTGTACTTCTGGGGGAAACTTCCCTTTTATCATTTCCTCCTCTAAACGGTTCTGCTGCAACTGGGAAGAGCTGGGGCGACACTATAGTTCTGTACACATCCTTATCTTGCGCTGTGGGACAGGCCGTTTCCTCAGGACGGTTGGCTAGTTTATTAACTCCTGGCCGGCCTCCAGGAGTAAATAAGGGTGAACGTATTTGGGGACAAAGCCAAGACCTTGTGCGGGACCTCTGCCCTTAAGTCAAGGAGGAAAGGGTCTCTGCCAGACAAGTGACATCAGAGTGGGGGCAGCAAGGAGACTTGACAGAGGCAGGGCCCGTGGGGCCTCAAATAACTGTCCTCAAGAGGCAGAAACCCGAGACCAAGGCTCCCCTTGGACAAGTGGAGCTCCCAAACCTCTTCTAAAAATCCATCAAGGGGACTTCCTCGGTGGGTTCAGTGGTGAAGACTTCACCTTCCAACACAAGGGGAGCGGGTTCAATCCCTGGTCGGGGAGCTGAGATCCCACATGCCTTGCGCCAAAACATAACACAGAGGCAATGTTGTAACAAATTCAATAAGGACTTTGGAAATGGTCCACATCACAAAAAATTTAAGAAAAAAAAAATCCATCAAGTGTAAGAAATGAAATTAGAAAGTCTGTTTGAGTTCTTATTCATATCAGCAATACATTTTGCAGGTACCAAAGCTTCTTGCTGAAGGAAACTTTTCCATGTGGTTTTAGGAGCCCTTATTTGGATAAATCTTTCTTGTGAGATGTGCCAGAGGGTTCGGTCACTTGTATCCTTCAAGAGTCGCACAAACTATTCGGGTTTCCCTGGTGGCTCAGATGGTAAAGAGTGTGCAGGCAATGCAGGAAACCTAGGTGTGATCCCTGGGCTGGGAAGATCCCCTGGAGAAGAGAATGGTAACCCACTGCAGTATTCTTGCCTAAAGAATCCCATGGACAGAGGAGCCTGGCGGGCTATCATCCATGTGGTTGCAAACAGTTGGACATGATTGAGCGACTAATACCAACACACAAACTATTCAATATAAGATTCATTACTTCAAAAAATTCACAGCTTCCAGAAGAAGTCACCTAAAGCCCTTTGAATTTAGGTCTCGGGTTGCCTGAGCTACAAGGATCTCCACCTTCCCCACCCCTTCTCACCCATTCGCTTGTTTCTCCTTCCCTTCTCCTCCTCCTGCCTCAGCATCACTCATTCCCTGCCCTCTCCTGTCTTTGTTTTTAACTGAGCAGTTTGGATCCTATACTCACTCTCAAGCATCTCTTCTGAAAGACTTCAGAATCAGAAGCAAGGTGGAGAGAAAGGGCAAGAACAGATTTTCTTCCTTATTTGGTAGTACACTTGGATCCCTTAAGTTCCAGGGTCTATAGGTCTGAACTAGGTCACTTCTCCTAAAAGTCTCTCCTGGACCTGGAAACCCTTCCTCTTCTCCCCTCACACTGGCCCTCGTCAGCAGGATCCGCCCTCCACTAAGCAGGGTCACCGTCCTTGCATTCACAGCGACCTGACGTGGAGATCTCCTGGGAGGGTGAGTGGTGACAAAGGCCAGTGCTGGAGACCAGACTTCCCAGGCTGGGCCCAGGTCCAGAGTCCAGACTCTCACCTGAATGAGGAGACCGGTAGCGAAAGTCCTCTTTGGTCAGGAGTAGGAGAGCCTTGCCGTTCATCTCAAACGTGTTGCTGTCAATCGGCCTTAGAGAAAACTCGTTTTCAGCCCACTTGAGCCACTGGGCTACGTCATCTCTGCTCCAGAACATTGGCTGCAAGCCTGTTGGAGAGAGAGCAAGGCAGAAAGGAAAGAGAGAAAAAAGATCTCATCAGTTAGACAGCCGAAATAAAGGGAAAAGATTTTTGAATGGTTAACAACACTGAGTCTCCATGTCTAAAGAGCCCTTAGGGTTCAGCTCTGAACCTCGGGTAGAACTCTAGCTGCACGAGTGTCAAAGTGTGTATCAGATGAATTCATTTAGAGGCAAAATGTGTGGGGGGAAAGAATCGCTTTTTTTTGTCTTTAACAAACCAGAGGTCTCACAGCCCTGTTCTTCCTTGCCCAGCTCCAGTTCCAGGGGTATGTGGATTCCCAGTCTGTCCTGAAGGTGTAGCTCTATGCTGGCCTGAAGCACCTGAGGAGATGCAGAGTCATAATCATGTCAGTGGGCTCTGGAGGCAACTCTAGAATCACAGGGCTTCCCTGGTGGCTCAGAAGGTAAAGAATCTGCCTGCAATGCAGGAGACCTGGGTTTGATCCCTGGGTNCCTGAGGAGATGCAGAGTCATAATCATGTCAGTGGGCTCTGGAGGCAACTCTAGAATCACAGGGCTTCCCTGGTGGCTCAGAAGGTAAAGAATCTGCCTGCAATGCAGGAGACCTGGGTTTGATCCCTGGGTCAGGAAGATCCCATGGAGTATGACATGACAACCTACTCCAGTATTCTTGCCTGGAGAATTCAATGCACAGAACTGACTTGATGGCAGCCCAGTGTAATGTTCCAGAGTGGGGCTTGACCTGCCAGAGATACCAAATAGTGTTTCCTGCAACTTCTTTCAGAAAGAGCAACTCACTCGTCTCGGGGACACTATTAGCCTAGCCTCTGGGAATGAGAGGGCAAGGTAAGGATAACAGGTACTTGTTCATGTTAGAACTTCCTGGTGGGGGTGGCACTTGAACTCTGAGTAGGGCCAGGAGTGGGTTGGAGGGAGGGCAGCCCCTGGGGCCAAGAAGGTGGCTCAGGCTGGATCTCTGGAAGCCTGACTGTGAGTCTGTGTTTTCATTTTATTCTGTGGTTGTGGGAAACCTTTCACATATCATACAAGTGGTTTAGAGAACAGCGATTCTCAAAGTGTGAACCAGGCACCCTTCCAGGTTCCCAAGACCATCTCAGGGTGTCTAAGAAGTCAAAACTCTTTGTAACAATATGGAGAGGTTATTTATTTTTTCTGTTGTTCTATTCTCAATCTTTCATGAGCATACAGTGAATTTCCTAGCAGCTACACAGCATGTGATATTAAAGCAAACACAAGAATCCAGCCTTTTTTAAAAACGAACACAGACATTAAAAAGACTTGCAAAAATGTAAGACAATGCCACTTTTTCACTGATTTTCTTTGGGTTTTGGAAAACATATTCATAAATACATACTTATGTTAACATATACTTGGCTTATTACTTTTTAGCGAGTTGACACATATTTTGATATATATTACAACAAATAGTAAAAATTTTTGGTTTTAATTTCCAGTACAGTACACATAGATAAAAGCCACATGAGCAATGCTTTTTGGGGGTCTTCAATAATTTTAAAGGATCGAAAGAAATCCTGAAACCAACTCAACCGTTTGAGAACTGATGGGTTAAAAACCAGATGCTCAAGAGTGCTTTATTTTCTAAAATATTGTATGAACTAATAGCTCAAATACAACAGAATCAATGTTTGCTAACAGGAACTTCAGTCTGTTATTTACTGGTGGCTACTTAAACTTGCTAAGGGGACTCTGTGAGTGTGCTCTGACAGCGTCCTTCAGTCTGACCCTGGAAAGAAGGACCTTTCACCTGTCAGGCATCATAGAGAACTGGTCTATTTGGATGGGCTACTTTTCCTCCTGGGTGGATGAGGAAATGGAATAGCTCAGTGCCCTTGAGAAGATACAGGGTCTTTGGGCAGGACCAGTGGCTCTGTCTTTCAGGCTCCTTTGCAAAGTCTAGTTTTATGGAATGGCAGCTGGTTTCCTTGAACTCTGGGGGAGTCCTTCTGAAACTGGTCCACTGTGTTGAGCATGGATAAAGAACTATGGGCCCTGAAATTAGAGATGAGCTTCCCTGGTGGCTCAGATGGCAAAGAATCTATTTGCTTTGCAGGAGACCCAGGTTCGATCCCTGGCTGGGAAAGATTCCCTGGAGAAGGGACTGGCTACCCACTCCAGTATTCTTGCCTGGAGAATTCCATGGATAGAGGAGCCTAGTGGGCTACAGTCCACAGGGTCGCAAAGAGTTGGACACAACTGAGTGACTAATACAGAACATAGAGTTTTTTCTCGGTTTTTAAGTTTCATAATTTTTTTTTTTTTGTCACATGGGGAATAAAGGGGGCACTGTAAAATAATACCATGCAATATGTTACTGCTCTATGACCTTTAGAATACACACAGCAATTAAAGAATTCAGGGTTTTGTTTTGGACTCTTGACTGGGCCAAGAAGCAATGCCTATGAAAAATGGTCCTTGGACATGGATGGACTTGGAGGGCCTTATGCTAAGTGAAATAAACTGGAGGAAGACAAATAATGTATGATATCACTTATATGTGGAATCTGAAAAATATAACAAACTAGTGAATATAACAAAACAGAAGCAGAGTAACAGGCATAGAGAGGAAACTAGTAGTTACCAGTGGCAGGGGGGCAAGTTAGGGGTGGGTGAAGTGGGAGGTAAGAAAGATGTTCACGTTCAAGGATATATGGTACGCGATGGGGAAATATAGCCAATATTTGGTGATAACTGTCATCTTTAAGAACTGTATTCTTAAAAGTTTAAAAATGGTTAGGAAAGTTAAAAAAATGGTTCTTGGACATAGGAGGTACCCCGTCTCTTTCCAATGACCTTAAAGATGCGTATCTGGCACCATAGGGAGGTGGGGATGGGCATGAAAACGGCTTAGCAAGATCTCAACTTCTGAACCAGTGAAGAAAGGCCTCAAGAGTTGGCTTCCACAGTCATGATGTCACCTCTGAAGAGGAACAGCGGGGTGACTAGCTATTAGGGACTTTTCGTCTCCTTCACACGAACAGTGAGAGCACAGCCAGCCCTTTGGGGACAAATGTGAGGACTGGCTGAGTGTGGCTGAAGGAAGTGCCTGGTGGTGAGAGGACCACAGAGCAGAAGATGCTCGGTCAGAAACAGGAAAAAGGATGGGGCTGCTTACTGGAAGCGCGAGTGCCAAGGCAAATACAGAACCGAATCCCACTCGGGAGGGGAAACGAGAATAAAGTGCTGAAGTCTCTGCAGAGGAGACACTGAAACAAGAGAGGCGGTGAGAAGGGGGTGGGGGACGCAAGTAGTAATTTGAGGTTCTTTATATTCTATGGAAGAAAATACTCATGAGTAATCTTTTCCCTAAATACAAGAAGAGTCACACACTCCAAACAGACCTGCTGGTTGAGAACAACTGTTTCTCTTTTCACTTCCCATTAATCTCTCCTACAGCCCAGCCCCCGAAGCAAGCAAAACTATGACGCGGAAACCCCCTCGCCAGGGGACCCGCTGAAGGCTTTGGGCTTGTGGGCTCAGGGGACCCGGTGAGTCCCAGTCAGTTCAGCAAACACCATGGCGATTCCAGCAGTTTTACAAAAGTGACCCCGACAGACCAAGCTAGCTGCTGGAGGCCAGGCCACAAACTTATCAGAATCGCCACCGCTCTTCCCAGGAGAGAATGTGGACACATTCACTGAGCTGGAAAGAGGCTTGATTATAGACTCTGGTGTTCAGGACTTCCCAGCTGGTCCAGTTGTGAAGAATCTGCCTGCCAATGCAGGGGGACATGGGTTCGGTCCCTGGGCTGAGAAGATTCCAGTGCCGCAGGAATCTAAGCCCGCGCGACTACTGAAGCCCGAATGCCCGAGAGCCGTGCTCTGCAACGAGAAGCCACTGGAGGGGCCGGTGCACCGCAACTGGAGAGCAGCCCCGGCTCGCTGCAACCAGAGAAAGCCCGTGTGCATTCTCTGACCCAGGCACTTCCCATTCAGATTCATTTTCAACATCTACTAGGGATTCAGAAAAGACTGAGTGAACTCAATCCTCCCTGTTCAAGATTTTGATCCGGGGAGGTTTCTCAAGTTATCAATGAACTAAAAATAGAGCAGAAAATCGTGTAGATCCCTGGAGAAATACATTTATACAAGGGAAGAGTAAGGAGGTTGAGGCGAGACTCTGCTTTTAACTCATCCAGGAAGGCTTTGCATCACCAGCTACTTGCTCACAGGCACTCGCTGCGTAGACCCTGATCCTGAGTAGACAGCTGCTACAGTACTCTTGCCTGGAAAATCCCATGGGCGGAGGAGCCTGGTAGGCTGCAGTCCATGGGGTTGCAAAGAGTCGGACACAACTGAGCGACTTCACTTTCACTTTTCACTTTCATGCATTGGAGAAGGAAATGGCAACCCACTCCAGTGTTCTTGCCTGGAGAATCCCAGGGATGGGCGAGCCTGGTGGGCTGCCCTCTATGGGGTCACACAGAGTTGGACACGACTGAAGCGACTTAGCAGCATGTAACAGCACACAGAGCAAGACCAGGGAGGAATGCATCACATGTAACTTGTTTCACACTTATCTCTTGCAACATTAACAAAGGGACTTCCCTGATGGTCAAGTGTCTGACTCCCAGCTCCCAGTACAGGGGGCCTGGGTTTGATCGCTGGTCAGGGAATTAGAGCCAGTATGCCACAACCAAACCCCAGCAAAGCCAAATAAATAAATAAATAAATATTTTTTAAAAACAGTAAAGTTAGAGAACATATATGTTAATGATCATTAGTGAAAAGAAAAAAGACAGAGACCATTATTATACTGTACCTACATCATGCTGCTCCCTGTGCACATAACAAGCCTGCGAAAGCCACCCTAAGACCCACATTTGGACTGTCATTTGATTTCAGAGGGTAGCTGAGAATGATTTTATACAGAAGAAATGAACTGCTATGCTTAAGAAAATTACTAAGTATTCTACCACACTTTTTTTTCCCCCTAAGTGGGTCAAGTCAAGTTCACGGGGCTGTACCCTTTAACGACATACCCAGACCCATAAACTTCCTTCTGATAGTTCTCCAATTCCACGTTCAAAGGAGCAGCCACGTTCGTCAGTACACGCTTGGCCTCATTTCAGACTTTCTCAGTTGCGTTTAAACTAATGATGGAAAGCGTGCCGCGAATCAGGGACTTGGATCTTACTCCCAGGCCTGCCATTAAGTAACATGTGTTTCTGGGCCAGTCACTCAGTTTCTCTGTGGTTCCGTGGTTTCATCTGTTAAATGAGGGGCTTAGAATATATGATCTCTATTCCATTCTGGGTTTAATATGGTCAACATGCTTCCACTTAATATGAATCCTAAAATCCAAAGAACTTAAGCAGCCAGGACCTTTTTCTACAGAGCAATTCCATGCTCACGACCATGACCCAGAGACTCTAACTTCCTGAAGGCTCCTCTGAATCAAGGAAAACAGATTAAGTTACTTTAAATCGATGTTGGTGCTTATGAGTGTTTTTATTATATTCTAATTATTGAACATTTATAACCTGGTAATGGGTTATAATTACCCAATAATAAACACATTTTAAAAAGGTGCTTTCTCATGGATGACCTCAGGTTATTCTCCAAAAAGCCCTGTGAAACCCATTGCAGTCTCACTTCAAGTTGAAAGATGAGGAAATAGGGGCTCAGAGTCATTAGAGGATTTTGCTGGTTTGCATAATACTCAATTCAAGCTCTTTTGCTATAGTAAACATTCATCAGAAGCAGCCTTTATCCTAAATGTTCTGTATACACAGAAACTGGCTGCAGAATCAGTGGCTTAGAGGAGAGAAGCAGAAAAGACAGAAGGCAACCCCCAGCCATCTGACTCATGAGGACACTGAAGCTGGGAAAAGTGGAGTTTGAGCCCTCCTCAAGCTGCCCCAGGCTCCCTCTTTCCAGCCTCCCATGGGGTCTCATAACTTAATCTGTTGACAAAGAACCATTCTGTCACCTTTGACAGTGAGGAGAGCTATCACTTCCTTGCTTAGTTATCTTTGGATTAAACATCCTTCATTGGTCCACACAGAAGTTCAATACTGCCTTTTCCAGAGCCTCACCAGCCTGCCTGCCTCCTCCTGAGATCCTCTGTGGCTCCCATTCCTAAACACAGAACCAGTGGCAGGGCTAGAACTTTTCTATCTCTGGACAATGTTTTTATTCATAATAATAGCGAACACTGGGCATTTACTCAAGTGTTCACTACAGTGATGATTCTTCTCATTTTATAGGAGAAAACTGCAGTATACAATAAATGGAATTGGTGGGGCTGGGACTGAAAATCAGACCCACGCAACACGCCACCATATGGATTCTCAAGTGGCCCCTTAGACTGAGGTTCCACATTCAACCACCCTCAGTTCAAAAATATTCAGAATAAAAAAATTTCGGAAAGCTCCCAAAGGCATAACTCGAATTTGCTGTGTGCTGGCAACTATCCACACTGCGTTTACATTGTAGTCACAACAGATTACATAGCATTTACATGGTGTGAGGAATTATAAAGTTATCTAGAGATGACTTAAAGTACATGGGAGGGTATGTGTAGGTTATATGCAAATACTATGCGATTTTATGTAAGGGGCTTGAGCACTTATGGATTTTAGTATCTAGCGAGGGTTGGGGTGGGGGGTCCTAGACTCACTCTGCCACGTGGATACTCAGGGATGTCTGGAACAGCAAACACTTAGAAGCATTTATTGTGTGCCAGGTGCTGTTCTAAATGTCTTCTGTTTGTAACTCATGTAATCCCCACAGGGATCCTATACAATAGAAACATTCACCATCCTTATTTACAGAGGAGAAAACTGGAACACTAGGAAGTTAAGCGACTCGGCCAAAGTCACACACCCAGTGGAAGAGCCAACATTTGAACCCAGTCGGTCTAGCCCAAAGTTCCTATTTATTAATTCCTTGCCTCTCTGTCTAAGGTTATTTTGGTGTTTTGGCAGGACATTAAATTAAATTCAGGATTAAAAAAAAAAGAGTGAGACAGAGAAGTTTCAGTGATTGTGTGAACTTTCACAGTATTTAAGCAAGCAGGCCCAGGGCACCAGCTCGGAAATTCTGTGTCCCTGCTGTGTGACCTCGGACAAGTTTCTTAACCTCTCTGTGTCTCACTTGCCTCAACTTGAGAATGAGGACAACTCTCAAGTTGACAAGCAAGTGCCACTGAATCACAGATGATATGTTTGTCAAATGGGCAGATTCCATAAAGCGAGTATAGAGTAAGATGATACAAAGATGACAGAAGATACAGAGGACAGTATTTGGCATAGAGTGAGCATGTTAGAGTTACCACCATGATTATTTTTATAATCTCCCTATCCAGCACATATACAGCTGCTGTTTGTAACTCACCTGTAAAGAAAGTATATTAACCAGTATTAGATTTTTACCTTGTCATTTTCCATCACCATTCCAGCCTGCAGCAGTCCCTCCAGACTGAGATCTGTATCTAGTATTATCTATACTTCACAGCTTCATGTCAACTTTGCCTTTGATAAGCATCCGTTACCTCAACAGGTTCCTGACAAAGTGCTGATTAGCTGAGGGCTGAGAAGAGAGCCTTCTGGTGACAAACAAGCCACCTCCTTCTAGATGGACACTGATCAAGTTATTGGCTCCATTTGGGGTGTGTGTGTGCACGCACTCAGTTGCATCCAAGTCTTTGCAACCCCATGAACTGTAGCCCACTAGGCTCCTCTGTCCATGGAATTCTCCAGGCAAAAATATTGGAATGAGTAGCTATTCCCTTCTCCAGGGGATCTTATTGACCCAGGGATATAACCCACATCTCCTGCGTGGCAGCTGGATTCTTTACCACTGTGCCACCGAGGAAGCCCTGGCCCCATTTGCATACAGGTGTTCAGTTATCAACCCACCTAACTACTCCAGTATTTAGACTACAACTTTCTAGTTCAGCCATAAAAGGAACCATCCAAAATTCAAATAAAATGCTTTCTTGATGTCCAGAAACACAATAACTACAAAATCTACAGCACCTTTATTGAATAAGATGAAAAAAGGGAGAAGGTGATTGGGTCCTAAGGAATAACTTTTCCCTAAGTGCTCATAACATACATGTTTGAAATTCTCTCCTGAATTTCACCTGTAAGTTATATCAGGTCAGCTATTTTTAGTCTGTACCTACTCCCTTTTCTCCTTTTCTGAGCGTAGGGTAAACAGTGGTTCGTATTCTCTCTTCTAGGATCTCTTCCATTTCCTGCAAACCTTAGGGATCACTATCAGTGACCTTTGATCCCTGTAAATTCTCTATTCTGGGATGTCATCTGTCTGGGCCAAGAGCCTCGAATCTATTTAGAACGACTTAGGTTCATTTCTATAATCAACTCATCTGCCTTGGGCTTCAATTCCCTTACGGCAGTTTGTACTACCTGTTTCGGTCTGACAATCACCCTCCTTGATGGAAGAGGGGGAGGAAAGAGAGAAGTTGTCCAGTTTTGTTTTCTCTTTGCCACCAACTCAGTCCATGTGCTGAGACCACACTTGTTCTCTTTCTGCCCCTCCAAACACGCCATTTTCTTAAGTATCTCCCATTGTTTTTAGCTCACTTAGCTTTAAGATTCTAGAGATTAAAAAAATCTCTCCTTTAAGAGAAATATTGTATGACATCCCTTATACGTGGAATCTGAAAAGAAAGGATACAGATGAACTTACAAACCAGAAAGAGACTCACAGACCCGGAGGGCGGGAGAAGGGATAGTTAGGGAGTTTGGGATGGACATGTACACACTGCTGTATTTAAAATGGATGACCAACAAGGACCTACTGTACGGTACTGGGACTCTGCTCAGTGTTACGTGGCAGGCTGGATAGGAGGGGAGTTTGAGAGAGAATGATACATGTATATGTATGGCTGAGTCCCTTCGCTGTTCACTTGAAACTATCACAACATTGTTAATCAGCCATGCTGCTGCTGCTAAGTCGCTTCAGTCGTGTCCGACTCTGTGCGACCTCATAGACGGCAGCCCACCAGGCTCCCCCGTCCCTGGGATTCTCCAGGCAAGAACGCTGGAGTGGGTTGCCATTTCCTTCTCCAATGCATGAAAGGGAAAAGTGAAAGGGAAGTCGCTCAGTCGTGTTCGACCCTCAGCAGCCCCATGGACTGCAGCCTACCGGGCTCCTCCGTCCATGGGATTTTCCAGGCAAGAGTACTGGAGTGGGGTGCCATTGCCTTCTCTGAAACAGCCATACTCAAATACAAAATAAAGTTTAAAAAAATAAAAATCTCTCCATTATATAATCCAAAAAAATTTTTTGCTGATGTATAGTTGATGTAGGATATTATGTAAGTGTACAGTAATTCATAATCTTTAGAGTATACTCCACTGTTATTATAAATTATTTGCCATATTCTCTGTGTGGTATAATATATCCTTACAGCTTATTTTACATTTAGTAGTTTGTACTTCTTGTTCCCTTCCTCCTATCTTTTCCCCTCCCTCCCCATCCTCTCCACTGGTGACCACTAATTTCTTCTCTACACCTGTGGGTCTATTGCTTTTTTTGTTATATTCACTAGTAGGTTGTACTTTTTAGATTCTACATATAAGTGATATTATACAGTATTTGTCTTTCTCTTTCTGATTTATTTCACTTAGCAAGATACCTGCTGGGTATATCCATGTTGTTGCAAATGGCAAAATTTCATTTTTTGTATTAAAAAAAATTTTATTTCCAGTAAGCTGTTCTTTCATCCTCTTAAAAAATCTGAGCTCATTAGACTGGTACACAGAAAATAGTGGGAAGATAAATTGGCATGATCCTTCTGATAAATAATGTGGTGATAGTTAAATGTTAACTTTGGGGAATTTACCTTTTTTTTTTTTTTTTTATTTACCTTTTTTTTTGTTTGTTTTTATTTTTTGGGAATTTACCTTAAGAAAATAATTTCAGACAAAGAGAAACTGTTCGTGCACAAAGATGTTCACTGCAGTATTATGTTTAATAGTTTAAAAATCTGGGAACATCCATAAGGAAATAGTTAAGGAATCTATAAACAACATCTCTGGTAGGAAATGATGCAGCCAAAAACATTTTATAAAAAGTATTGATACATATGGAAAAATCACCACATAACATGTGGACATATATATTATAATCTCAAAGAACTTATGGAAAAATATTATAATGCAACATAAAAATATTAACAGCAATCGTCACTCAACCAAATGACAGGTGATGTTTACTGTCTCCTTTTCATTCTTTATTTCCTAATTCTATTAAGCATGTGTTACTTTTATATTTTAAAAGACCTATTTTAAAATGGAGCTCATCAGAGAATGTCCCCTCAACAGTTTCATCACATTCTTTCATCATCTTCTTCCTTCTCACACCCTGAGCAGCTGATACGCCAGAATTTCATTTTCAAGAGCACCCTTATTCTTTAGACTTGGTTTTGATTCCTTTCAGATCATGGATCCTTAGGTACTTTTCCCCCTCAACTGAAATCATTTGTCTTCTTCTAGTCAAGAGAAGACGTCTGCTCATGCCTTTTAATTCCCTTCCCCAATTTCAAGATGATGTTTTCATTCTCACCAAAATTTCCCATCATTTCTACTTGGCCAACCAATTCCTCATTTGTCAGACTTGAGTCTAAAGTACCGGCGCCCCTCACCGCTGCTTCTACCGTCTGGGAAATCAAATCGCTAATTGTGCAGCTGAAGGCAACTGCTCAGTGATATTCACATCATGCTTGGCACACAACAGTCACCTGGTAATGCCAGACTGTAAGACAAAAGAACCCCAATACTAGTAACCTACCCATGGGACAGCTCTGCAGCCTGTCACTGCCACCCTCCCCAACACCCTTCTCACCAGGTAGGACACTTCTAATCTGTGAGGCTCACTGCCACTACCAGATGCTTCTGAGACAGGTTGGGATCTGGGGCTCATTGCTGCAGTGCTTGTATCTGGACAAAAGTCCTTGAGCAACAGAATACAAGGAATAAGGGATTAAAAAGAATGGTGTGCATGCGTGGTTGGGGCAATAAAATTAAGGACAAGATACAAAAAGACCAAAACCCAACTTCAGCCACTTATGAAGAGCTGGAGAAAAACCAGGGTGTTGGAAGCAAAAGCAGGATACTGCACATACTCCCTGCACTCAACACCACCAAAGGGGTGGGCAGACCACCGAAGCCACCCCTTTGGCCCGACCCCGGACACACCTTTACCCTCGCCCCATACAAGGAACCAGTTTGCCCCTCCTTGGCGAGCAAAGGAAACATATTTGTTCTCGCTCCCCTCTGCTGTAGCAGGGACCCCAATTAAGGCTTGCCTGAATTTATCTGGCCCCTGATTGATTTCTTTTGATTAAAGAGGCCAAGAAGCCAGGCAGGTAACACCTCCACACCTATGCCATCCTAGCAACTATTCTGTGAAAGAGCTCAGGCTGGCACAGCTGCATCTGCCGAGGACACTGAAGCTCAGAGAGGCTGAGTTACCTCCCCAAGGTCACAGTGGGCCCCAGATCCAGAACTGTTCCTGGTCTTCTCTATCTGCCTAGTGAACTTCCTCCCTGTCAAAGGAAATAAAGGATACAAAAGCCCCCTGCAGTCTAATGCATGCTAAAATGCACTGCAAAAATGCAAGGGGATTAGGAATAATTAACCATAAACTCAACTCCTGGCAGGTCTGGCTTAGCCGCAGATCCAGAACTCTGAGCCCTTTCTGACCTCTGCAAGGGGGGTACAGGGGGCAGGGTTCCCCTCAGGATAAACAAACCTTCCAAAATAAAACAAACTATCATCAGATCCTGTTAAGCTGCTGCTTCCCACAGCATTTCCCAGGGGTCTTTTCTGATGCCTTTCCCTTCCTTGCAGGCTGAGTTCTGGCCCCCAACCCTCCCGGCCCTTACCACAGTCCTGGATGGACTCTGATAAACTTCAGCGTTCTCATTCCTCTGGGTCTGCCCCTAATCCTGAATGGGTGGCTATCTGTTCATCACTGCTCTTGGCACCCAGATTATTCTATCACTAGGGGATGGGACGTTCTCAAACATTTCCTATTTTTGTCCTCAGGGTCACCCAATATCTCAGCACTCAGTTTCCAAGTGGAGGTTGGAAGATTATAACAGTGTCTTTTCACCCAAACCCCCCAAGAGCAAGAATACTACACGTTCATGTTTTGATCCGAAGTCCCACTCTAGTCCCTGGAAAAAATTTTCCTTATAAACTTCATTTTGTGGATTTTTTCTGGCTTTCATTCAGTTTTAGCCACAGAGGGTTTTTTTAATCAGCAAACCTATTGACAGCAAAACTGGCCCAGGGCCCGCTATTCATTCTTACAAACATGAGTTCAACGATTCCCTCACATTTCTGCCTTTAGGCAGCAGGCCCAATGTGGTGAGAGGCATGGAATATTTTAGATAAAAACTTGGGTTTTGGAGTCAGATAGTCCTGAGTTCAAAGACGGGTTCTGCCACCTGCTCAGTAGCCTTGGATAAGTTACATCTCTGGATCTCAATTTCCTCAGCAGTAAAATGAGGCCAAGAACAGTATTTACCTCCTTGGGCAAAATTAAATATGAAGTAAGATAACTCGTGCAAAAGCTCTGCACTGGACTTCCCCTGGGGGGTCCAGTGGTGAAGAGTCCACCTGAAATGCAGGTGGGAAGATTCGATCCCTGGCCTGGGAAGATTACACAGACTGTAGCCTGTGAGCCGCAGCCACTGAGCCTGCGAGACCTGGAGACCGTGCTCTGCACCAAGGGAAGCCACCGCAGGGAAGCCCGAGCACTGTGGCCGCAGAGCAGCCTCTGCTCACCGCAACTAGAGCAAGCCTGCGCTGCAGCGAAGACCCAGCACAGCCAAAAATGAAACAAACGAGTAATTTTTAAAAAGGGCTCTGCACTATACCTGGTCCGTGCAAAGTGCTCAATGCGTTCTGGGGAGCTGGATAGGGCAGAGACCCCAAAGCAAATCTGTTGCGCTCTGTCATCTGTTCAGGAGACTGAAATGTTTTCTAAAGCTCACTGGAGCCTCAGAAGCTGAAGCAAGGGTTCTTGTGAGCTGTGTGAAGGGTCTGGTGGGGAGCTATGAGCCCAGCCTGGGGTTTTAAGGAGGGGTGGGCATCATCTGTGTGCAGGCTAGGAAGATGGCTCAGGAGGAGATGTAGAGACAGGCAGGGAGCAGATGAGAGGCTGGAGGCAAAAAGGCCAGGTTGAGAGTCCACTCGGGTCTGTGATTAGGGTGAGGTAAGTGAGGCGCTCACTTTGGGTGCAGAATTGAAGGCAGTGCCAGAAAGCTCAGGAATCACAAACAGTAATGATAGTTTTAATGCATTATTTTAAAATCAAACTACTGCGTTGGCCAAAAAGTTCTTTTGGGTTTTTCTGTACAATGTTATGGAAAAACTCAAAGGAAATTTTTGACCTGTCCAATAAATGCAAAAAAAAAAAAAAATTCGTAACGAACAAAATATCAACATTTTAACTAAAGTTACATTGAAGAAAGAGATAATGGGGATGGTGTTGTGTTGAAGGAGAAGAGGACAGACTAGAGTGATCCTTCAATTTGGGAGATAATGGACCCCTTTGAGAATTCAGTGAGAGCTACTGACCCTTTTTGGGCTTCCCCAGTGGCTCAGTGGTAAAGAATCTGCCTGTCAATGCAGAAGATGTAGGTTCGATCCTTGGGTTGTGAAGATCCTCTGGAGAAGGAAATGGCAACCCACTCCAGTATTCTTGCCTGGAATATTCTTGCCTGGAGAATTCCATGGATAGAGGAGCTTGGTGGGCTACAGTCTGTAGGGTCGCAAAGAGTTGGACATGACTGAGTGGCTGAATGACAACAACTGATCTTTGAAAATGCCTAGACATATGGATGCCAATATTCCCCTGCAATTTCAGAGTTTGTGGACTAGCTCCAGTTTACCTATGGACACTTGGACAATCAGTTGAGAACTTTTTAGCCTTGTACATGCAAAGAGATCTGATGATATGTACTAGGGTTATAATGCAAAAATCAAGTTAGGTTTGAGGAAACACACACATCTCTCCTGATATTTGGGGGCAGGAGAAGAGAAGAGAGAGGCTGGTAGGCTGCCCTCTTCTCACTCTGCAAAGGGTGGAAGGATGGGTGGGGGCAGGCAATGAAATGATGAAAGCCAACTTGGACGTCATTTCCTTGTGGAATGCACGTATCTGACCTTAAACACGGGATGGCCCGTCTTCAGGTATTTTGGAACTTGCTAACATAGTCCAAGTTTTATTCATAGCGTTGAAGGTTAATCACTGCAAATTATCTTACTTTATGAATGCTGAAGCAACTGGGCTGACATGGAAAGAGACCACTGAGAGATGAATTTCTAAAGGAAGGAGGCGATTAAGGGCAGAATTTCTCATATTGCTGGGTAGAGAGCCACATTTTTATTTTCAACTCTACTGATATTTATGCACACACACAAAAAGCCCAATTTTAAAAAGAAATAAATATGTAGGGAAATAGACATGAAGAGAGTTGAAATGTTCCTCAAATAGATTTAGCAAGCAAATCAAAATGGGTTGGGCTGGTGCAAGGTTTTTTACTCCTCTGTGGAAATGGATGTGGCGCAGAGGACCTAAAGATCTTGTTGGATTTGCAAGAGCCACAGAACACAGATGATCCACTCTGGGTGTCTGGATAAAGAAGAATGAATATCCTTTCTGTGCCCTCACTTTTTAAGAAATTTACTGGGGTATATAGTTGCTTTACAATGCTGTGTTAGTTTCTTCTGTACAATGAAGCAAATCAACTCTATGTACATACATACATACCCCTCCCTCTTGGATCTCCCCCCTCCCCTGCCATCATGCCATCATAGCCCTCTAGGTCATCACAGAGCACCAAGCTGAGCTCCCCATGTTATACAGCAGGTTCCCACCAACTATCTGTTTTACACACGGTCATATATACATACGCCACCGCTACTTTCCCAAGTTGTCTAATCTCTCCTCCCCACTTCTCCATGTCCACATGTCTGTTTTCTATGTGTTTCTATTCAGTTCAGTCCAGTTCAGTTGCTCAGTCGTGTCCAACTCTCTGTGACCCCATAAACCACAGCACTCCAGGCCTCCCTATCCATCACCAATTCCCGGAGTCCACCCAAACCCATGTCCATTGCGTCAGTGATGCATCCAATCATCTCCTCCTCTGTCGTCCCCGTCTCCTCCTGCCCTCAATCTTTCCCAGCATCAGGGTCTTTTCAAAAGAGTCAGCTCTCTGCATGAGATGGCCAAAGTAGTGTCTCTGCTGCTGCTGCTGCTGCTGCTGCTAAGTCGCTTCAGTCGTGTCCAACTCTGTGCGACCCCATGGACTGCAGCCCACCAGGCTCCCCTGTCCCTGGGATTCTCCAGGCAAGAACACTGGAGTGGGTTGCCATTTCCTTCTCCAATGCATGAAAGTGAAAGTGAAGTTGCTCAGTTGTGTTCGACTCCTAGCGACCCATGGACTGCAGCCCACCCGGCTCCTCCGTCCATGGGATTTGCACTGCTGCCCTGCAAACAGGCTCTCGGTACCATTTTTCTAGATTCCACATATAGGCATTAATCTATGGTATTAGCTTTTCTCTTTCTGACTTACTTCACTCTGTGTGACAGTCTCTAAGTCCATCCACATCTCTACAAATGATACAGCTTCATTCATTTTCATGGCTGAGTAATATTTCTTTGTACCACATCTTCTTTATCTGTCCTGCTCTTCTTCTCTTAAACCACACAGGATCACCTTGTGTGCCTGCTGGTCTGCAGAACATTCTTTTGCAAGGTGTAACCAGAGCAGAACTCATTCTCTTTTTGGATGGGTTGATGAGCCCTGTCACTGGCAGCCGGGGTCTCTCCTGTGTGTGGTTCAGTTGTGCCTAGTCCCTTCTCTTGCTCTTCTTCTCTTAAACCACACAGGATCACCTTGTGTGCCTGCTGGTCTGCAGAACATTCTTTTGCAAGGTGTAACCAGAGCAGAACTCATTCTCTTTTTGGATGGGTTGATGAGCCCTGTCACTGGCAGCCGGGGTCTCTCCTGTGTGTGGTTCAGTTGTGCCTAGTCCCTTCTCTCCCTGATTTTAAAGCAGGCTGCCTTGCCCCGAGGAGAGGGGATATTCAGCCATACATATATATATATACATGTATCCATTTGGGAGAGAATGGATACATGGATATGTGTGGCTGAATCCCTTCACTGTTCCCTTGAAACTATTGCAACATTGTTAATCAGATATACCCCAATACAAAATAAAAAGTTAAAAAAATAAAAAAGCAGGCTGCCTTTTTCAGGATGCCTTTCTCAGTCAATATAGTCACTGCACCCTCTGAGGATAGAGTGAGGACTGGGGGTGGAGGGGCAGACTCTAGGAAGCCTTTAACTTCACAGTCCTCAGCAAACACGTCCAGGATCCAAAAGGCAGATGGCACCAGGGGTTCAAGAAACCTAACACACTTGGCAAAACCACGCTTCACTGGAAAATGTCTTCTTTGTTGGAGAATTCCACACTCCCCTGACCCTGTCTTCCTTCTCCTCTTCCCTGACTCTCTTCCCTAGGGAGGCATTCCAATGTTTTCCGAGGTTGCCCAAGCAGATGCTGGCTCAGTGAGACGAGGGGCAGGCGGACTGAACACAGGCACGATGAAGTCCCTTTAAGGGTTTTTGTGGAGGTCTCACAAAACAAAAAAAAACATCAAACCTGGAGAAGCAACCTGTGTTTAAAGACGATTGTGTGTGTGAGTGTGCATGTTCGTGTGTGTCAAGATTTCACTCCACTCCTCATCCCATTGGTCCTTCATTTCCTCGAGGATTTGTGGGGAAATGTGAATCTATTTTCACAGATGTAATCACTTTAAATGTTGTAGTACACAAACTGAGAGAGGAGGACTGACATATACCCTCCAGCATGTGTCGAATGGACAGCTAGTGGGGAGCTGCTGTGCAGCCCAGGGAGCTCAGCTTGGTGCGCGGTGACGACCTAGAGGGGTGGGATGGTGTGGGGTGGGAGGGAGGCTCAGAAGGGAGGGGATCTATGTACACTTATAGCTC
>SJYX01006401.1:1623687-1639839 GCA_006410675.1 Oreotragus oreotragus
TTTTTTTTTTTTTTTTACTTTAAAAGTGTTCCAGTTTTTCTCTTAAAAATTACCTTTTCTATATATTCATCTTTTAGTCTTACTAGTTTACTCATTTTTTTTAAATTTTAAATTCTTTCCTGATGTCTGTCATCTAATTTCTAAGTTTTCATAATTCTGATTTATGTTGGTTCCTCCCTCCCTCCCTCATGTTTTATATCATTTCTTAAAGCCTTTCAGCTCATTTGGAGCTGGGTCAGTTCTGGATTGTTCCAAGCCATGCCTTTTTGGCATCCTTTCTTTAGAAATGTAGTCTGCTCCTTATTTTCTTTTTATATAAAAACTTTGTACGGGATTTGACCTCACTGCTTTGCAATTGCTTGTTTCCATGTGAAAATCATTTTCCTGAACTTTTAGAACACAGTGTCATTCTAACTTTACAAAGCTCCTGGAGAAGGGAATGGCAACCCACTCCAGTATTCTTGCCTGGAGAATTCCATGGACAAAGGAGCCTGGCAGGCTACAGTCCATGGGGTTTCAAAGAGTCGGATACAACTGAGTGACTAACACTTTCATTTTCACTTCTCTGCCATTTTGTTCATGTTGTTTTCAAATATACGACTGCTGAAATTTCCAGGTTCTGTTCCCTTATGGGATTTTTTCTCCTGTTGTCCCTACCCTGTTCAGTTTGATTTCACTTCAGGCAGCTTCTCACTACATGGCCATCCTAGAGGAGGACCTGATTGGTTAGTTCCAGAGTTCACAGTGGCTGAAAGGCTCTAGATCCTTTAGATCAGGGATCCCCAACCCCCGGGCCATGGACCAGCATTGGTCTGTGGCCTGTTAGGAACTGGGCTGCACAGCAAGAGGTGAGCAGTAGGTGAGTCAGTAGAGCTTCAGCTGTATTTACAGCTGCTCCCCATCACTTGCATCCTCCCACCAAGATCCATGGAAAAATTATCTTCCATGAAACTGGTCCTAGGTGCCAAAAGAGTTGGGAACTGCTGTTTTAGACCTCCCTTGTGCGCTGAGAGTTGAACTGTGAAGAAGGCTGAGTGCCGAAGAATTGATGCTTTTGAACTGTGGTGTTGGAGAAGACTCTTGAGAGTCCCTTGGACTGCAAGGAGATCCAACCAGTCCATTCTGAAGGGATTTCTTTGGAAGGAATGATGCTAAAGCTGAAACTCCAGTACTTTGGCCATCTCATGCGAGGAGTTGACTCATTGGAAAAGACTCTGATGCTGGGGGGGATTGGGGGCAGGAGGAAAATGGGACGACAGAGGATGGGATGGCTGGATGGCATCACAGACTCGATGGACGTGAGTCTGAGTGAACTCCGGGAGATGGTGATGGACAGGGAGGCCTGGCGTGCTGCGATTCATGGGGTTGCAAAGAGTCGGACACGACTGAGCGACTGAACTGAACTGAACTGATGTNCGATTCATGGGGTCTCGGAGAGTCGGACGCAACTGAACTGAACTGAGCTGTGCGCTGTGAAAGTTGATTAGTCGTATCCAACTCTTTGCAACCCTATGGACTACACAGTCCATGGAATTCTTCAGGCCACAATACTGGAGTGGGTAGCCATTCCCTTCTCCAGGGGATCTTCCCAACCCAGGGATCGAACCCAGGTCTCCCACATTGTGAACAGATTCTTTGCCAGCTGAGCCATCAGGGAATTATAAGAATACTGGAGTGGATAGCCTATCCCTTTCCAGTAGATCTTCCCAACCCAGGAATCGAACTGGGGTCTCCTGCATTGCAGGTAGATTGATTGTTTACCAGCTGAGCTATCAGGGAAGCCCCCTCCCTGTACGCTACTAGTACTCATCACTCTTGAAATCAGTAAAAGGACTCCCACTTTCAGCTGTTCCTCTCATACTGACCCTCTATGCTTTTCAGTATTCACTATTTGGGGTGCTTTCCCTGTTCTAATGTCCAGAAGCCCCACTGTTTCTTGGGGATATCTTGTCACCTAGTTTTGTCACTGCTCATGGGTATGAAGTTTTGCTACTAAGTTGCTCTGCTCTTTCCCAGGGGTTCTAAGAGATTGAAAACTATGCTGCTGCCTCTGCTGTCTCCCCAGAATCTATCTCAGGGCACTTCCTATTGGCAAGGCCAGCATCCCTCTGGTGTCTCATAAAAAAAGGGCACCAACCTTTGTGTGTCTCTTGGTGAACTGTTACTGGGTTTTGTGGCAGTAAGCCGAAGTGTGATAACCTAAGGGGTGTCTCATATAGATGGCTAAAAAGCACAGAAAAAGATGCTCAACATCACTAATTATTAGAGAAACGCAAATCAAAACTATCAATACAATGAGGTATCATGTCATACCGGTCAGAATGGCCATCATCAAAAAATCTGCCATCATCAAAAAATCTACAAACAATAAATGCTGGAGAGGGTGTGGAGAAAAGGGAACTCTCCTACACTGTTGGTGGGAATGTAAACTGGTATTGCCACTATGGAGAACAGTATGAAGGTTCCTTAAAAAACTAGTAAAACAGCCACCACATGATACCACAGTTCCATTCCTGGGCATATATATGGAGAAAACTATTAATTCAAAAAGATACAGGTACCCCAGTGTTCATCACAGCACCATTTGCAACAGTCAGGACATGGAAGCAACCTAAATGCCCATCAACAGAAGAGTAGGCAAAGAAGATGTGGTTCATATACACAGTGGAATATCACTCAGCCATAAAAAGAATGAGATAATGCCATCTGCATCAACATGGACGGACCTAGAGACTGTCACACTGAGTGAAGTAAGGCAGAGGGAGAAAGACAAATATATGCTATTGCTTATATGTGGAATCTGAAATAAAGGGGTATAAGTGAACTTATTTATAAAACAGAAATATAGTTACACATGTAGAAAATAAACTTATGGTTCCTGGGGGTAAGGAGCAGGGGAGGGATAAATTGGGAGACTAACATTGACATAAAGACACTACTATGTATAAAGTAGGTAACTAATAAGGACCTGCTGTACAGCACAGGGAACTCTACTCAGTGCTCTGTAAGACCTATATGGGAATAGAACTTAAAATATCAAAATTAAAAATTAAAACTGTGAACATAAACCTCATTCAGTATTACATTATGAAAATATAATGAGTAAAAGATATATAATTTGAGTCTTAAAAATAAAATAGAAAAATAAAAGAGAGTGGAGATATATATATATATATGTAACTGATTCACTTTGCTGTACAGCAGAAACATAACACTGTAATCAACTATATCCCAATAAGAATTTAAAATGTGGGGGGGTCTCTGATCACACCAGAGGGGGTGACAGCCCCAAGTGCAGGAAGCACAGACATAGCTCCTGGACGGAAGACACACTAGCAAAGTCTCTGAGCTTCAGTGGGCGCTGGGTCTCCAGGCAGGGGACACCCAGCTTCTCTTATGGAGAAGACTACGCAACTATTCCAGTGAAGATAACACTTCCGAAGGGAAGGACTTTCTAATGCGGATGAAAACAACAGCCTCAAGGACCGCAATACAGACAGCTGACCTCTTCACTGTCTTTCCACACCGCCTCTCTCGAAAAAGTCAAGACTGCCAGATGTCAAAAAAAACTACAGCATTTTAAAAAATTCACCAAGTTGTGAGTGACTCAGCCTGCAGGCCAGACATCAGAAGCTCTAGATCATGGTGATGGTCTCTCCGAGTGAGTCTTTCCTCTGCTCAGTGACCAATGCCAGCTCCAAGAAAGATGGAGCTAGCTACGCATTAGTCAGGCATTTCCCACAGAAGCCGGGGGAGAGCGACGCAGCTGCTCGTCTGAGAAGGAGCCCCACGAAGCAGCGGGTATGGCTCCAGAGCCCTTGCAAGTGTGGCCATTTGCTGTCAGCTCTAAACTTCGCTTTTCTGCTTTTTCAAAAGCCTCCTTTCTCATTAGGGTCTGGTGGCTTTGGAAGACCTGACCCAACCCTGACTGGCTGGTCTCATCAGAAGCTGCCGTCCTAGAATGATCTTTTTTAAACAATGGCTTTTTTAATGCAGTCCCTGGAAACTTTGCAAGCAATGTATCGATTTGCGATCCTTGAGCTGAGTTACTGAGCTCTGGCAAAGGGAAATAAATCTTTCCCATTCTCCACGCCTGTTGCCAAGTGCCGCTTCCAGTCCTTTCTGGAAATGAAATGAAGCTCAAAACGATCTAACCTCCTTCCCTTCACGTCACTCCCTCGCCGCTCTCCCCTCTGCTTGCAAGTCACGGACAAAAGCACTTTGCAGCCATTGCTCATTTGCCTGAATGGGCACCCGAATTAGTGATGCCCAAATTAGTAATGGCTGGCCGAGGCAGCTTCCCAAAGAATGAGGACCTATTATTTTTTAGAGGAGCAGACGGGGCTTGGGAAAGCAGGCTCACATCCTGTCGTTAGGTTAAACACTCTTACGTTTTCATAAAGAAATCTCCCCCGCAGATGTGGATGTAAAACTACAGGGCGTATGTTCACTGAGGCTTGTGATCAATAAAATCAGGGACCAGGACGGGGGCAGGAGGGTGGGGAGAGTGTGGGGAAGAGGGGCCCACGCCGGAGTGTTCTGGCACAGACGGCAGCATGAACACAGAAACTCCTGACACCTGCTGTTTCTTTCTTTCAGTCTGGGGCGATCATGTCACCTGGCACTGCTCCAGGGGAATTCCCGTCATTACCATCAAACTATGGTTGGCCTAACCGTGCTGAGGGCTCTCCTGTCCATCTGTCCACCTATTCTCCCACTCATCCAAACATCTAACAGAACCAGGCGCCCTCCCCTCCGCGATGCACCGCATCCCGTGTCAGGGGCAGGGTACACCTAACCCAGGTGATGACACAGGGATGCTGGTAGGAAGAAAGGAATGTAAAGAGACACTGACAAGTCCATGGATTAGTGCAGGACGGGGGAAGATTTTGTGAACCGAAGGAAGGAGTGACTGCTTTCCTGGCAGAGGAAGTTTTTTAAGGTGGATACAAGAATCTGGACACATGAAAGAGCAAAGCCAATTTAGGAACCATTGAGTAGCTCAGTGGGACAAAACACGAGATGTACATGGAACGTGTATTTAAATGAGGAGAGGGAAGGGGTTCCTTATTAGTCCAGTGGCTAAGACTCCATGCTCCCAATGCAGGGGCCCCAGGGTTCAATCTCTGGTCAGGGAACTAGATCCCACATGTTGCAAAGATGATAGAAGACCCGGCGCAGTCAAATAAATTAATAAAATAGATATTTAAAAAAATAGGGATTTCCTTGGTGGTCCAGTGGTTAATAATCTGCATTCCCAAAGCAGGGGGTATGGGTTCAATCCCTATTCGGGGAACTAAGATCCCACAAGCTGCACAGCATGGCCATAATAATAAGAATAGTAATAATAAGCAAAATTTAAAAAGCAATACATTAAAAAAAAAAATAAATGAGGAGAGAGACTGACAGAGCAACTCCGTGTTGATGCCTAACAGGCATGTTAGGCTCAGTTCGTGTCACTCAGTCGTGTCCAACTCTTTGCGACCCCATGAATGGCAGCACACCAGGCCTCCCTGTTCATCACCATCTCCCGGAGTTCACTCACGTCCATCGCGTCGGTGATGCCATCCAGCCGTCTCATCCTCTGCCGTCCCCTTCTCCTCCCGTCCCCAGTCCCTCCCAGCATCAGTCTTTTCCAGTGCTTAGGCCATCTCAAACTGCCCTTCCTCTGTCCCCTGTCCAGACCTGCTGTCCCCAGTCCCTCCCACCGCAGAGAATGCCAGGTCCACTCTTCCCGAAGCCAGTGCCCCACACCTTGCATTCATTCAATCAGCAGCAAGTGCTGTTGGCTCTGCCTTCAAAATGTATCCAGAATCCAACCACTCCTGTCACCTCTGCTCTGCCACTCAGGCCCCCTCACCATCACCTCTCACCCGGAACTACTGCTGCTGGTCCCCAACTGGTCCCCCAGCTTCCACCCTTGTTCCCCTATAGTCTATTCTCAGTGCATCAGCCAGGAGGATCCATGTAAAACATGTCACTCCTCTGTTCAAAATCCCCCAGGGGCCTCCCTCTCACTCGGTCAAGGTCAAAGTCCATAACCATGACCACAGTCCATGACCTTTGGGCCCCACATGATCTAACCTCTGTCCAAACCTGCTTCCTCCTACCTGTTCCTTCCCTCATTCTGCTCAAGCCACCTGACTCCTGTGTCTCCTCTCACACACCAGGCATATTTCTACCTCAGGGCCTTTGTACTTGCTGTGGTTTAGCTGGAGTATTCTGATTTCAGACATCCTCACTTTCTCCAAGTCCTTCCCAGACATTCCACATAAAACTACAAACCTCTGTCCTCTGACGCCTTATTCTCCTTCCTGCTTTATTTTTTTCCTTAGTATCTATCACAATCAAATCTATATATTTTACTATTTATCTTGTTTACTATTCATTTTATTCATTAGGATGTAAACAATTTTTATCTTCTGCTTTATTATTTATCTTTTTGGTATTCAATGGATTGAAGACTATGCACATTTTAAAATCCTTTAAATATAATTATATATTCTGCAAACTATCTAAATGAAGCAAATATTGCTATCATAAAAGTTACTTCATCCTGACACCCAGACTCTGAATATGCTTGCAAAAAGCCTGTTACAAGTTCAAGGTAGAGTCCTGATTAAACATCTTTTGATGTTTAGTATAATTAGCTATACAAATCTAGGATAGCAGAGAGGAGGGTTCCCTGATGGCTCGGTGGTAAAGAATCGGCCTGCCAATGCAGGAGGCACAGGTTCCATCCCCGGTCCGGGAAGATCCCAGGTGCCATGGGGCAGCTATGCCCCTCAGTGTGCCATACCTACTGGGCCTGTGCTGTAGAGTCCACGAGCCACAACTACTGAAGTTCACATGCTCCAGAGTCCGTACTCTGCAACAAGAGAAACCATTGCCACAAGAAGCCCGTGGACCGCAGTAGAGTAGCCCCCGTTTACCGCCACTAGAGAAAGCCTGCACAGTAACAAAGGCCTAGCATAGCCAAAAATAAAGAAACAAACAAATAAAAATTTAAGATGGCAGTGAAAGAACTGTTCTGATTCTGACTATATCTCTGATGTGTCAAGCAGTTTCTGGCACATGGCAGGTGCTCAATAAATATTTTTGAATGAATGAGAAGCTATGACCTGTGAAGAAAAGACGGTGTGTCACAGTGTGGATTTAAGTCTTGGCTCCCCACCTCACTAACTGTGTGATCTTAGGTAAGAGCACACAGTTTCCACAACTGTAAAACTGGGACAGTGACAGAAGACACACCAGGGCGTTGTGAGCACTCAGGATGCAGAGACGCATGTCATGCTCTTAGATCAGGGCCTGGCAATGATGAGGCACTTGATAAATGTTAGCTGTTATTAGAACGGGCCTGTCTCTCGTCCTAAGGAGTTTAGACTTTATCCTAAGGCTACTGGGAGCCATTGAAGGATTCTAAACAAGGGAGTAACACAATCAGACCTTGTTTTCCAATGGTCACTCCAGCTGCAAGTGGAGGATGAATTAGAACAGGGCCAGACTGGTACCAGATCAGTCTGAGGCCTGCTGTAGACATGGAGATGACAGATATCATTAGCCTGAACCAAAGCAGAAAGAATGGAGAAAGAACGGGCTCAAGACGTCATGGAGGCAGAACGGTCAGGACCTGGAGAGGAACTCAATGTGGAGGAAGCTGGCAACAACGAAATCCAGGCTTCTGATTCCTGCCACCAAACAGTGGGGCCCGGCCACCCCAGTCCACAGGGGACTGACGGGGAGAAAGTATATGTCATTTTGTTTCACTGGAGGTGACTGCAGGCTAGCAAGGTGGAGGTGGGGAGGTCTAGTACCACTCAGCTGGGCACACACACCCAGTGTATGTGTGCAGTCAGTTCTGTCTCCAAAGACTACAGCCTCGCAGGCTCCTCCATTCGTGGAATTTCCCAGGCAACAATACTGGAATGGGTTGCCATTTTCTATTCCAAGGGGGTCTTCCCGACCCAGGGATCAAACCCACATCTCTTATGTCTCCTGCACTGGCAGGCAGATTCTTTAGCACTGAGCCAGGTGGTATGCATCTGGTACTTAAGAGAAAAATCTCGGTGAGATACAAAAGATATTTGGGAGTCACCATCACACTGGTGATCCTTGAAGCTACTGGAGTAGATCAGTTTTAAGGAAAACATTTAAGGAGCAAACTGTTTAAAAAACATATACCCAGGACTCTGCTGGCCACCCAATGGTTAAGAATCTGCCTTGTAATGCAGGGGATGTGGGTTCAATCCCTGGTTGGGGAACTGGGAGCCACATGCCGTGGTAGAACTAGAGCCGTGGTGCAACTAGAGAGTCCTCAAGCCACCGTGAAAAAGCCTATGTGATGCAATGAAGATTCCACATGTCGTGACTAAGACCTGACATAGCCAAATTAACAAACAAACCAACAAAACCAGGTGTGTTCTTGAAGGAATGGAAGGGACAGCAGGGGAGGGTGGTACCTTGCAGACCAAGACAGAGTGACTCTCAGGAGGCAGCGAGACTCACTATGAGAGGCGAGCTAAGAAGGGCCAAGGCCCGTCCAGCAAATTCGGCATCTGGGGATTCTAGCCAGAGCAGAGGTGTTGTGGGGACAGAAACCAGCTCACGGAGGGTGGAGGCATTCACGGGAGGTGAGGAAATGGGAAGTGTGTGTCAAGAATTCTTTTAAAAAACTTGGCTGGGAGGAGAGAAAAAGAGCCAGAATGCTAGTGAAGAGCAATGTTGAGTCCAGGCAGGTCTCTTTCAAGATGGAAAGGAATGAGATGAACATGAGAAAGAGGGCTGAGAGCAGAGAAGGGAGAGGATAACCAGCTGGGGAGGCCGGGGCACAGGAGCTGGGCTCAGGGGGAAANTTAAAAAACTTGGCTGAGAGGAGAGAAAAAGAGCCAGAATGCTAGTGAAGAGCAATGTTGAGTCCAGGCAGGTCTCTTTCAAGATGGAAAGGAATGAGATGAACATGAGAAAGAGGGCTGAGAGCAGAGAAGGGAGAGGATAACCAGCTGGGGAGGCCGGGGCACAGGAGCTGGGCTCAGGGGGAAAGGGTGCTGTGTGCAGCCGGAGGGACCTATTGCACGGTGACTGGAGGGAGCAGTGAGCTGGGCCTGAGTGCAGGCAAGCTGGTGGGAGGAGGGAGAGGGGACAGGGGAGGAGGGGGAGGATGAGGAGAGAGGGGAGACAGGGGGGACAGGGGGAAAGGGAGGAGGGACGGGGAGGAGGAAGAGGGGGAGAGGGGAGGGGAAGGGGGGAGGACAAGGAGAGAGAGGAGGAAGGGGAACAGGGGGAAAGGGAGGAGGAAGAGGGGAAGAGAAAAGACAGTGGGAGGGGATGAGGGGAGGAGGGAGGGGAATTGTAGGCCTGACTGCATATCAACTGCATATCAGAGAGGAAGGCACTGACTGGGGATAGTGGAGGAAACACACACACAAAAATCCAGTCTCTTCTGGAAATGCAGACTGTAGGCTCACAGACACAGAGCTCCAGACTGCAACTGGTATAAAACCAAGACACCACAAGTACACAGTGAGACTATACGGTGTTCCCAGAGAAACCTCAAGTACCGTTCCCACTGCTCCTCTGATGAAACACCGTCAAGGCTCTGCACTGAGTACGTAACAGAATAAAACCACTCTCTTGACGGGGCATTGAACACTTTAAGGCGGACCCTATCCAAGACCTTTCACCTGGCTTTCCCTCCTACCTGCCTGGACCAGCCACTCCCCCTCTGCTCATGACCTTGCTGCTTCTGACTGGACCCCAGTCAGTCTCCAGCACTGCCTGCTGGAACTCACCCCTCTTTTAAGGCCTGGCACTAAAATCACTCTTTCCCTGAAACCTTCCAAAAATGTCTCTCCCGCCTTTCTGCTTCCAGAATGCTCTGAAGCTGTATACAGGACTCGCAGAAGCTGTGATAAATTAAGAGTGATCCACATCTGTGCCTTCTTCCCCACTATGCAATAAGCTCTAAACACAAGCCTACTCGTGTTGAAGGTGGTCCCTCCACCCCCTCCATGGAACCCACCCTGGCTGTGTTCACACATTTGACTTGGCATGGGGCCAGGCTTGAGGTGTGCTTTTTGCAGCCACGGAAAGAAGAAGAAGGCTTTTTGACCAGTAATAATGATTTATGCATTAAAATTGAACATGCCCTATGAGGTCTGTCCCTCTGGCTAGAAAAGCCTACTATATAGGTTGGGTAGGCAACGAGCTGGAGATGAGATCTTAGGACCATAATATTAGATCAGTCTACAGGGCATTTTGGACCCTAATCAATTGATTTATTCACTGGCTCTTCTTCCTAAGTTTTCCTTGCTTGGCATTTAAGAAACATTTTCCTTTCTGAAGTAGTTCATCGCGAACTCCTACTTCTTCAGCTTCCGTAAAGCAATGTAGCAGAAGTAGAGCACCACACACACGCAGGCTTTCTTCTGTTTGTTTCTAAGAGATTAATTACTAAAAACTTCCCAATGTGAAAAGGCAAAACATAAACTGAGATTTTACTGTATACCTCGTGCTTTGGAGATTCTGTTGGATCCTTCCTGCTGTTCTTTTATTTTTCACATGAGAAAATGCCAACACAGGCAAAGGGGTTCAATGACTTACAGAGATCCTGTGTCCACTGATTGCTGAGACCAGGACTCACAGCCCGGACTACCCGACTCCACAGTTCATGTTCCCACACCCCCAGTTCACAGCATATCACCAGGCGGTTCTAAAGCCTGGAGAGTATACCCCTCGCTCTCTCCCCTAATGGCACACGCTATCTGTGGCTTGGGACTTTGAACACCTGAATTCTGGGTGGGCTGTGAGTCCAGTGGAAGGATGGAAGGAAGTTGGTGTCTGTCTGAGGTTTCCATTTGCTTCAGAGAAACATCAGGGAAAAGCAGAAGATGGTTGAATCTGAGTGACTTAAAGCTAGCAAGTGTATCAACTGTGGACCCTTGGGTCGGCTCCTTCCTACCCTTTCTTAGTGAGCTCCAGGCTCCCGGGCACCCACCATCCTTTGGCCTCAACGGACAAGGATGGCTGAGAGTGGGCTCCTGGAGGGAAGGCCAGGCAGGACCTCGGACTCCCCACCCCTGTGGTCTTCACACACCTTGAGATCTGCCCTCCATCCAATAAAACTTAGCTGAGCACTGAGTCTCAGGCAGCGATCTCTGTCAAACACGGAGCTGTGTTCCCGCTTTGCTTACATGTTTTCAGAGGCTTCCCAGGGCCGCCTCAGTGCCTGCCTAACTCGCCATGTCGGCCCCTGGCTGGCCTGGCTCCAGCCGCGCAGACAGGCTTGCAGTTCCCAGAGGCGCTGCATGCTCTGGCCTTTGTGCACGCCACCCACTCTGCCCAGGAGGGGCTGCTTCTGCTGTCGGCCCAGTGAACCAGGCACTCTTCAAAATGTACTCAGATCTCTCAAGGCTCAGCTTCTTGGTGAGGTCTTTCATAAATTAACACCTCCGGAAGGATTAGACATGTGCCGTGTCATCCTCGGAACAAAGAAAAACTGGGACGAACTGCTTTTTGCATCATTTTCGAATTTCGAATCCTACGACGGCTGAAGGTTCCAGGCATTTCTACCACACCCAGCATACAGTTCTCCATGCTTGTGCTAAGTCACTTTAGACATGTACGACGCTTTGCGACCCAGTGGACTGTAGCCCTCCAGGCTCCTGTGTCCATGGGATCCTCCAGGAAAGAATACTGGAGTGGGTAGCCATGCCCTCCTCCAGCAGATTTTATGGAACCCGTGTCTCTTGTGCCTCCTGCATTGGCAGGCGGTTCTTTACTTGCTTCTGGTCAAATGAATCTGTTGTATTCTGTTCAAAAATATTCTCAAATCTAAGTCACCACACCCTATACCTGGATGCCCTTTTCCTCTGAACCAAGTCATGGGAAATGGAGACCTCTGGCAACAAAGAGCTTTCAAAAGTTGTAGCTTTCACAACAGCCAGAGGGGTCAGTGGTACAGACATTACTGTTCTTACTTCCAGCTGAGCACCCAGAAGGGAGGGAGGTAACTGGCTGCTTGCTCAAAGCTGCCCAACTAGTTTGAGGCAGGGCCAGGATTAGAAGTAAGGCCTCTGGCTCTCAGTCAAGGATTTGTCTAATACTCTGAACTCTGAAAGCAGAGGTGGTCCCCTGGGTCACTGTCATCAAAGGTACTCTCCACATGTATCCATCTGTTTATAAACAGGCCCTGGGGGACCAGGCACCTCAAAGGGTGACCCTATTCAATCAGGACATTGTGGATAATGAATCGAAAGCCTCATGTTTTGGTCCTGGTTGTCACCTGCCTTGCTTGACAAGGGCTGAGTTAAGGCATCACTGTCTTTGAGGCTGTTTCCATCTCTGTAACATGGGAGTGACTCTTTCTATCAAGCCTGCCTCCCAGGGCTGTTGTGAGATCACATGAGACAATGGACAAGAAGGTTCTTAAATGTTACAATAGGCAGCATTCAAGAACTGTCTGCCTGCCAATGCAGGAGACATAGAGACATGGGTTTGATCCCTGGGTTGGAAAGACCCCCTGAAGGAGGACATGGCACCCCTCTCCAGTATTCTTGCTGGAGAATCCCGTGGACAGAGGAGCCTGGCCGGCTTAGGTCCACTGGGTTTCAAAGAGTTGGATACAACTGAAGCGACTTAGCACGCACGCAGTGATAAGCACATACTCTACTCATGGTATGCCTTGACTTCTCCAGCCAGGCGCGTGAACTGCTGGTCCTCAGGAGAGCTGGGCATGTCCTTTTCTGTTGCTTTAGGGCCTCTGTTTCCTTCTCCCTTTGCTCTGGCTGGGCGCCAGCTCTCGGTTTTCTGAGCTGAGCCTGCACAAGCAGCACCAAGGTCCCCTGCCCTGTACCAGGACTGCCCTGGTGGCAGCTGGCATCATGCTGGAGGCAAGGCAGAGGCAGTGGGGGAGGGGCACTCTGCTCACACCTCTTTCTCCGCAGGTGTCTTTTGTCATGACTAACCCCCTTCCGAGACGCTGGTAGAATTCTAATTTCCTAAGGTCTCCGCGTTGTTTTTCTCATCTTTCTATATAAGGTTTCCTTCAGGGGAAAGGATACAAACTGCATCTCACAATGAAGCCTGAGAGAGAGGTGTAGAGCTTGAGGAGGAGGGCCATGGATCTGGGCTATTGTGATGTGGATACTAAACTATTGCCAGTCTCTGAGTGACGGTGTCAAACCCTGGCATGACTCAGAACACCTAGCAGAGATGGGCTAAGATCTCAGAGAGGAACTGTGGGCAGTGTTTACGATGACCTGTCCACATGGTGGTGAAATATACCTGCTCTTGGTAAGAAATTTTGTCTCCTGGTCAGGTTTGAGTGATCATCTGTAGTTTGGATCCAAAATACTGGAATCTCTCTCTTTTTTAAACAAGGTTTGGTTTACAAAGCCAGGAAAGGATAAAATGTTTAAAATTGGAGTGGAATCTAGAGAAATGATATAGATGATCTTTTTTGCAAAACAGAAATAGAGACCCAGACACACATAACAAACATGGACACCAAGGGGTGGGGGATGAATTGGGAGATTGGGATTGACATACATACACTACTGATACCATGTAGAAAGCAGATAACCACTGAGAGCCCAACAGATAGCACAGAAAACTCCACGCAGTGCTCTGCGGTGCTCTACAAGGGAAGGAAATCCAAAACAGAGGGGATATATGTGTATGTATAGCTGATTGACTTTGTTGTACAGTAGAAACTAACAACACTACAAAGCAACTGTATTTCATTAAAAATTACTAAAAAAAAATAAAACTGGTACTACTCTGGGAAGTCATGGTAGACCTGAATTTCCTCAAAAAAGATTTAAATAAAACACAATAGATACAACATAACAAACTCTAGTGAACAGAATTCTATTTTTCTTTGATTCCTGAGTAGACAATGGAGGATATTACAGAAGTTCGAGGTCACTATTAAAAACATCAGTTGTCACTGTGCTGGTGAAATATATAACGTGCCAGTTAATAAAAGCTTTACAGAGTCACAGAAGATCAGATAATAGAGGTTTTACTGTAACTGGGTTCATGATAGTTGAAAGAAATCAATGCTTTATTCCAAAAAAAAAAAAAAAAAAAAAAGACTAAATTACTTCTAGGAAATAACTCATGCTCTATGAGAATAGGGCAGGGTTTACAAGGAAGTGTTCAGTACTCCCTGGAAGAAAGGTGCTAGATAATTGTAAATTGTTCATCCTGCAGCTGAGGTCTTATCCACCACACATCCAGCCTCTCCTTAAATGGAGTGGAAGATTTCTCCAGCCTTTCCAACATCCAAGGAACAACATGCAACTCGGATTCTTAAAAGAAGAACTCTTTTAAGGTCACATTCAGAAGGACCCTTTGCTTACAGGAATTTGGGCTGGAATCAGAGTTCTCAGCTCTGACTTGAAGAAAGAGAGGGAGGAGGCGATGAAAGGAGGGAGGGAGGGAGGGGGGAGAGAGAGAGAATCAGAGCCATACACACAGCACTTAGCCACCAAGGACAGAGTTTCTGCGCCATTTCATTAGAACATGAAACCTCTTCTGCTGGCTACGAGTCCACTGTGAGCCGAAAAGAAGTCAGTTCACTTCCTTAGCATCTGGGGTCCTATCATTCTGAGTCATGGCCACATTAACTGCTACTGAAAAAGCAAGAGCCTGGTAGCACAGCCAAATCCACGGTCACAATGCGCAGCATCCCTAGGCAGGGGAGGTTCCTGTAAATGCAGGACTGTGGGGTGGGGTGACCTAGGGGTGGGCTGCGGAGAGAAGCAGGGATGAGGAGGCTTTCTTTTTCAGTACTGGCCACTTTCTCCGTAGAAATCAATTCTCCCTAATTGGGGGAGGATAGAGATTTCTGATTTCCTGCATCTCTTCTAAAATAATGCATCCCGCCATCCCAGGAGGGCAGCTTAGTTGTGGCTGTGGGTTCTGGCTGGACAGACCTGGCCTGGCTGGGGAGCTGCTCGGCAAAGGGAGGATATTCACATGGGGCTTCCTGGGGCCTCATGAACGTCAGGGAGCTTTGCCGCTCAATCGCGTGGCAGGAAATCGCTAAGCTCTAAGGATAAAGACCAGCTGGGGTCCCTGGGCAGCTTTAGGACTCATTTCTATTTCCCCTCGTGCTGGAGAAGCAGATTCCAAACTGCATTCAGACACAATACGGTCTGCAGCAAGGAAGAAATGAAACTCTTTAAATCTTTAGTCCTTCTCATGGTACCCTCCCCTGCTGCTCTTGGGCTCACAGATGCCTTTTGTTATAGTCCTAGGGATGTGTACTTAAAAGAGAGATCGTGGTTTTCTAGCTGCCGTGAAAGGATGCTGAGGTGGGTGGAAGAGACCTGCCTCCCAACGTCTGATGGTGGCCTGTGTCAGGAAAACAGGGAAATTCACCAGAGACAGTGTTCCCACCCCAAAGCTCTCCCCAAAAGTGCCTGAGAGGGGCGCCAGAAAGAACCCCAGACAAGCACTGAATGTCCTTGAATGTGGGAAAGAGGAGCGGAGTTAAAGGAGGTTGGCTGCATTGCTTGCTGTGACTGATGAGGGAGGTACCTAAAATCATTTCCATATCCTTCCTCAGTGTAGAAAAAAGGCAGTCTGCTTACTGTGATCAAGTCTGACAGCACATAGCCAGAACACCACAAGAAATTAGAGGTGGAGGGGGCCTTGGAGGGGATCATCACCAGCCTTCCGGTAATCAGGCAAGATCTGTGCCAGTTCACATGAGGAGTATGAATACCGTCCATTTCTCCAACAGGGGGGACCAGCTATGAGAAAGAACAAGGAAGTGATAAAAAGCATCCTGATCATGTGGAGAAAGGTTCTTGATGAACAAATACCTCACTCCAAATAAAACACTTTACAGTGGTACATAAATTTCAGGTAAAGCCAAGGCACGCGGACATTTTTACTGCCATGCATGTGCATCTGATTTCACAGGGATGCTGTCAGACAAGGTCAGCCTTATGCAAAATTCGGAAGGAGGCAAACTCCATCTCACCTCCCCAGATCTCCGTCCTTTTCCCTTTGATGACAGCACAAGGTATTAATATCACAGAATAAGAAGCAGCACAGGCTTTAAATCACGCAGCTCTGCTTTAAGTCCCAGCCCTGTCCCTGACTAGCCCATGACCTGAGCAGGACACTTTGTCTTGCTGCCGA
>SJYX01006401.1:1641608-1755094 GCA_006410675.1 Oreotragus oreotragus
GCTGTGACTGATGAGGGAGGTACCTAAAATCATTTCCATATCCTTCCTCAGTGTAGAAAAAAGGCAGTCTGCTTACTGTGATCAAGTCTGACAGCACATAGCCAGAACACCACAAGAAATTAGAGGTGGAGGGGGCCTTGGAGGGGATCATCACCAGCCTTCCGGTAATCAGGCAAGATCTGTGCCAGTTCACATGAGGAGTATGAATACCGTCCATTTCTCCAACAGGGGGGACCAGCTATGAGAAAGAACAAGGAAGTGATAAAAAGCATCCTGATCATGTGGAGAAAGGTTCTTGATGAACAAATACCTCACTCCAAATAAAACACTTTACAGTGGTACATAAATTTCAGGTAAAGCCAAGGCACGCGGACATTTTTACTGCCATGCATGTGCATCTGATTTCACAGGGATGCTGTCAGACAAGGTCAGCCTTATGCAAAATTCGGAAGGAGGCAAACTCCATCTCACCTCCCCAGATCTCCGTCCTTTTCCCTTTGATGACAGCACAAGGTATTAATATCACAGAATAAGAAGCAGCACAGGCTTTAAATCACGCAGCTCTGCTTTAAGTCCCAGCCCTGTCCCTGACTAGCCCATGACCTGAGCAGGACACTTTGTCTTGCTGCCGACGCAAAGAGCCAGCTCATTGGAAAAGACCCTGATGCTGGGAGAGATTGAAAGCAAAAGGAGAAAAGGACAGCAGAAGATGAGATGGTTAGGTAGCATCACCGACTCAATGGACATGAAATTCAGCAAATTCAGGGAGATAGGGGGTTTCCATGGTGGCTCAGATGGCAAAGAATCTGCCTGCAATTCAGGACACCCAGGTTCGATCCTGGGGTCAGGAAGATCCCCTGGACAAGGGAATGGCAACCGACTCCAGTATTCTTGTCCGGGAAATCCCATGGACAGAGGAGCCTGGTGGGCCACAGTCCACGGGGTGGCAAAAGAATTGGACACAAATTAGTAACTGAACAACAAGAACAAAAAGCAGAATTGAACTCACAGGGACTGTTGGGGAAATCATACGTGTGAAAGTGCTTGGTCCCTCACAAGCACTCAGAAACGTTGCCTTTCTTCCTCCCTCCCTTCCCACCACCCCTTCTCAAAATGTGTGTCTAATGATCTATACAGCCCCTATCAATTAAGACATGCTTCCAGGAAGAGATCTAAAAATAATTAATGTTCTTGTGAAATGACCCCCCAGCGCTTAATGAGCCATCTCCCCAGTCTACGGGCTTTTTAAAACAAAAATCCACGTTCAAGGGGTAAAATACTAAGAGTAGAAATTCAGGCACTAAAGGGAGGGCCAGAAAGTATTCTGAAGGCAGCAAGTCTTTTCTGGAAACTCCAAAACCAGACAGATAAGCAAACAACTCCAGAGGCAGGGTCACCATGGAATGTTCCAAACGACACTGCTTCTTGGAATTGTCATAAGTCTTTGCTGAACCATTTTTCCTTCTTCTATTGACTGCCAAATGTTATATTTATGGTAACAGAGGATTTCTCTTTCTTTAGTTAGATTCTAAATGAATCTCATAATCTAGATACCACCAGTGGCAGGGTCACCATGGAATGTTCCAAACGACACTGCTTCTTGGAATTGTCATAAGTCTTTGCTGAACCATTTTTCCTTCTTCTATTGACTGCCAAATGTTATATTTATGGTAACAGAGGATTTCTCTTTCTTTAGTTAGATTCTAAATGAATCTCATAATCTAGATACCACCAGAGAGTGAAGTAAAAGCAGAAAAAGATCAGTCGAGGTTGAGATTCTTTTAAAAACAATATCTGGGTGATGATCAGAGTTGGTGAAGAAAAAAAAACAACACATGAGGACCAATTATTTGCTGTACTACTCACGTAACACATGAGATTTTGTGTTAACAAATGTCACATGACAAAGAGTTCAAAGAACTTTCTGTCAGACGATGGTGTTTCAAAATGACAAGACTGCCTGTGGGACATCCCACCCTCTGAAGTCTCTAGGCAGAAGGTGGATGGTCATCACTCAATGAAGCTACAGGTGGAAAGAAAACCCCAGCAGAGGTAGACCAGATGATAGGGAATGTCCATCTAAGCCCAGGAATCCTCCTCTTAAAGTTATAAAAGCACTGGAAAAGAAAAATTAAGTTTGAGTCTTCCAGAAGGTGTAGGTTATTATTAAAGATGGACCCAAGCCAGGATTAATTTGGGGGTTAATCCTCATCAGAAAGAGTAAAATCAGACACATGGATTCTGCTAATGGTGACAGCCATCATGTTTTAGATTGGCTCTTGCCAACTAGAACCTCAAGACACAACAGGTATTTTTGGTCAAGAGTGGCTAAGTCTTATACTAACTTACACTTAAATTTTTAAAGAAACCATGGATCATGGCACACGGGTACTTGGTTCTGAGCTGCTGGGCCTCTGACAGAGATACAGATATTCATGCCTGCACTCCCTCACCACCCCCACACACACCTATGCTCAGCTCTTTCTAGGTCTTCACAGATGCACTTGAATGATGAGTCTTCTGGGCTCTTTCTGGAATAAAGAAGTGATTTTCCTCTTGGGTTTACATTCAGGGGCTTTCTGTTTGAAACATGGTGCTCTAGTGGCCCTCTCAACCCCTCTGTGAAGTCTCACTTTGGAACATCACAATCCTGAAGGACTGAGGAGAAAAGGGGGTTGGGGTTCACAGCCAGGCTCAGGGTCAGCTCATAGACATCTTGAAGTCAACTGCTCTAACCACCCCCACCTCATCCCAAGCAGCCGCCAAGATCAGGGCTTTATGGCGGGTGGGTGTATGGGGATCTGGCTTCCTTATAGAATAATGGCCGTCTGTAGATATTGATCCCTCCCAACCCAAAGGAAGATGCAGGAAGGAACTAAATTGAAGATAAGGAGCTGGGGCTACTCAATCAGCTATGCATCTGTGGCTTCTCTGTTTTATTAAAGAAAATTAAAACCAAAACAATGACATTATAAAGATGCATACTAGGTAAAAACATATTGATGGCTTGGAAAGGACCCATTATTTTGGATTATCTGTATCATTCTCTTCTTAGAATAGAAAATCAATAGTTGAGCATACACTTCTCCCATTTTACTTGTTTATTCTCATTCCTCCCCTCTTACATCTTTTCTCCTTTTCCTTCATGTCTCTCTGCGTTCCTTCTTATATTCATTTTGTTTTTCCTTTCCATTTCATAGTACTTTTCCCCTCCTCTTTCTTCTTTCCTTCCTTCTTGCTGAACATTACATACCCCATCATCTCTTTACCTCCAGCCCCCTTTCCTCCCATGTCTATCATTACAAATAGGTCACCCAGGTATCCATGATTCCCTAAAGTCACATTCCTCTACCCATCCTTCCTCTTCCAGGGCTCCTTTATATTTCCTAGGTACCCTCTTGGGTTCCCTGATTCAATTCTAATGTATGGGGTTCTTTAGGGGGAAGGCAGGGCCACTTCCCACACAAAATCAAACAATGCTTGGGATACCAGCATGGTGTCCTAGGATTCAACAAGTCTGATACTATCTACCCAGAGGGAACATCAGGTTCCACAGGTTGAGGGCTCAGTCTTACAGGACAGTGCCTCCTCCACAAATTAAGCCACTGGTCACAAGTCCAGATTGTCAGCTGTGCTTCTAACCAATAGAGTATAAATCAGAAAGTCCTACCACCTTCTCCTTACTATGGTTTGATTCACATGCTATAGTGGCTCACAGAACTCAACAAAGATTTTACGTACTATGGTTTAGTATAAAATGATGTAACTCAGAAAAAGCCAGATGGAAGAGGTGAAAAGAGCAAGGTCTGGGGAAAGGGCAGGAGCTCCACACCCCCTCCCTGCACCTCCACGCCCCCTCCCTGCACCTCCACATGGTCACCATCTCAGAACCCTCTCTGAACCCAGTCCTCTTGGATTTTTATGGAGGCTTCCTTAAATAGGCATGATTGATTATATCATTGGCCATGGATTACTGATTCAACCTTCAGCTCCTCTATAGAGAATACCCTCTATAATCACAGTACTGGTTCTCCTGGCAGTCAACCTGAATCTTTTAGTGTCTCCAAAATCCACCTCATTAACATAACAAAAGACACTTGTACCACGCTCAGTCCTTAGGAAATTCCAAGGGTTTTAGGAACCCTGTGCCAGAAATAGGGACCAAATACTTATTGCTTATTATAAATTACATCACATCTACTCTCAGCTACTGTTTTCCTCTTAGTGCTTTGTTGCCTGCTATTATCCCCTTCAATGTATTTCTCTAGCATACCACGACAGGTACTTTTTCCTTCTTATTGCATCCCATGGGGGAAACGGCGGGGGAGGGGGGGGGAGGTGGATGGACGGAGGTGATGTGACCACAACTGTGGCGAAAAATACAAAATTCACGTTAAAGCGAGAGTTGCTTACATAGTAACAGTGGTTTGTGGGGCCCAATCCCATAGTTGAGATTTCTGGAATGAACTACATATGCCACTCTTGCTAACAAATGTTTGAAAACAATGAACTTTGCTGACCAAAAATAAAAAATAAAAGGGTTTAGTCTGAAAATTCTAGAAAAGGCTTAGAGCTGTTCTTTTTCAAGTGAATTTCATGTTTCCCTTTCATAATCCTTTCCTTGATTTATGGGTGGATGTATTGTTGATGATCATCAAGAAAGGCTGCTGCAGGCTTGGAAAGAGAAAAATATATGCTCCTATTATTGGGTTGATCAAAAGGTTTGTAAGATGTTACAGAAAAACTCAAACTTTTAAAGAAGAAAAAAAAGTTATTTATTTGGCTGTACCAGGCCTTTGTTGAAACATGTGGGATCTAGTTCCTGGACCAGGGTTTGAACCCGGGCCTGCACTGGGAACATGGAGTCTTAACCACTGGACCTCCAGGGAAGTCCTTTGAATGAGTTTTTTGGCTAATCCAATACTTCAGAATGTGCTAAGGTACCTCTGGTTCAGGAAGTTAACTCCTACTTTTGCAAAACTTCCACCTGCCATTCTTCTGTTCCAAAAAGAAAAGAAAATCTGTGAGTCCAATCAAACAGCCATTACCTTAGTAACAAAAACCCCCCTGGCCAGGTGCATCATGGTTCCCTGGAAAGGTGGTTAGTTTACATAGATACATGGAGGTAAAGCCTCCCCCTCTTTAAATATGTGTTCCTGCCTGGCGTGACTAAAACCTAAAGTGGGTTATTTGGTTAGTCTTTACATATGATTTTATTATGTGAGTACTTTTTTCCCTCTTATCCACCTTTCAACAGGCTCAGAAATGGAAAAAAAAAAAAAAAACAAAAAAACAACTTTCATTTCTGAGGTTTCGAGGCACAGCTGTCAACCCTAATAGCTTGGGGCCCCACCTGCTCATGACTAATGAGCCCTGCACAGAGATCCTTGCCAGCGCCACCACTTCCTAAGCGGAAGCCTGGCCACGGAAGCCTGGCCCCGCATGTGTTCACTGAAAGCCCCTGTGAATCTAGATTTTTCTTCACTCTACCAATTCTCCCTGCCACTACCCATTTCCCCAGGTGCTTCATAAAAAGCATTCTGATGCTCAGAATGCGATCTCAAAATCCACCTACTCTCCAGCGTGCACTTATTTTCTTTGAAATTCTTTAAGATCAGAATTAGGTAGATGCTTGTTTCTACTACAATTTGCAACTGCAAGCAATTCGTACTGAGCTGTAAAAAGCCACACAGTTACAGCAGTTGCAAGAGAACCAGACTACTTAAGGACAACTTTACAGCTTAAGCTTACCTGGAGACTTGCCACTGGTGGGCCTCAGACTCTGCCTACGTCTTTAAAACCCAGAAAGAACTCTAGGAGACTGAGACCATTCACCCGTGTGACAATTCCGTGTCTTGACTTGACTGGGGAGGGACACCACCAAGGGACTATAAAAGTCACTGCTGTCTTCTAAAGAATACTTAGCATATTCAGGAATGTCAGGTCTTGGGACTTCCCTGCTGGTCTGGTGGTTAAGCCTTCACCTTCCAATGCAGGCAGTTGTGGGTTCAATCCCTGGTCAGGGAGCTAAGATCCCATGTGCCTCACAGCCAGAAACCAAAAAACTATAAAACAGAAACAATATTGTAACAAATTCAATAAAGGCTTTAAAAATGGCCCACATCAAAAAATTTAAAAAATCTAAAAAAAAAAAGAAAGAAAGAAATGTCAGGTTTTGAATGAAGGCTGATTCCCCTGCTCAAATGAAGAGCTCACAGAGTTGAGCTCATCAGCTTCTTTGGTGCTGGCAGGATGAACACCATGTATGTGTACCACGAAGTTTAGAGAACCAAGACTTGTCACTTTATCCCTGTGCTGATGGTGCAGCTCAACGACCAGTTCTGTAAAAGAGCAAATATATTACAATTCAAATAAAAATATACGAAAGCTTAAAAGCTCCCGGAGCTCTCCTCGTTAATATTTTACTGTCTATTGTCTACAGCATCTAGCGCCTTGTCATGAAACTTTTTCACATGCAAACCTAGAATGGCTGCTTCATTATCGAATGACACTGATCACACAGGGCAAAGGGCTAAAGAGCTACCCATCTTTCTTTAGTGTCTGCTTCCTCAATGTTCCCAACTACCAACTGATAAGTCTGTATGTTAAAAATTTAATCTTATTGAAATATAGTTGATTTACAATGTTGCGTTAGTTTCTGCTGTGCAGCAAAATGATTCCGTTATACATATGTATATATTGTTTTCCATTATGGATTATCATAGGATATTGAATATAGTTCCCTGTGCTATACAGTAAGACCTTGTTTATTCATCCTATATATAATAGTTTGTATCTGCTAATCCAAAGCTCCCAATCCATCCCTCCCCTACCCCTGCCCCCTCAGCAACCACAAGTCTGCTTTCTATGTCTCTGAGTCTATTTTCTGTTTTGTAGATAAGCTCAATTGTGATATTATTTTAGATCCCACCTATAGGTGGGATCATATGGTATTTGCCTTTCTCTTTAATTGGTAAGCTTCTTAATCTTCCTGCAGCAGTTCTGCAATATGACTGGAATACTAGAAAACTATCAAACCTTTAACCTGTCCACCATCTTCCAAGCCTACTTTCATCTGAGGTGTGGACTACAGAAACTTCCTTCCATTAGACTCTTAGGTCCCAGAACCATGACTTTCAATTATTTCTTTATATCTCTCACTTAACTTGACTGCAAAGACTGTTCCCCAACTCGACATCTTGATTATACTGTTCTGCTGAGGGGCTACAGTGACTTGTCCCTGTAGCCCCTCAGCAGCCCCTTAGCAGAACAGTAAATATTAATACAGAACATCATTTCATGCTCATAACTCTATGAGGTAGAGTGTCTGGTTTACAAAAGAAGAACTGAGATTTTGTGAGGTCCAAGGTTACTCCGGAAACAGTCATGGCTGCTCATTGCTTTTAGGACAAAGACCAATATCCTTAATGTGACTTTGCCTCACTCTCCCTCACCATCTTCACCCCTTGCAGTTCTATAACATGTTGCTCTGGTTTCCTGCAGCAAATTCACCAAATGTGAATTTGGCTGATCTTTCTATTCCTTTAAGACCATATCCTCTTTAGGGCTCAGAGTTTTCACACACCTTGTTCTCCTTTCCAGAAATAATCTTGCCTCTTCTTGATCCAACTAACTTCTGCTAAGCTTTTAAATCTCTTCAATGTATGCAGAGACTGGGCCAAGTTTGCACGTTGTGTGCTTTCACCTGGAGGGCCGCATGGATACACTTACCCTGGAGTGTAACTGTCTGTCTGAGTCATACCTGTGTCTCTCCCTGCCCCTGTCCGGGGTCTCACTAAACCATAGTGGAGGAATAAAAAAGGTACAAACCCATGAAGAGACAGAATGGGAGATGCAGCAGTGGCAGTTAAGAGGGGTACGCAAGATTTTAGAGCATGAAAAACGGGTTGACAATTGATATCTCCTGGAGTAGGAATGGCAACCCACTCCAGTATTCTTGCCTGGAAAATCCCAAGGACAGAGGGGCCTGGCGGGCTATGGTCCACGGGGTCACAAAGAGTCAGATGCGACTGAGTGAGTGAGCACAACTGCTATCTGACTCAGTGGAGTGGGATGATTGAACCCTACCTGCCTGCGGGGGGATATGACAGCAAGAAACAAGCTGGTTTTCCTGGCAGAACCCCCCAAACCTCAGCCACTAGAGGTTCTAAGTGCTTCTGAAGGCAGGAGGGCAAGGGGAGGCACTGGGGTGTCTGTACTTCATTGCCCCGCCCGCAGTCCAGAAGCTGCTCCTTCGGAGAGGTGACAGAACATCTGCTGGCTGGAACCAGGTTTAGTCGGAGGATGAGAAGGTCCAGAAGAGAGGACAGGTAAGAACACAGGGGATTTTAGTGAGAATCCACATAATGATTGCTACAAGCTCAAGCCTCTGCCCGGCCAGGCTCCTTACAAGCCAGAGACCACAGGACTTCTCTGGGGACAAACTCACTTGCCCCCAAAACTTCTGGAGCCTCCCATGAGACAGCCAGATTCCCATCCAGCTGGACCCCAGTTGATCCCAGCAGGCATCAAGTCCAATCTGTGCACAATGAATTGCCAATCATCTTTTTGAATAGATGCCTAAGAGTCACCACCCAATTAAAAAAAAAAAAAAAAAGACAAATAAGTGGTGAAAAGTGCTACAAAGGGAAACAGCACAGGGTAAAGAGGACAGGGAGTAAAGGCAGATTCCATTTTGGATAAAGCTGTCAGAGAAGCTTTTCCAGGAGTTGATATTTGAGCAAAGACTATGCCATGGGAATAACTGGAGGAACAGCGTTATAGGCAGACAGATGCAAGTGCAAAGGCCCTGGGGTGGGAGCACAGGCAAGGTGGTCTAAGAAAAGCAAGACCAGTAAGGCTGGAGAGGACCGAGCAGAACAAAAGGAGATACAGGAGAGGAGAGACTGGAGCAGTTCACGGGGTTTATCCGGTCCAGATCATACAGAGCCAGGTGGGTCATACTCAGAATGTTTCTAAATGTAACGGGAAGCCAGTGGAGGTTTGTAGCACTGAAATGATACTATTTGGTTTCTATTTTACAGCAGATAACTCTGCAGAAAATGGACTATGTGGCTGGTGTTCATTCTTGGGGAAGCCTGACTCTCCCTCACTATGAGCAACATGAAGGAAGGGGCCGTATGTGTAGGTCCCCGATACACATCTAGCACGTCATAGGAGACGTACTCACCCAGCAAATTATCTGTTGAAAGGATGACTAACAGCAAAGGTAGAACTAAAATTAGTTCTGAGAATCCCAAGCTTGTGGTCCCTCTAACACACTAATTAGACTTCCAGAAAATATAAAGCTACCTAGCAGACAGTCTTATGGTACTTTAATACAATTTTGATGAAGCCCATGACACAATAATAATATCTTAGTCCAATCTATCGCTATTATGACGTCACTGCAATCTATAAAACTATAAAACAGAAACAATATTGTAACAAATTCAATAAAGGCTTTAAAAATGGCCCACATCAAAAAATTTTAAAAATCTAAAAAAAAAAAGAAAGAAAGAAATGTCAGGTTTTGAATGAAGGCTGATTCCCCTGCTCAAATGAAGAGCTCACAGAGTTGAGCTCATCAGCTTCTTTGGTGCTGGCAGGATGAACACCATGTATGTGTACCACGAAGTTTAGAGAACCAAGACTTGTCACTTTATCCCTGTGCTGATGGTGCAGCTCAACGACCAGTTCTGTAAAAGAGCAAATATATTACAATTCAAATAAAAATATACGAAAGCTTAAAAGCTCCCGGAGCTCTCCTCGTTAATATTTTACTGTCTATTGTCTACAGCATCTAGCGCCTTGTCATGAAACTTTTTCACATGCAAACCTAGAATGGCTGCTTCATTATCGAATGACACTGATCACACAGGGCAAAGGGCTAAAGAGCTACCCATCTTTCTTTAGTGTCTGCTTCCTCAATGTTCCCAACTACCAACTGATAAGTCTGTATGTTAAAAATTTAATCTTATTGAAATATAGTTGATTTACAATGTTGCGTTAGTTTCTGCTGTGCAGCAAAATGATTCCGTTATACATATGTATATATTGTTTTCCATTATGGATTATCATAGGATATTGAATATAGTTCCCTGTGCTATACAGTAAGACCTTGTTTATTCATCCTATATATAATAGTTTGTATCTGCTAATCCAAAGCTCCCAATCCATCCCTCCCCTACCCCTGCCCCCTCAGCAACCACAAGTCTGCTTTCTATGTCTCTGAGTCTATTTTCTGTTTTGTAGATAAGCTCACTTGTGATATTATTTTAGATCCCACCTNCTTGTTTATTCATCCTATATATAATAGTTTGTATCTGCTAATCCAAAGCTCCCAATCCATCCCTCCCCTACCCCTGCCCCCTCAGCAACCACAAGTCTGCTTTCTATGTCTCTGAGTCTATTTTCTGTTTTGTAGATAAGCTCAATTGTGATATTATTTTAGATCCCACCTATAGGTGGGATCATATGGTATTTGCCTTTCTCTTTAATTGGTAAGCTTCTTAATCTTCCTGCAGCAGTTCTGCAATATGACTGGAATACTAGAAAACTATCAAACCTTTAACCTGTCCACCATCTTCCAAGCCTACTTTCATCTGAGGTGTGGACTACAGAAACTTCCTTCCATTAGACTCTTAGGTCCCAGAACCACGACTTTCAATTATTTCTTTATATCTCTCACTTAACTTGACTGCAAAGACTGTTCCCCAACTCGACATCTTGATTATACTGTTCTGCTGAGGGGCTACAGTGACTTGTCCCTGTAGCCCCTCAGCAGCCCCTTAGCAGAACAGTAAATATTAATACAGAACATCATTTCATGCTCATAACTCTATGAGGTAGAGTGTCTGGTTTACAAAAGAAGAACTGAGATTTTGTGAGGTCCAAGGTTACTCCGGAAACAGTCATGGCTGCTCATTGCTTTTAGGACAAAGACCAATATCCTTAATGTGACTTTGCCTCACTCTCCCTCACCATCTTCACCCCTTGCAGTTCTATAACATGTTGCTCTGGTTTCCTGCAGCAAATTCACCAAATGTGAATTTGGCTGATCTTTCTATTCCTTTAAGACCATATCCTCTTTAGGGCTCAGAGTTTTCACACACCTTGTTCTCCTTTCCAGAAATAATCTTGCCTCTTCTTGATCCAACTAACTTCTGCTAAGCTTTTAAATCTCTTCAATGTATGCAGAGACTGGGCCAAGTTTGCACGTTGTGTGCTTTCACCTGGAGGGCCGCATGGATACACTTACCCTGGAGTGTAACTGTCTGTCTGAGTCATACCTGTGTCTCTCCCTGCCCCTGTCCGGGGTCTCACTAAACCATAGTGGAGGAATAAAAAAGGTACAAACCCATGAAGAGACAGAATGGGAGATGCAGCAGTGGCAGTTAAGAGGGGTACGCAAGATTTTAGAGCATGAAAAACAGGTTGACAACTGATATCTCCTGGAGTAGGAATGGCAACCCACTCCAGTATTCTTGCCTGGAAAATCCCAAGGACAGAGGGGCCTGGCGGGCTATGGTCCACGGGGTCACAAAGAGTCAGATGCGACTGAGTGAGTGAGCACAACTGCTATCTGACTCAGTGGAGTGGGATGATTGAACCCTACCTGCCTGCGGGGGGATATGACAGCAAGAAACAAGCTGGTTTTCCTGGCAGAACCCCCCAAACCTCAGCCACTAGAGGTTCTAAGTGCTTCTGAAGGCAGGAGGGCAAGGGGAGGCACTGGGGTGTCTGTACTTCATTGCCCCGCCCGCAGTCCAGAAGCTGCTCCTTCGGAGAGGTGACAGAACATCTGCTGGCTGGAACCAGGTTTAGTCGGAGGATGAGAAGGTCCAGAAGAGAGGACAGGTAAGAACACAGGGGATTTTAGTGAGAATCCACATAATGATTGCTACAAGCTCAAGCCTCTGCCCGGCCAGGCTCCTTACAAGCCAGAGACCACAGGACTTCTCTGGGGACAAACTCACTTGCCCCCAAAACTTCTGGACCCTCCCATGAGACAGCCAGATTCCCATCCAGCTGGACCCCAGTTGATCCCAGCAGGCATCAAGTCCAATCTGTGCACAATGAATTGCCAATCATCTTTTTGAATAGATGCCTAAGAGTCACCACCCAATTAAAAAAAAAAAAAAAAAGACAAATAAGTGGTGAAAAGTGCTACAAAGGGAAACAGCACAGGGTAAAGAGGACAGGGAGTAAAGGCAGATTCCATTTTGGATAAAGCTGTCAGAGAAGCTTTTCCAGGAGTTGATATTTGAGCAAAGACTATGCCATGGGAATAACTGGAGGAACAGCGTTATAGGCAGACAGATGCAAGTGCAAAGGCCCTGGGGTGGGAGCACAGGCAAGGTGGTCTAAGAAAAGCAAGACCAGTAAGGCTGGAGAGGACCGAGCAGAACAAAAGGAGATACAGGAGAGGAGAGACTGGAGCGGTTCACGGGGTTTATCCGGTCCAGATCATACAGAGCCAGGTGGGTCATACTCAGAATGTTTCTAAATGTAACGGGAAGCCAGTGGAGGTTTGTAGCACTGAAATGATACTATTTGGTTTCTATTTTACAGCAGATAACTCTGCAGAAAATGGACTATGTGGCTGGTGTTCATTCTTGGGGAAGCCTGACTCTCCCTCACTATGAGCAACATGAAGGAAGGGGCCGTATGTGTAGGTCCCCGATACACATCTAGCACGTCATAGGAGACGTACTCACCCAGCAAATTATCTGTTGAAAGGATGACTAACAGCAAAGGTAGAACTAAAATTAGTTCTGAGAATCCCAAGCTTGTGGTCCCTCTAACACACTAATTAGACTTCCAGAAAATATAAAGCTACCTAGCAGACAGTCTTATGGTACTTTAATACAATTTTGATGAAGCCCATGACACAATAATAATATCTTAGTCCAATCTATCGCTATTATGACGTCACTGCAATCTATTTTAAGGTCAGAGTACTTTGAAAATGGCAATTATTCTTATGTAGACAAATTGTGCTAATTAGTGTTTATAATGACAGCCTCTATTTATAACCTGTTCCAGTTAATCCCAGTCTACAATATGAACTCAAAACCAACAGTAAGTTATATTGCAAACAGGCCTTCTTTTTCCCCAAGTGGCCCAGAGTAATTCGTTATTTTGCATTTCAATATTTAAAACTTATTCTGAGGCATTAAAAAAAATGTTTTTCCTCGCCTTTAAGTATATGCAGTATCATTCATCAATGATAATTTACAAATTTGAAAATCAGTACTCAATTCATGAGGACAGCTGATCCTTAAAATAAGGTGAAAACATTCACAACTTTTATGCATTTTACATTGTCTAAAACCTTGCTCCTTTTTGACCTTTATGATTCATTTATTCAACAAACATGTACTAAGACTATATGCCGAGAATGGAAAAATATCATGTATACAAAGATAAACAATGGTCTCTGTCTTCTAGGAATCTAACAGGCAGACTTCTTATCAGCCAACAAATTTCTTCCTGGCTAATTGTAATTTTTTTCATGCTTCCCTAATTTGCAAGAATGTAACCACAAAACCCCACCTATAAATAGTCCAGTTCATTGATTTATTCTGATGCTGCAATGATCATTTCCTATTAAGAAAGCAAGAAAGACCCCCAGCTTGTGGCAGAAGTTTGGGGAGGTGGGACTCATAGAAGCTTCCACTGAATCTAGGACACTATGGAAAGGAAGGCCACCATAGCCCCTAACCAGGAAATGACACTTATTAAGAAACTTGTAGAGAAATGAACTTGGCTTGGGGCAAGTCAAGTGATTAAGAGACATTCTTCCAGTAACTGTCTAAGCAAATGGGAATAGCTAGAAAGAGGACGGCGGGGTGGGGGTGGGGGTCAATTATTTTTATTATATGACAAGGGCAGGGCAAGTGGAAATGAGGCTACAGGTCACCAGAGCGAATTTAGCCTAATTAGGAGACCAAGCTTTTAAACTATGAGCTGGGCTATGAGAGTCACCTACAGAAACCTATAGAATTCTCAACACTGGAGATATTTAGAGTTCAGTTTCACTCCAAGGGATAAGTTAGGAATAATTAACTTGGCCCAAATGATAACAAACAACAAAATGAAGCACCAGAGGTCCAGAGCAGGTCAAATGAACATAACGCCTACTGTGAGAACTATGTGAGAATGCCTACGTGAGAACTTGGTGCTCAAGGTTGGTCGTCCTGCGGTACATACTGAAGACAATTTACACTTGGTGTTAAGAGAACCACGTCACATACATAGTCAACTGTGTCTACCACTGACAAGGATTAATTAACATTCCCTGTCCATATGTTATGGCTGAAGCGTCTGTAGTACTCACGAACCCATAACATTGAAGAGTCACAGGGATGTATTTTAACATGATGAGATAGAACCAGATTTAATATGATTAAGAAGAACCTCAAGACATGTTTCAGAGCCCCCTCAATGCTTCCAGACAGAAGGTCCCTGCAGACACCAGTCTCTTTAGAAATCTAATCAGGGGACTTTCCTGGTGGTCCAGTGGCTAAGACTCTGTGTTCCCAATGCAGGGGGCCCAGGGTTCCATCCCTGGTTGGGGAACTAGATCCCAGGTGCTACAACTAGGACCCAGTGCATCCAAATACACACACACACACACACACACACACACACACACACACACACATAATTTTTTTTTAAGAAATCTAAGTAGTCCATTTAACTGTAAGGGCTGATCTTCTAGGACAACTTGCTGATCACAAGTTTTTGCTTCGAGAAAATGCTGCCCAAGTGAGACTCTTGAGGCTTCTGTATACTTGTACATTCTTGCCCTGTCAGACTCTGAGAAAGCAGGGATGGACCTTCCCAGCCTCCAGGGCAGCTGAAGTTTGGAGGTTTAAGTGGTTAGTGTTATCAGACCTCTGCAGCGTCCTCACCAACAGGAAGTTTCCGCAGAGTTTCCATCACCGGAAATTTCCTGTGAGGAAGCCCTTACTGCACAAACAAAGAGCTCCTCAGCAGCCCTACCCGACCCCCACCAGAACCTGCAGAGGCGGCTAAGGCAGAGTGGGCAGACAGGGGAGGGTGTAAACAGGAGCTGAGGGGCAGGGGCAGACAGCATGGGGAGAAATGAAGGGGAACAAAGAAGCCCTTTTACGTCCTTTGGCCTGGAGTTTGTCAGAATGTTGCTTACTAACTGGTGCATATTCACTTTCACCTCTTGGCCTGATCACAGTGAACCTGGAGAGAAAAGACCTAAGCAGAGTGAAAGGTCTGCTGGTCAACCTCCACCCTTAACCTCCAAGTCTGTTTCCCCCAACTGTACAAGGGAGGATGGTGATGATTAAATGAGACAGTTTAATCCATACATTAACACTGGTGAACTATAGGTGGTTCATGCTTGTGTGCTAAGTTGCTTCAGTCGTGTTTGACTCTCTGTGACCTTATGGACTGTTGCCCACCAGGCTCCTCTGTCCATGGGATTCTCCAGCCAAGAATATTAGAGTGGATTGCTGTGCCCTCCTCCAAGGAATCCTCCTGACCAGAGATTGAACCCACATCTCTTAAGTCTACCTGCAGTGGCAGGCAGGTCCTTTACCACTAGCACCACCTGGGAAGCCATAGGTGGTTCAGTGGTAAAGAATCTGCCTGCAATGTAGGAGATTCAGGCAGGAGACAGGGGTTTGATTCCTGGGTTGGGAAGATACCCTGGGGAAAGAAAATGGCAACACACTCCAGTATTCTTGCCTGGAAAATCCCAATCCATGGGGTCATAAAACAACCAAACAAAATTGGGCGATGAAACAAGAACAAAAGTATCATATAAACGTAAAACAGGACTAGCCTTGTGGCTCAGCTGGTGGAGAATCTGTCTGCAGCGTGGGAGACCTGGGTTCGACCCCTGGGTTGGTAAGATCCCCTGGAGAAGGGAACAGCTACCCACTCCAGTATTCTGGCCTGGAGAATTCCATGGACTCTATAGTCCACGTGGTCGCAAAGAGTCGGACGTGACTGAGTTTCACTTCTTCACTTCATCATAACAGTATCTCCACTACAGCAAATGCCTGGATGACAGTGTGTTAGCTGAAGAATAGCTTGGTCTCTCCCTGGGATGACCGTTCTGTTTCCCAGTCTCTGTCAAGACCCTCTGAATGAATCAGAGCACCAGCTGTGGCAAGGGAGCACTCTGATTACACACCTGGATATTTGGGGGGAGGCATCAAGATTTCTTAAACAAGCTTTTATTTTCCCAACTGTAAGGAATATCTCCAAAATGTAGGAAACTGGCCTGAATGCTCTAAGCCATAGCCAGACAGCAGCCTCCTGAATGAAGTCAGATAACTTTGGAAAAAGAAAAACTTTGCCAGGATCAGAGCTTGAGAAAGAAAGGTCAATTGAGAGGTCTATTTTGCTCTCTTCCAGTGAATTCACGTTTCTCTGTTCACATATTTGCCATTCTCATGCTGGGAGTTTCCTCAGAATAATGTAAAACAAAATCACTCGTCCCCCATGATGAGGACAACTTTTCAGTGAACACAGCTGATTCTTTGTTTCATTGGGATTTTTTAATTTTATTTTTAAAACCATGATATATTGATACCTGTGGGCTTCCCTGGTGGCACAGGGATAAAAAATCTGCTTGCCAACGCATGAGATGCAAGAGACATGGGTTTGATCTTTAGGCTGGGAAGACCCCTGGAGGAGGGCATGACAACCCACTCCAGTATTCTTGCCTGGGGGAATGCCATGGACAGAGGAGCCTGGCGGGCTACCCTTCAGGGGGTCACAAAGAGTTGGACACGACTGAGCANCATAACATTGAAGAGTCACAGGGATGTATTTTAACATGATGAGATAGAACCAGATTTAATATGATTAAGAAGAACCTCAAGACATGTTTCAGAGCCCCCTCAATGCTTCCAGACAGAAGGTCCCTGCAGACACCAGTCTCTTTAGAAATCTAATCAGGGGACTTTCCTGGTGGTCCAGTGGCTAAGACTCTGTGTTCCCAATGCAGGGGGCCCAGGGTTCCATCCCTGGTTGGGGAACTAGATCCCAGGTGCTACAACTAGGACCCAGTGCATCCAAATACAAACACACACACACACACACACACACACACACACACACACATAATTTTTTTTTAAGAAATCTAAGTAGTCCATTTAACTGTAAGGGCTGATCTTCTAGGACAACTTGCTGATCACAAGTTTTTGCTTCGAGAAAATGCTGCCCAAGTGAGACTCTTGAGGCTTCTGTATACTTGTACATTCTTGCCCTGTCAGACTCTGAGAAAGCAGGGATGGACCTTCCCAGCCTCCAGGGCAGCTGAAGTTTGGAGGTTTAAGTGGTTAGTGTTATCAGACCTCTGCAGCGTCCTCACCAACAGGAAGTTTCCGCAGAGTTTCCATCACCGGAAATTTCCTGTGAGGAAGCCCTTACTGCACAAACAAAGAGCTCCTCAGCAGCCCTACCCGACCCCCACCAGAACCTGCAGAGGCGGCTAAGGCAGAGTGGGCAGACAGGGGAGGGTGTAAACAGGAGCTGAGGGGCAGGGGCAGACAGCATGGGGAGAAATGAAGGGGAACAAAGAAGCCCTTTTACGTCCTTTGGCCTGGAGTTTGTCAGAATGTTGCTTACTAACTGGTGCATATTCACTTTCACCTCTTGGCCTGATCACAGTGAACCTGGAGAGAAAAGACCTAAGCAGAGTGAAAGGTCTGCTGGTCAACCTCCACCCTTAACCTCCAAGTCTGTTTCCCCCAACTGTACAAGGGAGGATGGTGATGATTAAATGAGACAGTTTAATCCATACATTAACACTGGTGAACTATAGGTGGTTCATGCTTGTGTGCTAAGTTGCTTCAGTCGTGTTTGACTCTCTGTGACCTTATGGACTGTTGCCCACCAGGCTCCTCTGTCCATGGGATTCTCCAGCCAAGAATATTAGAGTGGATTGCGGTGCCCTCCTCCAAGGAATCCTCCTGACCAGAGATTGAACCCACATCTCTTAAGTCTACCTGCAGTGGCAGGCAGGTCCTTTACCACTAGCACCACCTGGGAAGCCATAGGTGGTTCAGTGGTAAAGAATCTGCCTGCAATGTAGGAGATTCAGGCAGGAGACAGGGGTTTGATTCCTGGGTTGGGAAGATACCCTGGGGAAAGAAAATGGCAACACACTCCAGTATTCTTGCCTGGAAAATCCCAATCCATGGGGTCATAAAACAACCAAACAAAATTGGGCGATGAAACAAGAACAAAAGTATCATATAAACGTAAAACAGGACTAGCCTTGTGGCTCAGCTGGTGGAGAATCTGTCTGCAGCGTGGGAGACCTGGGTTCGACCCCTGGGTTGGTAAGATCCCCTGGAGAAGGGAACAGCTACCCACTCCAGTATTCTGGCCTGGAGAATTCCATGGACTCTATAGTCCACGTGGTCGCAAAGAGTCGGACGTGACTGAGTTTCACTTCTTCACTTCATCATAACAGTATCTCCACTACAGCAAATGCCTGGATGACAGTGTGTTAGCTGAAGAATAGCTTGGTCTCTCCCTGGGATGACCGTTCTGTTTCCCAGTCTCTGTCAAGACCCTCTGAATGAATCAGAGCACCAGCTGTGGCAAGGGAGCACTCTGATTACACACCTGGATATTTGGGGGGAGGCATCAAGATTTCTTAAACAAGCTTTTATTTTCCCAACTGTAAGAAATATCTCCAAAATGTAGGAAACTGGCCTGAATGCTCTAGGCCATAGCCAGACAGCAGCCTCCTGAATGAAGTCAGATAACTTTGGAAAAAGAAAAACTTTGCCAGGATCAGAGCTTTAGAAAGAAAGGTCAATTGAGAGGTCTATTTTGCTCTCTTCCAGTGAATTTGTGTTTCTCTGTTCACATATTTGCCATTCTCATGCTGGGAGTTTCCTCAGAATAATTTAAAACAAAATCACTCGTTCCCCATGATGAGGACAACTTTTCAGTGAACACAGATGATTCTTTGTTTCATCGGGATTTTTAAATTTTATTTTTAAAACCATGATATATTGATACTTGTGGGCTTCCCTGGTGGTGCAGGGATAAAAAATCTGCTTGCCAACGCATGAGATGCAAGAGACATGGGTGTTTGATCTTTAGGCTGGGAAGACCCCTGGAGGAGGGCATGACAACCCACTCCAGTATTCTTGCCTGGGGGAATGCCATGGACAGAGGAGCCTGGCGGGCTACCCTTCAGGGGGTCACAAAGAGTTGGACACGACTGAGCACTGAGCACATATTGATACTTATACTACTTGAGGGGGTAGACTCCACACTCAGACAATGTTTGCCACATAATACTCTGGCTTTTTAATTCTTTCTAGTGAACCTCTGGCCACATAACCTTGAAGAAAATTTTAAAACCAGAACCTCACATTTCATTGATAATTCTGCAGGTTCATTCTTTCAAGGGTCAATACCACCGTCTTTTGTTTACTGACCTGTTGCAAAAACAGGCCTGCATTCAAGTTTCTAGACTACAAAGAGGGAAATTCCCCCACGCAAGAGGGAGGGAGAAAAAAGAAAATGCAACTTTTGAAGAAAGGAGGCCATGAAAACAGAGACTAAACATGTGACAGCGGAGCCTGTAGGTCAAATAACAAAAAAGGACAATACAGTCAGTGAACAGAGCACACAGACACATAGTTTTAATAATAACAAATGATGTTCAGCCTGGTTGGTAGGGACTGTATGATATTATCACGAGTGTCTTGTGTTTCAGCCCCATCGTGAAGGCCTCCCTGGAGCCTCCCCTTAAAATCAAGTGGGTTCCACTTCACAAGCCTTTATTGAGCACAAACCATGAGGCGGATGTGGCCCCTGTCCCTAGGAGTCACTTTCCAGCACGTGACATGGACATGGCACTGAGTAGCACACCGCAATGAACTCCTGTCCAGGGACCAGCCCTGGAGCGGACGGGGGCTCCGCCCATCAGGGGAGAGGGATGGATGGCGAGGCAGGAGACACACAAGAGGACAAGGTCCTGCTGTGTGACCCAGGACACAGTGTGGATTGCAGTCAGTCCTTAGCTGGTCACTCCCCTGCCCCACCCCAGCTGAAACTCCCTAAGGACATAAGCTGCGACCAGGCTGTGACTGGTTCTGAAACTCAAACACAGCCCTCCCATTCAGACATGGACTCTCCACAGCAGTGAGTAGAGGCTGTAAAGAAATAACAGGATAGTATACATATTTTAATGCTATTCTCCCAAATCATCCCACCCTCTCCCTTTCCCTCTCCCTCTCCCTCAGAGTCCAAAAGTCCGCTCTACACATCTGTGTCTCTTTTGCTGTCTTGCATACAGGGTCCTCATTATCATCTTTCTAAATTCCATATATATGTGTTAGTNTTTCTTACATGATAGTATACATATTTCAATGCTATTCTCCCAAATCATCCCACCCTCTCCCTTTCCCTCTCCCTCTCCCTCAGAGTCCAAAAGTCCGCTCTACACATCTGTGTCTCTTTTGCTGTCTTGCATACAGGGTCCTCATTATCATCTTTCTAAATTCCATATATATGTGTTAGTATACTGTATTGGTGTTTTTCTTTCTGGGAGGGATGATGTGGGGTGGGAGGTGGGAGGGGGGTTCATGTTTGGGAGTTCGTGTACACCCGTGGCAGATTCATGTCAATGTATGCCAAAACCAATAGAGTACTGTAAAGTAAAATAAAGTAAAATGGAAGCTCTAAAAAATAAATAAATAAATAAAATAAAAATAAATTAAAAAAAAAAAAAAAGAAGTAACAGGTACTTGCATGCAAAACAGAAGCTCTAGGACAAACTTCCTTCAATGCAAATCACTGGAGCTGAGCCTCAAAGCCTTCCTTCCCTCTGACTCAGGCCAGAACCACACACACGTCAGTGACTTCCAATTTGTACCAATGAGAGACTTGAGGGAAAAATCCATCTGACTCTCTCAGCCTCTGCCTTGGGTTCAGCACTTTTCTGTCCATGATTTAATTCTCACCTCAATTCTGAGAGTGGAATTGTTTTTTTTTATTCCCCAGGTTAGGCAGAGAAACTGCAAAGAGAGATAAAGTGACTTTCCCTTTTAAGGACTTTTCCTTCCTAAGTTGGGGCTTAGAAAACTAGTCATGGTCTTACTGGCCTTGACAAGACCTGCCACCAACCTCCTAGCCAAAGTGCCATAGAAGTTTCCCAGCCAGTCGGGGTGGGGGCAGGGGTGATGTCCAGCTCTATTGGTCAGACCACTCAGGGGCTGAGAGGTGTGGCTATGAGGCATTCCTCAGAACTTCATACTTGACTGAACCAAGCAAAATGCAGGGTTCTCCTGTGGTTTTGGTCACACTTATTAGCCGGATTTATCACTCTTGTCTTTCATTATAATCCATAACAGCTTATGTTTTCTGAGTCAAATAGAAATAAATCAAACACCCAAATGTCCACTCTCTTTTCTATCTGGGAAGAACAAATATTACCTGCTCCAAGGCTTGGATACCAGTAGTCATGAGGGAGCCTTGAGGCTGATGAGTGGATTCCAACTAGTTGGGGGTACTCAAGAGGAGGTAGGCACTTCATGCAGGCTCACCAGGCGTGGGGTGGGGGGCAGAAGGACACACACGGACAACAGGACACTGCTTGTTTGGGAAAACCCTAAGGAAGTGTCTGGAATGCTGCGAAAGATGGGAGGCAATCAAGGAGTTCTCTTGGCAAGTTTTAAAGCTGTATTAGCCCATTCTCTCCTCAACCTACATGGATAAAAATGTCTGTGGGTAACTGTCTCCTCTTCTTCCTCTCCCTTCCCCCTCCTGCCTGTAGTTAATTGCAGCTGTGGTCAAGGGCCTGCAGCCAGAAGTCCCACAATGCACTCCTCCACAGGAAGTTCCCAAGATCTCTTCCTGAACAGGAAATTTCCTGTGGTCCAACAGACATTCCTCTCAGCGTTTATCACTCACATACATTTGTTTTGGCAGATACTGGGTCTTGGGTAAGAACAACAAGAAACGGTTGGAGGGAAAGCTACCTTGGGCAAAAAAAAAAAAAAAAAAAGGTTTTTTTAAAGCAGTTATTGTCAGGAGAAGAAAGTGTGACTGAATTAACTCCCATCTCAAAGGAAAATAAGTAACTTGCAAAATGGACTCAAGGGATCTGAAATGTAAGAATGTAAATGTGAGAATGTAACTATCACTCCCATGGCTATGTAACACGTGAATTTTAATTTGTAACTCACAGTGAAGACACATTGGCTTTTTTGGGGGTGTGGTGCACACTGGCAGGGACCAACTTCAAAGCACTTAGCAAAATTTCACTTGGAGAAAATTTTGGTCCTGATAATTAGCATGGCTACCAAGTAATTTAGATTTCAAACACTTTTTACAACTTCTTTACCTATACGCCCTCCGCCTGTTCAGTCATTCCAGTCCTGTCCAACTCTTAGCGACCCTATGGACTGTAGCCCACCAGGCTCCTCTGTCCATGGGATTCTCCACGCAAGAATACTGGAGTAGGTTGCTATGTCCTCCTCCAGGGGATCTTCCCAACAAAAGGACTGAACCATGTCTCCTCCACGTCCTGACTTGCAGGCAGGTTCTTTACCCACTGAGCCACCTGGGAAGTGCCGCCAGTTATGCCCTAATAGAACTTATTTCCTCATTTCAGAACCCTTCCTATCTCCCTCCACTTCTAAGGCCTCAGACACTTTTCTGAGTGTCTCACAAACCAGTTCTTTCACATCTGTCTTTCTTCTCTGCAGCTGAGTCCACAGTTCGGGAAGCTACAATAGGCAGTAAAAGTGTGAGTACTTGTGAATTACCAGCATCATTTTCCCTCCTAACTGGTGTTTCTGACTCCTGTCTTACCCTACATCATTCTTCACATAATTCCCAAGGTATTTTTTCTAAATACAAAAAAGGAGCACATCACTTCTTTGCCTAAATGCCTTCAAGGACACCCACAGGTTTGAGGGTAAGATTTAATTCCATGCCCTGTGCACTAAGCACAGCAGGCCCTTTTGGTCTACCTGCCCAGATTTCTTTCACTAGCATGCATCATCATTTCCTCCTGTCTTCCTCAGACCCATCTTGGCCTTGACGTTACTTCACTTGCTGCTGTTCTTCAGTTGCTAAGTCGTGCCTGACTGTGTGACCCCCTGGACTGCAGCGTGCAGTCCTCCTCTGTCCTTCACTATCTCACGGAGTCTTCAGCTCATGTCTACGGAGCTGGTGATGCCATCCTCTGCCATCTCATCCTCTGCTGCCTCCTTCTCCTCCTGCCTTCAATCATTCCCAGCATCAGGGTCTTTTCCAATGAGTCAGTTCTTCACATCAGGTGGCCAAAGTACTGGAGCTTCAGCTTCAGCATCAGTCCTTCCAATGAATATTCAGGAATGATTTCCTTTAGGATTGACTGGTTTGATCTCCTTATAGTTCAAGGGACTCTCAAGAGTCTTCTTCAGCACCACAGTTCAAAAGCATCAATTTTTCAGCACTCAAGCATCTTTACAGTCCAACTCTCACATCTGAACATGCCTATTGGAGGAACCAGTCCTTCATGATTCCACCTTAAACAAGCTCTCTTTCCCTAAGGCACTTGCTTCTCCTCTGTGAGTCAATGACATGAATTGCATCCCTGATCACCCTATATTCTAATTTGCTGGCTAGTTATCTGTCTTCCACACAGGCAAGGTCTTTGGGGGCAAAAACCATCTTACTTACTTTTGGAATCACAGTACAAAGGACTGTGCCTAACGCGTACTAGCTGACAGGTATTTGTTAGAAAGACAGTCTGAGGAATAAAGATACTCTTGTGTGTGGTAAGAAAAGCTAGGGGAATATTCTTTAGTTTCTACTATAAACAAATAAACAGACCACACAAAGCTATCTTGCTGCTGGTGCTGCTAAGTCACTTCAGTTGTGTCCGACTCTGTGTGACCCCACAGACGGCAGCCCACCAGGCTCCTCTGTCCCTGGGATTCTCCAGGCAAGAACAGAGGAGGGGGTTGCCATTTCCTTCTCCAATGCATGCACGCATGTTGAGGTGCTTCAGTCGTGTCCGACTCTGTGCGACTCCATGGACAGCAGCCCACCAGGCTCCTCTGTTCTCGGAATTCTCTAGGCAAGAGTACTGGAGTGGGTTGCCATTTACTTCTCCAAAGCTATACTGTGTCATAAGCATTCGCGCAATCTTGTATTTTAGTCTATGAAACCCACAGAACTGAAATCCTTTCCCTCAGGTCATGCAGCCTTGCGATGTCCATTTTCTCCTGTGTGTAACATCAGCCCTATTTATCTTACTTGGGTTTTAGCTGTAGTGGGATGCCTGGTGGTCTGCCCTTATGACCTTATCATCTTTCTTGCTGGGCTTACTTAACCCCTTTCTCTGTAAGTTCAGCCTTGCCCAGATTCCAGTCCCAAACCTGTCCTTTATCAAAAACAAACCAAAAAAAAAAAAACACCTTTTAAGGGGTCAGGGTAATATAGGGGTAGCAGTATACTACTGGGTACAAAATGAGCTCCAAGGATATAACATACAATGTGAGGGATACACATTAACCGCTATCTGCTTCTGGAGCCATGTTTCCAAAGTTAACACTAGACCCCAGATCCCAACTACCAACACTTGGCTTGCCTACCAGGCTCACCAATGCCAGTCCCAACTTTCCTCCCATGGTCTGATACTGAAACCTTCCCAAATGCCCTGACTCTGTGGGCATAGCTGAGGTCTGGAAACTGAATTTCTGAAACAGAACAATCTTTCATTTCTGCATTTCCAGTGCCTAGACTAGAGTTAGGCGTTTGTATGACTAAAAATACTAGTATCTGAGAGAATGAACCGGCTCTCAGAAACAGCCCTATGTATGGCACGAGTTGGATTTGCTGGAAACATCACAGTGGACGACCAACGAATGATGTCCAGGTTTTTACAGGAGACAGAGGATCTTCCACTGAAGAAAGGACATCTAAATGCTTCTCAAGAAGGAGGAGGAGGAGGGACTTCCCTGGTTTTCCAGTGGATAAGGATTCACCTTACAATGCAGGGGACGTGGGTTTGATCCCTGGTTGGGAAATTAAGATCCCACATGCCGTGGAGCAACTAAGCCTACACTAAGCCTGCACGCTGCAACTACTGAGCCTTTGCACAACAACTTGAGTCCATGTACCACAGTGAAAGATGCCACATGATGCTACAAAGATCTTGCGTGCCACAGCTAAGAGCCGACGTAGACAAATAAATAAATATATCCTAAAAAGAAGGAGAGAAAGCCCTCCTTTTAGGAATTATCCCACAGTACTGTTCAATTCCTTAAAACAAAAGAGATGAAGGAAGCTTATAGAGAGAAAACTTGTCAATGCACAACCTCAGTGTCCTTGGTGGCTTCCAGGCATGGACAATACACAGCTAGTGCTCTGTTTCAATGCTAAAGGATGCAACTCTGTGAATATACTAAAAGCCACTGAACTCTAAATAGGTGAGCTGTATGGTCTGTCGATAAAGTTGTTATAACAGAGTAAGCCCACCACATGTGTCTAACTGCAGGTCTCCACCCCCATCAGCCTCAACTGTGGACATCTCCACCATGTCTTACACAAGTGCACCTCAGTTATCCCATGTTAGAGAACAAATCCAAGGGCAAGTACTTTTTCTTAATCTAATGGTTATTTGTGGGATCCCTGTTGGCTTCATTAGTGAAAGTCGCTCAGTCATGTCCAACTCTTTGTGACCCCCATGGACTATAGTCCATGGAATTCTCCAGGCCAGAATACTGGAGTGGGTAGCTGTTCCCTTCTCCAGGGGATCTTCCCAACCCAGGGATCAAACCCAGGTCTCGCGCATTGGAAGCGGATTCTTTACCAGCTGAGCCACCAGGGAAGCCCTTCATTAGGGGATGTGCCAAAACTGGCGTTTACTGAGTCAGACAAATTAATAAACTGTACCTGACTTTACTCTCTTATACAGGGGAAACAAATGGTAAGTGGTGGATAAGAATCGGTGCCACCTTTAAGACAATCAGGACCTTTTAAAGCCTGTGGTCACTCTGGGAGAGCTGTTCAGTTGTTCCCACTCTTTTATTCCTGCCCCACCAGGCAGGGTCGAGAAGACATGGGTCGAGATTCTCACTCTGCTACTTACTAGCTCGAAGACCTCAGACGAGTCATCTATCTTGCTTACCAAGACTGTTCCCCATCTGTAGGCTACAGGTAACACCAACTGGCTTGTGGGTTATTGTGAGGGCTAAGGAAAATGACAAATGTCATGGGGCTGGTATGTAACACTGCGAAGATGAATCACAACAGGTGAATGTGAATCTTGGCCAAAGAGGAGAAGATGATTTATTCAATGTGCTTTTCTCCCTTCCTTCATGCTCTGGGCAGAAAAGCCTCAAACTCAATCTACCCTCTTGCCTCCAACGTATCACAACTAGTCCTTTTGGTATAAGTTTCATTCGCAACGTCTTCCTTCTTTACAGGTCAGTAGCTGAACTGGAGACTGGGATGTCTGCATTTTATTTGTGTAAAGAGGAGTCTTCACTCAGAGACAAAGGGGGAAAAAATCTGAAGAATGTGGTCAAGGTCATCTGAGCATCACCAGCTGAAAGGATGGATTTGCTGTGGATGCTCAGATCAAGTTCACTGTGTTATCTTCCTGGGCTTTCTGAATTTGAGCTAACAGATAAGGGTGTAGGCCTCTTTGTATCTTGGCCAGCAATCCCTGGGTTCTCATTATAGGCCAGGCACCGTACTCAGTGAATGTCTTTAGGAAGTCAACTCTGTATAACCTGCAGTGGCTCCCAACTGTAACTCAAGATGTTCCACTTTGGCTCCAAGACTTCCCATGTGGTGGCCTGATTTCCCTGGAGAGTGTCCCTCCTCCATGAGTCACTACCAAGGCCAGAACAGCTGGTGTTCTGCTGCTAACAGGGCTCTAGTTCCAAGGACGGGGAATTGCAGGCAAGAAGTTTCGTAAGGCAGGCCACGCCCTGGGGCACCCTGTCCACCAACGGACAGACAGAGTTCTTGGACATCAATTTCAGGGTCCCTTCCAATTTTATCCATGTTTAAATTGATCTTTTAAGTATATTCTTCTTTAATTGCTCTTGCTTTGTTTTTACAAATATTACACTCTGAGGTTCAATTTGAAGGAAGCAGTCACAGAGATTAAAGAAAAAAAAAAGTATCAACGCAATTTGCATCCAATGACACACACACACAAACGCGCGCATGCTGATTTACTCTAGACAACTCTTGAACACAGAACCTCGAACAATGGAAGGTTAGGCAAATAACATAGTATTTATGCTATTTTCTAGAGGGGTGCCATGAACACTAATGAAATATTGCCTTGGTCCATTCAATGGTCACAAAACACGTTAAGATGTGTAAGATGATTAATTAAGTTTTGTGGGCAGTTACAATGAACACAGACAGTGTGGGTCTTTCCTTTGAAGTATTTACTCCCAAATGGGAGAGAAAAAAACAAATAAATGTATGCATCAATAGCCAATACCACTGACATCTGCATGGGGAGATAACAAGGTACCATTTGTCTCTGGGAACCACCAAGGAAAATAATGGCTCTCTCCTGCCAACATCCAGACTCCTGATGAAACTGATGCCCACAAATCCGAGATGACTGTTTTATTCTGCATAGCCCCAACAAAGGGGCAACAGTTTCACATAAGGCTAAAATGATCTTGAGCGATTAAACATATAGGTGCAATGAAATCCACAGGTATGAGAGTCAGGTGCCTTGAACAACGCTGACCTCTCTGCTCACTGAGTATCTCTCCTTCGATTCCACAGCTAGCACTGGGAGGCTATTTTTAATTTCTGAGGCTTTAGACAGCTGAGTCTGGTTAGAATAAGATATCTAAGCACGCAAGCATCAGTGAGGCACCAAACACCCAGAGCTCACATTATAAAACTTGCTTGTACCCACGCAGCAGAGGAAAGAACGTGCTCCGGGAGTCCCTGCACCAGAATGATCAAAATTGTCCTGAGCACTAGACAGGGGCTGGCTTTACAGGCAGCATCTCCCCTGTCTTTGAGCTCAGCCAGCATGCAGGTCCCACAGCTATTTCAAGTGCACCTTGGAGCTACTTCTACCAGCACACCCACACTGAGGTCTAGGATGGAGAGAGAGAAAGGGGTGGAGGGAGGGAAGGAGGCTGGCTGACTGACTGGGCTTTACTGCTCCTTCCCCGGACTTCCGTGGACTCCCATTGTGCTTCTAAGAAAGCAGGATTCAGCGGGCGTCAGTGCTGTGGGCTATATTTATCCCCATCCAGCTGCCCAGTTGCTGAGCTTTTCACAATTACAAACAGCGGGAGAACAAGATGCCTTCCAGAGGGCCCGTTTTCTCATGGTATTTATTCTAGATCTCTCTGGGATGATCTCAGCAGTCGTATCTTTTCGATAAAGGAAAAAAGAAAAGGGGAGAAGGAAAAACCCAGAGGTAGTGGGCACAGTTCTCTGGTGCGAAAGAGGGTTATTTCTTCTAGACACAAAAGGAGGACGGTACCTTCCTCCCTGGGCTTTCTTTACCATGCAGCCAGGTTGATACCTGGCAAATCGACCAAAGAGTCAAACAGAACCACACAAGGTAACTGCAAGTTGAGGTAGCTACGCATGGCTTTCTTTCCCACCTTCCAAGAGAGCAGAAGGTATTAACAGAGGCAGGGAGGTATGCTGCTGGCTTTGGAATCCGACTTGGACTGAATCCTGGCTGCCACCGTCCATCTGTGTGACCTTGAGGAATGTCCTCGAGTTTTCTGAAGTCACCTGTTCTAATAGTCCCTTGAGAGAGTACCTTGGTTTTTATGAGATGACATGCAGAAGGAAGAGTGGGCATCCACTGGCTTCCTCTGAGTTTTTCTAAAACACTTTCTACAGTCCTGCCCAGCCCAGTCTGGAGCATAATGTCCTCTGGACCAGGCACCTGGAGTGAGCAGCCCAAGGAAGTCTAGGAAACTAGGTCTAATGGACCTAGAGATTGTTTTACTGAGTGAAGTAAGTCAAACAGAGAAGGAGAAATATGCTATGACATCCCTTATATGTGGAATCTAAAAATGAAATGATACAAATGAACTTATTTACAAAAAGAAAGAGACTCACAGACTTGAGAACTAACTTATGGTTGCCAGAGGGGAAGGATGAGGGGAAGGGATAGTTGGGGAGTCTGGGATGGACATGTACACACTGCTATATTTAAAATGGATAACCAACAAGGACCTTCTGTACAGCACATGGAACTCTGCTCAATGTTATGTGACAGCCTGGATGGGAGAGGAGTTCGGGGGAGACTAGATACATGTATACGTATTGCTGAGTCCCTTTTTTGTTCACCTGAAGCTATCATAACATTGTTAATCTGCTAAACACCAATAGAAAATTAAAAGCTTAAAAAAATTCATTAAATTAAAAGTACCAACAAGTGAGTGATGTACAACGCTCAGGGCAATGCCTGGCACATAGCCAGCATGGAGTGTTTGCTAGTATTATTTCACCCACCCAAAGCTCTGATACTATTCTCTACCGTTCCAACACTAGGATACAGAATTTCAAAACACTTAAAAAAAAAGATTTTAAAGGATTATTCCTTAGAGTCAAATGTTAACATTTTTACAGCCTAAAGTATTAGCAGATGTGAACTTGGTTATTGTTTAATAGTGCATCCCCCCACCCCACCAACTAGGATTTCTACCAATTATACTATAATCATATAACATACAATTCTATCATTCTATTTCCTAATCTATAAGTTATTTTTCCAACACTGACTGCTTTTGTTAAACAAAGGATTGCTATTAATTCTCAAATCAAATAACTGTTTAGAGCTTTTTGAGTCACTTAGATGGAAATAAAACCTAATGCTTTTTAATTTCCTTCCTTTTCTCTCTCTTTACTGCAAATAAGGGTTATTTGGTCTTACAGTAGATGAATGAAAATTGAACCCCATTAGCAGATGAGACCTGAATCTGAACAAGGATTAATTTAAATGTAATCTATCAGAATCACATGGCTCCCATTCAGGAGTGTGGATTTTGTCTAAAATAAGTGCTTTAGCTGACTCTGGCCAATACTTCTGCCACTGTGAGAGCAGGAATAAAGGCATGCCTATCCACACGAACCTCCTCTAACTGTCTCCAGGTAAAACCTAATCTGAACAAAGGGACAAAACAGCATAAAGAAAGAGAGCAACACATTATCTAAATGTTTTGTGCCGGGGCTTCCCTGGTGGCCCAGTGGTTAACACCCCGCACTTCCACTGAAGGGGGTGCAGGTTCAACCCCTGGCAGGGGAACTAAGATCCCCCATGCAACATAGGGCAGCCCCAAAACCCAAAAGCCAATAAAAATAAATAAATGCTATGAACAGAAAGAGGGCCAGGCACAACCTTCGGTTTCCAAGCTCTGTGTGCATGTATTTACTGTGTGTGTGTATACATGATTGCATGCATATGACCAACCTAGATAGCATATTCAAAAGCAGAGACATTACTTTGCCAACAAAGGTCCGTCTAGTCAAGGCTATAGTTTTTCCTGTGGTCATGTATGGATGTGAGAGTTGGACTGTGAAGAAGGCTGAGCACCGAAGAATTGATGCTTTTGAACTGTGGTGTTGGAGAAGACTCTTGAGAGTCCCTTGGACTGCAACGAGATCCAACCAGTCCATTCTGAAGGAGATCAACCCTGGGATTTCTTTGGAAGGAATGACGCTAAAGCTGAAACTCCAGTACTTTGGCCACCTCATGAGAAGAGTTGACTCACTGGAAAAGACCTTGATGCTGGGAGGGATTGGGGGCAGGAGAAGGGGACGACTGAGGATGAGATGGCTGGATGGCATCACGGACTCGATGGACATGAATCTGTGTGAACTCCGGGAGATGGTGATGGACAGGGAGGCCTGGTGTGCTGAGATACATGGGGTCGCAAAGAGTCGGACACGACTGAGCGATGGAACTGAACTGAACTGATATAAATATAAAATACATTTATTTGTTTTGTATACGTACTTTCTTCCTCGTCTCAGCTCTCAGAACTGACTCCTTTGCTATCTTCTTGAACTACCCACCACATGATAAGTGCCATCAAGGATGCACTGACGTCTTCTTTCCTCCAAAGGGGTCCTTGAAATGTCTCACTTATCTCTTCTCCCCAAAACTGGAGTTCTAACTTGTTATGTGCTTGGAACCCACACCTAAAGGTTCTAATCAAGTAGGTCCCACGTGGAAAATGGAATCTTTGGAAAAAGCTCATCAGGTGACTCTCTTGTACACCTGGACCTGAGGACCCTTGGTTTAAGTGCTGGGAAACACAGAAGTATTAATAAGTATGAAAGTAACAGTAGAAATTAACACTGACATAGTGCTGTGTAGTAGTCATGGTACCAAGAGCTTTATAGAAGCTCACTAGTCTGTTATTAATCTGTATGCTGATTTCTTTACTGAATTCAAAGGTGCTGGTGTAAAAACAGAACTGGGTTTTATCTAAATTATTCCCTTGAACTGCAGACTCAAAACAACTGGAAAAAGCAGAACAGAAACCCCCCCCAAAGTTAGTAGAAGGAAAGAAACTGTAAAGATCAGAGCAGAAATAAATGAAAAAGAAATGAAGGAAACAATAGTAAAGATTAATGAAACTAAAAGCTGGTTCTTTGAGAAAATAAACAAAATTGACAAACCATTAGCCAGGCTCATCAGGGGAAGAAGGAAGAAGAATCCAATCAACAAAACTAGAAATGAAGGAGAGGCCACAGTTCACAATGCAGAAATACAAAGGCTCATTATGTTCAACTATATGCCAACAAGGTGGACAACCTGGAAGAAATGGACAGAGTCTCAGATTATTCCTTTGATTTCTTATAACAAAGGAGATGAAACAACTTGTTTCCATTCACTGGACATAGGAACACAAAGAGATAACTACCGGCCCCTTAAGGAACAACTTACAAAAATTATACACAAGCAACATTTGTGATACAAGTTGAACTTGTCAAGGTTTTAAAAAACATTATTGATAGTAATAATAATTTCAACTGACAGTGAAGTTTCTTCCTGAGAAGGTTTAGGTTGACATATACAAGAAACATACATTTTAGACAGTCTCCCTATGGCAGAGAGATTGTCAGAGTTTATCAGAGTGTGAAGAAGTTAATTTTAGCTCTACTCTCTTTTCCCAGACTCCGCTAAAGCAACGGCAAAGAGATTTTTAAGAAGACACAAAGACACCAGGAAGAGGAGATGAGAGGAAGAAATTACGGAGGAAAAGGGTGGAGAATAAAACAGAAAAACAAGCCAGAAACTTGAAAGCTGGTGAACCAATGGTAATTTACTCGGAAGAGCCGGGAAGGCAGAATTATACACTCATAGACGGGAAAGCTGTGAAATAGTTCAACGTAGAGGGCGGCAGCCTGGAACTAGCGGTGTGGGCTACATCCGGAATCCTGGACCATCGTATTACTGCACCTCTCCTACCCTGGCAGGAGATACAAGTTCATGGCCTAGAGTCAGTAGAATATAATACATCCCAAAGAGCTGACACCAAAATGACAAAGTGGAATTAACTGAACATTTATACACGGAGGATTAAAAGAATGTGTGTACACTGACCGCTGAGCCCTCCCGGCCCCTTCTCCCACTGCACTCCCAGGATGCTGGCAGCTGGATTTACATGGTCTCTAGGATGGTTACGGAAGCGTCATTCATTTCTGGGGAATCTGAGCAGCCAAAGGCAAAAAAAAAAAAAACCTGGAGATATTCACACTATAGGTATCTCAAGGAAATGCCCAGGCTGGTTACTCTTATGGACAAGCTCAGCCATGGATGTAGAATTTCCAATCAGTGTGCCACCAACGGGGCAGACAAGCAGACAACATGAGCAAACAAGCAGAGATCGCCAGAAGTTTGAGCATAAAAGGCAGACGGCGAAACGAAACCAACTAGCCAACAAACAGAAGGCGGCAATATGGGGAAATCAGAGACAAAGTCGCGAAGAGGGAGAACAGCAGAATAATCACGTCTTGATGAGAGAAGATATTGTAACTCTGAAACAAAGGCAAAATGCTCGAATGAGGAATATGTCCAGAACAATGACAAAAATGCAGTTGTATATTAAAGATAAGATGTCCAGAATAAAAATTAAATAGAAGTAATACGAAATAAAGGGGAGAGATCTCTCAAAGAAGATCTCAAAATATAAGTAGGTGGAACACAAAAAAGGTGAGACAATTGCAGGACCAATTCCCTAATAATGGGAGTCCCAGGGAAAGAAAGCAGAAGAAGAAATTTCCTAGAATTGAAAGAAATGAACAGGCAGATTGAAATGACATGAAATAATTAACACAGACCCAACACCATGGAACATGACAGGGAAATCCTACAACCTGGGGGATAAAAATTTTCCCAGAGGACAAACAGGCTAACAAAACCAGTTACATACAGAGGACTGAGTCAGGAGGGCATGCTCATCTCAACAGTAGCGCCACTGGACCACATGTGATGGAGCGATGCCTTCAAAATTCTGGAGGAAAAATTATTTCCTGCCTGGAGTTGTATACTTAAATGATCAAGGATAGGGAAAAAAGATATTTTCAGACAGTCAAGGTCTCAAAAAATTTACCAGCTACCCTCTCCCTTCTAGGAAGCTATTGGAAATGGTTCTCTATTAAAATAGGGAATAAACCAAAGCAGAGAAAAGCATGGCATTCAGGAAACTGAATCAGATTCAAAGAAGAGATAAAGGGAAGAAACGTCCAGATGGCTGTTGGGCACCAAGTTAAGCCAAGATCAGAGCAGGTGGAAGGCTCTAAGAGGCTCTGTTTCAGGTTTTGTGACACCTACTGCATCCAAATGACCAAAAAGGAGGTGAGGCAGAGTCTGAATTAGCAACAAGCACATGAAAAGCTAAGTATATGCACATTAAAATGGTAAGTACATCACAGTTATTAACCCCAATGGAAACAAAGTTACAGGAAAAGTCATCTTAATAGAATATATGAAAGTGAAAGTGTTAGTTGCTCAGCTGTGTCCTCTCTGACTCTTTGCGACCCCATGGACTATATAGCCGGCCAGGTTCCTCTATCCATGGGATTCTCCAGGCAAGAACACTGGAGTTGGTAGCCATTCCCTTCTCCAGCGGATCTTCCCGACCCAGGGGTCGAACCTGGGTCCCCTAGCATTGCAGGCAGATCCTTCACTATCTGAGCCACCAGAGTATATGAGTCAGATGCAAATAACTTTATCTAATCACAAGATGTAAACACTAAATACTGATCTATCCAAAATTATGATTACTGGGATGCCTCCATAGTAGGGGCTGCAGCAGAGGACAAGAGGATATACAGTCATCTTCCATGATGGGATAACATGAGATAATGTCTAGAGGTGAAAAATGAAAAAATAGCAACAGTGGCACGTGGTTCAAGAATTGGAGGTAAATGACAAAAGAACCAGTTCAAACATTAACAAGTGTTTGCCTCCAATGAGCAGGAAATCAAGAGTGGGAACAACAGACTAGGGGCATGGAAGGTTTTTGTAACTAATGTTGTAGAATCGTTACCTGTTTAAACTCCCTACATAACAATACTGATAACCAGAAGAGTCAAAATTGTCAGAGGAGAAGTGACGATGGCTTTGGGGAGGAGGGACCCAGGGCCAACCACACAAGATGCTAGGCTTCCTTTCATCCAGCGACAATCCACACGCGCCCACAATGCTGCTACACCTCATAGATCACTTTTTACAATTTTTAAAAAATGATAGGATTATTGGGTTTGATTACACACCAGAGAGGGAAAAAAAGACCCCATTTGTGGGCAAGATATTACTAACATTATTAGCCACATTAAAGTCTTATTCAGTATTTTTAGAAATATATTTAAAAGCTTTTCAGAGTAACACGATGTAGAATTAACACAGCCTCATGCTAAACACATGCCGTTGGGGGCCCTAATTCTGAGAAAATGAGGTCAAATGAGCTGCCTGGGGACCAAAACATTTTATTCCTGGTCGGCCTTAATCTCTTAATGGCTATTTGTTGAAACGACTCTTGCTGTGTTGAAGGCGAAAGCATGATGAATGAAGGCTGGACTCCTGGTCAGTGTTTTCTTACTGCGGTTTTCTTCAGTAATTAATGTTCCATTCCAGGGTGCTGGTGTGAAAGAAATCTACTCAAGAGGGAAAACTGGGATTTCTCCCTGGGTCCTTTAAGAGGAAGCTTTTTTCTTTCGTTTTCTTTTTTTCTCTTTGCTTTTGGTTGTATTTGATAGCGGAGGACAGAACTGAGGGCCTGTGCTTCAGAAAACTGCTAGCAACGTATATACAAGAGTCTTGGCTTTTACTCAAAGCAGCCATTTTACCAGTGAAACAAATACCTGTGCTCCTTGAGGCTGTTTTGGGTAAGAGAAAACATACTGGCTTAATCCTAGCTTAGCTCCCAATTAGCTGTGTGATCTTGAGCAAGTGGTCTAACCTCTCTGATCTTTGTTTGTGGGCAAAATGAACCTGTCCCAGCCTTTTCACCACCCAGAAATCTCTCACTGTTGACAGGCACTATCATCTGATAGAAATATAACATGAACCAGATAATGTGATTTTCATTGTTTTAGTCCCTATGGTAAAAAGAATAAGAAACAGTTGAAATTACCTTTAATAAAATATTTCATTTAACCCAAACTATATATAAAATAGGCTTGCCAGGTAGCTCAGTAGTAAAGAATCCGCCTGCTAATTCAGCAGATGCGGGTTCAACCTCTTGCTTGAGAAGATCCCTCGGTGCAGGAAACGACAACCTGCTCTAGTATTCTTGCTTGGTAAATTCCATGGACAGAGGGGTCTGGTGGGGGCTACAGTTCATGGGGTCTCAAAGAGCTGGATGCGACTGAGCGACTGAACAACAGCCTGTAAAATATTATCATTTAAACATGTAACCAGGAAGAAGAGTAATGAGATCTGTAAGGTTTTTATACTGAGTTTTTGAAACCTGGAGTACCTTTATACTTAGAGCAGAGCTCAAGAAGGATTAGCTGTGTTTCAAGTGCTCAACAGCCATATGTGGCCAGTGGCTAACTGTACTGCACAATGTAGCTACAGGCACTGTTTTTGAAAGATTTTTCTTCCCCAAGAACAGTTACAAGGAATAACTGATTTACTCTCATGTTTGTAACTCCAGCCAAAAGCAAGCAATCTTGGGCTTCCCTAGCTTAACCGACCTTACAATATTGTCCTCAAATATAGAATTATCATGGGGCATGTGGAATATTAAATTTGACTCAAGGACATATTCGCCCTTACTCTTTTCAGACTCTCTGGGGTCTGGGTGTCACAACTGGACTTAAGGTCTCCTCCAGCAACCTCTGTTGGTAATTTCGGCATGTGAGTACTGGCAACAGTATCAATTATGCAGGTACTTATTAGTGATGTAAATATTCAGGTGGTGGTCCAGTGGTTAAGAATCTGCCTTGCAATGCAGGGGACGTGGGTTCGATCCCTGGTCGGGGAACTAAGATTCCACATGCTGTGGAGCAACTAAGCCCATGTACTGTAACTACTGAGCCTCAGCTCTGGCGCACGTGTGCCACAACTAGAGAGTCCATGCAACACGATGAAAGAACCCAAATGACACAACGAAGATCTGATGCAGCCAAATAAAGAAATATTTTTTAAGAAATAAAACCAAAACAATCATAAAAATCTCTCCCCTAGAAATATGCTGAGGGTTCTAAGAAATATCATCTTTGTGCATTCAAAAATATAGAAATCCCCCTGTTTAAGGAAAGCATCCTAGGAACTTATCTGGGAAACAGGATTCTCAGAGAATGCGTTAATCACTCCACCTCTAGACTCAGCTTCCACCCTCTGGTTTTGATCTCCAGCTCCTGACCCGCAGCAGCAACACGCAACTCGATTTCCAGCCTCCTGCCCACCCTGTTTACTTCAGACTGGCTCCCACAATCCCAACTGGCATGAGCCAATTTCTTATCATCTCTCCTGATGCCACTGTTCATCCTGCCAATCAGGAATCCAGTGGTTTCTGTTTACTGACAGACTTCTGAGTCTGTCTTGATTCTGAAGTCAAGGGGAGATTCTGTCAGCAACCAAGGGCTCTCATTTCACTCCTGAATGGGTTTCCTCTCCAGTTGCTGTCTTGTCCCTATGGTTTCCTTGTGCCACTAAATGTGTGAAAGGATACAGAGATTATTTAATTGTTTAACATATTGTGCCATGTTCAACACAGCGCTCCTTTAAAGCTGTCCATTTAGCTTTACTTCAAATATATGAAAACAAGGCCAGCATATACTTATACTCAGTATTTAAAGGTGAAATTTAAATGAAAGTAAAATAAATCATGAAAATAGTATCTCCCCTATATATGTGTGTGTGTGTATGTATATATCTGACATGCATATATGTCAGAAATCCTATTATTGATGCACAATGAGAATATAAGGACTAAATCTGAAAATTGCTTGCTTTATTTTGGAATGGTGTCAATTACATGTGCTATTTTCAGTTATTTCATATTTATCAGACATTCTAAATAGCAGTTTATATAGCATGTCTTTAATTAGGGAAAAGTGGGAAAACAAATTAAGTTGTACTTAATTGATACAGATTTTGTAGGAGAGAAACTATTGCAAAACATGGGATTCAGGCACAAAAGATGTAATAAAAACGGAGACTTCGTAGAAAGGACCATGAATAACAGCAGCACACCATATTCCCCAAAGGAAGTGATGGTTGATGTGTAAGATCTGGAATAATCCCAAGAGTGTTGGATACGCAGGTACATTTTAAAAAACAAGAATCCCTGCATATCCTCTGCATCCTGTGCTTCCAAATCCTCCTTTCCCCCTGGATATGTGGTCACTTTTTGTAGCCAATGGCTGAATTATGCAATCAAACCTGCTAAAACAAGTGCCAAAATTAGATGCCAAGCACATAAGGCATGCTATTGGCAGTATCCTTCATCTGGTTCTCAAGTTCCCAGCTAACTCCAATGTCCAGAGTTACTCAAGAGTTTAAGCTGGAAGATTGTGAAGAGTGTGAGCGACGGGGCTAAAAAAAGATGCAAAGACTGGCGCCAGCCGAATGCAAGGCTGTTTGCTACACGAGGAGCCAAGAAACCAGCCCCTATGGTTTCATGGCATTCTTCTACTCTGCAGAGGACGGTGGGTGAAGCCTGATGTACCACACCTTTTCAAAATGGGAGCTACAGTAAGGAAAACTGTTAGTGTTGCCATTAGCCCTGAATTACAATGGCGGAGGTGGTATGTGGGTTGAAGGGTAAGGGCTGCTATGAAGACCTCACATTTAAGCATTCATTTGAAGGTGGGGAGGGTGTGGACCATGGGACTATGGGGGAGAAGAGCAGCCGAGACACAGAGGCCCTGAGGTAGGACATGCTTGGTCTGACCTTCCATCATGTCTTTCCAGACTTAATGTTCCCCAGCTCCTACGGGGCCTCTCTGCTTTCAACACTCCAATCTGCAGCCAGAATCACCCTTTAAACATCTAAGTCAGAGTACAGTAAGTCCCCTACATGTGAGCTCTAGTTCTTTGTTCTCCTAGTGAACACATTTTCTGCTGCACTTTACTAACCCTGCAGCGTGCTTGTGTGAATGAATGACACGCCCTGCATGAAGCAAGTGAGGAGCCCGGCTCTGCAGTTCCACGGTGACCTCATATGGCTAATGGCAGAAACCCTGTTGGGGGTTTATACCGACCTGCCAAAGGACCTCCCTGGTGGCTCAGACGACAAAGTGTCTGCCTACAGTGCGGGAGACCCGGGTTCAATCTCTGGGTCGGGAAGGTCACTTGGAGAAGGAAATGGCAACCCGCTCCAGTATTCTTGCCTGGAAAATCCCATGGGCAGAGGAACTTGGTAGGCTACAGTCCATGGGGTCGCAAATAGTCGGACACGACTGAGTGACTTCACTTTTCTTTCCTACGTATGAATGAGTTCCAATTCCGAGAACATGTTCGTAAGTTCGACCAAGTTAGCTTTGGTCCCCAACTAACATAATCGGTTATACAATACTGTATTGTAATAAGTTTACAATACTTTTCACACAAATAATACATAGAAAACAAACAAAAAAGAAAGAAAACATTTTCAGTACCTTAAGAAGTTATATCACTGCTGCTTTTATTCTTGCTTCCAGATATCCTGGACTTGAAATAAGGATACTTCACTACTGGACTTCCCTGGTGGTCCAGTGGGTAAGAATCCTCCTGTCAATGCAGGGGACACAGGTTCGGTCCCTGGTCCAGGAAGACCCCATATACCAAAGGGCAACTAAGTCCACGTGCCACAACTACTGAAGCTTGTGTACCCTAGAGCTCCTGCTCTGCTATCACAATGAGCGGCTTGCACGCAGCAACTAGAGAGTGGCCCCTGCTCACTGCAACTAGAGAAAGCCTGCACGGTACGAAGACCCAGCACAGCCAAAAATAAAATTTTTAAAAGATACTGTACTGCATACAGTCCTGTACAGTACACAAAAGCACAACCACTTGTGGAGGACGCACACATGTGACGACGCACCCTAGACACACGAACTAACAGACGTGACTGGACATGACAGCATATGGTCCCATCTTCAAAAGTTCACATCTTTGAAGGCTGGTTCGTAGGGGACTTAATGTATGTCAGTCCTCTCCTTAAAATTCTCATTGGCAAAGTAAAAGCCAAGCCCGTTATAACGGCCCAGAGGGTCCTCACATACCCCAGTCCTCCCAGCCTGCCTTCCAAACTCCCATCCCTCAGCTGCCACACATCACTTCAGACGCACCTGTTTCCTTGGCCTCCTTTTAATACACAGAACATATTCCCTCCTCAAGGCCTTGCTGCGCTCTGCACTTGACCCCATTCACCTGGGCAAGCACCCGGCTTGCTTCCTCATTGCTCTGCATCGTTAGCTGCTGCCTCTCCGTAGCTGCTACTCTGTATTCACTGACAGCCTGGGTTTCACCATGTCCTGCCCCCACTCCGACACCACGCTGTTGAACAGCACAGGGAAGACCACACAGACAGACAGACTGGCACCAATACAAAGCCACGGTCTCCCACTGGGACTTAATGCCAGGACACTGAACCATCAGCCACTCTCCCATCTCCTTCACCACCATCCCCTCCATCCAATCTTCTCAGGGGAAACAAAAAAAAAAGGAATTTTTGTGGGGAATTCCCATCAATTATCAAGCCTGCTCTCATTCAAACAATTATCCTATATTTATACCCGCTTTTCTTCTAGTTCCAGTGGAATGAATAGCTATTCCGCCTATTGAACACTAAAGAATACCCACCTCCATTTTTAATTTGTATCTCGCCCTTTCTCCCACTTCTGCAAGACCCAGTTCCGTAAATCACCTCCTATTTCTCCCATATTTTCAGCTCTCACCAACAATTCTTCATGGCCAAATATCTTCCGTTACACAAAGAAAACATTAAGGAAACCCTCCTACACCTTTGGTAGGACTGTAAATTGGTATAGCTGCTATGGAGAATGGCACAGAGGTTCTTTAAAAAACTAAACATAGAACTACCATGTGATCTAGCAATCCCATTCCTGGGCATATTATCTACAGAAAACTGTGATTCGAAAAGATACATGCACCCCCATGTTCACGGCAGCACTGTTCACAACAGCCAGGACATGGAAACCGATCCATCAAGAGATCAAAAAGCTGGGATACACAGGTATGTACAAAGCCATCACAAAGAAAAAATAATGTCATCTGCACCAACGTGGATAGGCCTAGAGATTATCACACTGAGTGAACTAAGCCAGACAGAGGAAGACAAATACCACATATCGCTTATATGTGGAATCTAAAAAGAAATGCTACAAATGAACTTATCTACAAAACAGAAATCGTGTTACAGGTGTGGAAAACAAACCTATGGTTCCCAGGGGGAAGAGGGATAAATTAGGAGATTTGCGACTGACGTATGCACACTGCTATATATGAAACAGACAACTAGTGAGAACCTGCCGCACAGCACAGGGCCCTCTGCTCGGTACTGTGTAATGACTTACATGGGGAAAGGATCTAAAAAAGAGTGGAGATAAATATATATATATATATATATATATATATATATATAACTGATTCACCTTGCTGCACACCTGAAACTAACAGAACAGTGTAAATTGACTATACTCCCCCTATAGACTTTTTTTTTTTTTAAGAAAAAAATCAACTCTTTTCAACCACTGCTGCCCTCTGGCTTCTCTCTTATGGATTTCAACTCATAGTCTATCAAAGAGACACCTATAATCACTTTTATCCACATTAACCACAGAAATAAGGCTTCTACCCACCTCTCCTCACTTCAACAATTGTTTTTCCCTGGGTCCCTGATGACTTCCTTGCTTGTAAGAGTCAAGGGCATCTTCAGTCCTCCTTTCACCACACTTCCCCATAGCATATCGCTCTGCGGGATCATTCTTTCCCTCCTGAAATTCTCTTGCATTGGTCTGTGATTTCCCTCCCACCTCTTGGGGAGCCCCTCTCAGCAACAGCTTCCTTCACGTCTTGCTTCCCAAGATAATGGGCTCCCCAGAGAGTCATCTTTTCAGCTTCTTTCCCTTACCCTCCTCATCTGATCTGTCTCCGAACCTGCCTCACTGGACACACAATATCACTTGAGTATTTCCCATTCACAACATCTCCCCTTCTCAATGTTATTTCAGTTTGAACTTGCATTTTTTCTCATCTACATCTTTTTGTGTATGTGTGGGCTTTATTAAAAAATTTTTTTTTAATTGGAGGATAATTGCTTTACAACACTGTGTTGGTTTCTGCCATACAACATCATGAATCAGCCATTAGTATACATATATCCCCCTCTCTCCCAAACCTCCCTCCCACCTCCCAGCCCTTACTCCATCCCACGCCTCTAGGTAATCAGAGCAGAGCTGAGCTCCCTGTGTTGCACAGCAGCTTTCCTCTAGCAACCTGTTTTACATACGGTAGTGTACACGTTTCATTGTTACTCTCTCAATTTTTCCCATCCTTCCCCTGCTCTGTCCCTAAGTCAGCTCTCTAGGTCTGTGTCTCTGTTCCTGCCCTGCAAATAGGTTCATCAGCATCATTATTCTAGATTCCACACATATACATTAATATATAATATTTTCTCTTTCCGACTTACTTTACTCTGTACAATAGGTTCAAGGTTCATCTGCCTCACTAGAACTGACTCAAATTCATTTCATATACATAGCTTCTTATCTCATTCCATCCTCTGTGTTACTGCCTATGGAAGCTTTTAAACATGGATCTGGTCATTCCTTTATTTTAATCTCTATTCTGCGATGTGAGGCATGTGGGATCTTAGTTCCCCAACCAGGGACTGCACCTGGACCCCTGCACTGGAAGCACAGAGTCTTAACTACTGGACTACCAGGGTAGTCCCTCTCCCCTCTTTAAATTCACTGGCTTTCAGGCTTAAACCTAAACTCCTTACAATTACATACCCTTAGCCTTTCAGAAACTAGTTCCTACCTCCTCCTTCAGTGAGTCAATAGATTTGCAGTTTTTCTTTTACATATATGTACACTTCCCATATTTTTCTTACACACTGGAAATACTTTAATTCCATTTCTTGTATCAGTACTCCTGAGGTTATCCTATATACCATTTTATACACATACAAGCCAAGGTGGCCTTTTTTTTTTTCATTCTTCCAACAGATATTTAGTTAGTCATTCTATGTGAAAATAACTTAATGCTGAAAATGCTTCCATTTGATTTTGCTTTACAACTTGAAATACAGTTTTGTAAGTTTCATTTGACTCAACTCTGTGGGATAAAAATTCCTGCTTAAGACCAAGAGGCAAACCTGAGTTGGACAAATATCACAGAGCTAATTCTCTGAGGAGTCAGGATTAAAATTCAAGTTTTCTTCTTCCTGCTCTTACGTTCTTCCTGTTAAATCACAGATACAACCATCTACTCCTACAAGTTCCTACTTTTGCCCTGTCAAGTGGATGGCCCCGGGCCCCACAGTGCCAATGGCTCTCTTGGGGCTGAGGGTGAAACATCCCATAATATGCCTCAGTGGGACATTGATGATTTTTTTTAATTGTATTGGAGTATAATTGTTTTACAATGTTGCATTAGTTTCTGCTTCACAGCACAGTGAACCAGTTATATGTATACATATATCCTTCCCTTTTTTTACTTCTTTCCTATTTAGGTCACCACAGGGCACTGAGTAGAGTTCCCCAAGCTATACAGTAAGGGGACATATTATTTTGATGTCATAGTTACAAGTTAATTTTTGGAGAATGATCTGAAAAGAGAGAAACAGCACATTGAGAGAAAGGCTGTCTCCTCCTGAACCTGTTACCATAAACATCTACATAATGAATTGTTTCAAGCCTTTCCCAGTGATCCTCAAATCCATTTTTTCATGACATTACTGAACATTCCAGAGTCAATTTTAAGATGAAAAATAAAATATAAAACCCCACAAGTTTTCACGGGGGTAGAAAACACAAATATACACATGATCACGAGTAAAAGAGTACAAGACACTTTCAGTGGATTTCAGATATGTTCTGGCTGTTTTTCCAGCTTAAAAACTCTGCTCACACAAAACTACAATTCTTCTTTTTCTCTGCTGAAAGCACAGAGTGTATATAAATTGACTAGCCATCTGATTATTATCTCTGACCCAAGATTTTTTTTCTGTAAGCCTAGCTATAAGGTTTTAGGTTCACCATGAGATTAGCAAAGCAAAAAGGGGGGTACTTGGGAAAGACTTTTCAGGAGTGCCAAAAAGTACATTTTGACTTCAGCAAACACTCTGACAGTTTGTCTTGACATTTTCTTATGGGTTAAACTGAAATGCAGTACCACTGTACATACTGGCAAAAATGACAATATGTCATTTATGGCATATATGGTACATGGTATATAAAAAGAGATGTATATGCCATAAAACACTACATAACCACAATATCCTTGTTAATGATAAAGATCGTCAGTGCCTACCTGGAAGGCAGTCTCCAGCGGCATGCCACAGGGTTCTTTCACTGATCCCATCCCATTCAATCTTTTTTTGCTTCCAAACAATTAACATAAAGATCTACAGGGAATAATCATCTAAAGCAAAAAAAGAAGCAATTCTAGACAGGGATGAAGGCATAAGATCAAAATTACCTCCGCCAATTTAAATCAAATTTAATAGGATTACAAGTAAAAGCAAATATTTAACTTAAAAAAAAAAAAAAAAGACCCATAAAAGCTTACGAGAGAATTCTGACTTTGGCTATCTGTCAAATCAAAATGATCAATGTGAGTATAACATAGATACTAAAGTGCTAACATAACTTTACATCACATTGATAAAATAACTGCGTGTTTACTCATTCACCAATTACTCTGCACCTACTGGAAGAAAAATACTTCCAGAAGATGTAAGAGTCCCATTCCATTAAACCAGAGTGTGCAGACCACACTGTCACACAAACATTAGTAAAGTTGGGAGAACAGGGACTGAAGGGAGCTTGGGAGGCAGAAGAGAATGGTAGGTTACTTGGGAAGGGTTCATTTCAAATGAAAAGAGGTTTAACACAGAAAACAGGCCTGAAGCGTCAAGAGAATCATCTTCAAATATATGACCAATAATAAGGAGCATGCTAAGCATCTATCAAAGATCTGCTAGAGACCAGGCACAGGGTAAGATCCTTTCTATTATATTTTAATCCCTGCAAAAGTAGGTATTAATTTTCTTATTTTACCAGTGAGGAAACAACATTTCAAAAAAGATTACATTCTTAGTTTATTTTGTGTATGGTGTTAGAGTGTGTTCTAATGTAATTCTTTTACATGTAGCTATCCAGTCTTCCCAGCACCACTTATTGAAGAGACTATATGGAAAACAGTAAGGAAGTTCCTTAAAACACTAAAACAGAGCTACTGATCCCACTCCTGGGCATATATCCAGAGAAAGCCATAATTCAAAAAGATACATGTGCTCCAATGTTCACTGACGCGCCATTTACAGTAGCCAGGACATGGACAGAAACTACACGTCCATCCACAGAGGAGGGGATAAAGCAGATGTGATGCCTATACAGAACGGACTATTACTCAGCCATAAGAGGGAAGAAAACAATGCCATCTGCAGCAACACCGACGGACCTCACTTCACATTACGAAGTGAAGTCAGTCAGAGAAAGGCAGCTGCCATATATTATCACTCATAGGTGGAGTCTAAGTTTTCAAAAAAGATATAAATCAACTTATTTACAAAATAGAAACAGGCTCACAGATTCTGAAAACAAGCTTTTGGTTTCCAAAGGGGAAATGTGGTGAAGGGTATAAATTAGGATCTTGGGGTTAACATACACACACTACTATACATAAAGCAGAAAACAAACAAGGATTTTTGGTATAGCACAGTGAATTCTACTCAATATTCTGTAATAACCTATAAGAAAAAAATGAAAAAGAATGGTTATATGTATAACTGACTCACTTTGCTGTACCCCTGAAACTAACACAACGCTGTGAGTCAACTATACTACAATAACATTTTTAAAAGAAAAAAAAAAATCAGATTACATATCTGCCTAAAATTTACCCAGCTGGTAAATGGCAAAAAGAGGAATCGAATGCACATTTCATTCTAAAATTTTGTCTGTTTCTAGAATTAATGTAGATGGAACATATCCCATTTGGTCCTACAAGCTAAAAGATTAGCACCAAAGAGTGAATGGACAGTGAATTTCAAGGAATTTCACAGACAATTTCAGAAAAGCTTTATCCCACCTGGAGATCTCCAAGAATAGGATGGAAAAGAGGGGGAAATGTGCACCTTGCTGAACACATCCAGGTAGACGGCAAATGTTTCGCTTTACTGGGACGCAGGAGACACATCTGTGACTTCGATGATAAGGTGAAAAAATGTCATCTTTGAAGTCCTTCGCAGCTCCAGACTCATTGGTACGGATCAGAAATTATTAAAAGCCATTTTTTAAAAAGTGTTATAAACACTTGCACAGAGTTGCCTGTGTTAAACCACCAGGCCCATCTTTTTCTTGATTTTTGGAGTATAGTTGCTTTACAATGTTGTGCTGGTTTCTACTGTACAGCAAAGTGATCAGCTGTAGGTATACATGTATCCCCTCTGTTTTGAATTTCCTCCCCATTTGGGTCACCACAGAGCATGGAGTAGAGTTCCCTGTGTAGAGCAGGCTCTCGTTAGTTATCTATGTTACACACAGCATAAATGTAAGTGTGTACATGTCAATCCCAATTTCCCAATTCACCCCACCTCCTCTTCCTCCCTAGGTGTCCACGTTTGCTCTCTGCGTCTGTGTCTCTATTTATGTCCTGCAGTCAGGCTTTGCCTTTTTTCCTGGTGGAGGCCAGCTTCCCGGCACACCAGGGAACACGGAAACAAAAGCTTGTTGGGATCTGTCTAATTTGCTAACGCCTCATACATGAGAGTGGAGGAGCCCCAACAGAGAAGACAGTCTACTGATAGTCTGCATGCTGACCCGGGGAATACACACGTGAACCCCCTTAACTTTGCTGTGAATAGTCTCCACAGGACATAGAACAAAACAAAATCCACTGCTTTGCAATAATTTACAATCTTATACTAGAATCCTTTTGTCTGCTCAACATCCACAAACACCTTCCGCTTGGGGAAATCCCAACATTGGCAGGGCTTTTTACCTGTTCCCTGGAACATAGCCTGGACCAATCAGATGGACTCGCCTGGGTGTTTGAATCTGAAGAGAGTGACTGATTCCCCAGGACGGTGAGCAAGTATTCATGGAGGTACCATCAGCCTCAGAAATTCACATGTCCAGTGGCAGCCATGCCACAGTGGCATTCTAAGAGGACTGTCCCAGGGTATGCTTCTGGCTGAGATCCTGGCTGCACAACCTACCTCAGACTCAGCCTTTTTTTTCCCTTTCTCCAGTTGAGCCAATGATTTACTATCTTTCCAATATATTTTTCTGATTAAGTTATACATAACGTTTGTTGTTGTTATTCACTTCTAACAATGAAATCATGGAATGAGTTTGGCCGTATACTTACTATTGTCCCAGTATGGTTTAAAAAAAAAAAAAGGGTACAGGTTACTAAACCTAAAAACTACCTCAGACATAAACCCAGATGTTCTTTCTCCTCAAAAGCTGGCATCCTGTGACAGAGAAAAATCCCAAGTTAAAACACAAAATCCTGTTAAATTATAGGAGATAACAATTACACTTCCATTAATCGACTGTGTGATAAATGATGACTCACCAACTGGCTCATTCATCGGGCACGTATTTACTGAAAGCCTTCTCTGTGCCAGGAAGAGAGATAACGGGTGATTCCTAATGAACCCTTTTGTTTTGAGGAATCTAGCAGCAGCAGCATGAGCCGAGAAGGTTGAAGGCAGAACATTTTTAATGATATAAACACAGAAAAAAGTCACATAGGCAAAACCTTTCAAAAAATCACGTTTTTTGTTTGATATTGCGTAAGACTTTACTTCGTATAGACTTTATCTACTCATTTAATTATCTAGCACACTAGGCAAACATAGAAAAAGAAAACTGGTCATCCTCCACAATGCTCTTTATACATTTTACCTCCATAAAGGATTCTTATAATGTGCTGAACTGTAACAGTGAGAACTGCTATGCAACCAGTTTTTGTTTTTGTTTTTTTTTTAAATTCATTTATTTAGCTATCTCAGCCTTAGTTGTAGCACTCGGGCTTAGTTGCTCTGCAGCATGTGGGATCTTAGTTCCCCAACCAGGGATTGAAACTGCATCCCTTGCATTGGAAAAAGTGAAAGTTGCTCAGTCATGTCTGACTTTTGCAACCCCATGGACTGTATTCTCTAGGCCAGAATACTGGAGTGGGTAGCCTTTCCCTTCTCCAGGGGATCTTCCCAACCCAGGGATCAAACCCAGGTCTCCCACACTGCAGGTGGATTCTTTACCACCTGAACCACAAGGGAAGACCCCTNGTGAAAGTTGCTCAGTCATGTCTGACTTTTGCAACCCCATGGACTGTATTCTCTAGGCCAGAATACTGGAGTGGGTAGCCTTTCCCTTCTCCAGGGGATCTTCCCAACCCAGGGATCAAACCCAGGTCTCCCACACTGCAGGTGGATTCTTTACCACCTGAACCACAAGGGAAGACCCCTCAGCAATGGAAGGCAGACTCTTAACCATGGCCCACCAGGGAAATTCTGCAACCAGGTTTTGAGTAAAAACCTGGCTCTCCGGAAAATCTGAGACATGAACCACTCTAAGGCTCCAAGTTTATCATAGTAATAAGCATGCAACGTTATCTCAGTGCTTATTTTACCAACTCTGGGGAAATTCTTCAATATGACATTATATACTTTTCTTCTGGCAGAAAAGAGAAAAACAGCAGGCAGCCAAATAGTCGCATCACTTGAACTACGCCATTTCCAGCCTGGAAAAGTCTCTGTCTTGGTTCCCCAGGTGGAAAAGACAGTGGGCCTTTGTGGAAGAACTATTTTTAGCAGGATTTCTTTTCTGAGAAATTCACTTCTTTCTTGACGTGAATGATTACCAAGACTAGCTTTCAGGTACAGTTTTAGATCTGAAATGAGCACACATCACGGGAAAAGTCAAAGGAATTTTAAGGTTTTGAGATGGGAACCCAGCAGATTTGGCCCTGAGTTCTGGGGAAGGGCCTGCATGCTGCCTTTCAGTTGCAATGATCCTCTGAGAACCAGAAAAAGTACAAGCTGTGCAATAGCAAATGATTGCTTGGGTGATAAGGAGTTGAGTTTTGGAGGAGGACTTCTTCAGGAAAACACACATGGACCAACCCAGAGATGTGTGTGTACAGATACACAGAGAGGAGGCAACAGATCTGTTTCCTGGTTTGCTGAAAGCATAGATCTGTGAAAACAAATAGTTGCATCACCAATAGAGCAAAATACTGGATCCAGTTCTGAACTATTTGAGGCCCAGCTACAGGAAGGATGGAAACCACACTGATGTCTGCTTCCGACATAAATCTGGTTCTGGTTGTCTGGGAGATAAACCAACTATACCAGCCCTGGTCTGACAGTTTGGCAATGTTCAGGAAACTACGATAAGGACAGCCCTAGGGCTGCGCAGCTTGAAAAATCAGTTTTATAAAAGAAGGATATGTCTGAGCCTCTAAGACCATTTACCTGAAATGAACCACATTGAGGGCTCCAATCTCAGAGATAGAACTTGGCTTTTATACCGTGCAATTCAAACCGGGTGGACACAACAGGGCTGGCTGAACAGTGTTTGAAAGAGTGATTTTCAGAAAGGATAAAATAAGAGCTCTTGGGTCCCGGAGGGGAGATCTCTTTCTCCTCTTCCAAGCCGGCATCAAGCGGTTGCAGGCTGAGTGAGGGGTGATTTGTATGCATGAGAAGGTGGCAGGTGGACAAGTACGTATCACTCTGAGCTTCAGTCTGGTTCTGTCAATTCAGCCCAAATACACATGGACAGGCTCCCCAGGTGGCTCAGTGGTAAAGGATCTGCCTCCCAGGCAGGAGACCTGGGTTTGACCCCTGGATCAGAAGATCCCTTGAAGGAGGAAATGGCAACCCACTCCAGTATTCTTGACTGGCGAATCCCATGGACAGAAGAGTCCATGGGGTTGCAAAGAGTCGGATCGTGACTTAGCAACTAAACACCACATGGGAAACTGTTGCCCCCCAGAAACCTAACATGGCCTTATGGTTCAGGAGGAACATTGACCAGATCTGATTTTCAGAGATGGGGGAGTTTCTTTGGGGGAAATCTCCCAAGTGACTTACAGTAGACAAGGTGATATCAAAAAGAGCAGTGTGCCAAGCCTGCTGCCCAGGAAACAGGATCACTTACTGAGTGCCTGACATGCACTAGATGGTGACTCTGGTGAGCTCATAAGCCCTGCAAACGACAGGCATGAGATCCTCCTCTTAGGGGTGAGACAATGTGACCCTGTGACATTCTGGTCTGCAGGGCTCCAAGGCTTCTGCCTATACTGGACATGGCTCCTCCTGAGAAAAGGATGCCCAGTCCAACCACAGGAGATCCAGCCACTCGAGTACTCAGGAAGCATCTCTGGGGAGCTGAGCCCTTGGTTTGTTGTGGGAAGGCAGTGGCAACCCAGGCAGCGTAGTCCCAGCCCTTGTGGACCTTGTGTGGTTCAGCGGGGAGGACAGACTGGGCACCCGTGTTCTAAGCAGGGAAGCTGAGAGCATGTTGGAAGCACAGCGAGGGTGCTGGTGAGTCCTCGGGGAAGCCCGGCCTGAGTAAGTGAGGCCTAAAGCAGTGGTCCCCAACTTTTCTGGGACTGCTTTTGTGGAAGATAGTGTTTTCACAGACCAGGATGGTGGGGAGGGATGGTTTGGTGATGAATTAAGTACAGTAGGGTTCTACTGCATCAGTAATTCCACTGCTAATCTGACAGGACATGGTGGAGCTCACACAGTAACTCAAGTGATGGGGAGCAGGTATAAAGCTATGCTCAGCTATCCGCCACTTATCTCCTGCTGTGCAGCCCAGCTTCTAACAGGCCACGGATGGTACCAGGGGGTTGGGAACCCTGGCCTAAAGGACCTACTGGAATGATACTGAATTTATCTTGCTGAGTTAGGGGTAGGTGGTGGCACAGGGTAAGGGCTCAGTGTAGAGAGGGGCTGCCAGAAGAAGAAGAGAGAGAATGTGATCCATACAGGAAATGGGAAAAGACCCCGTTTGGCAAGGGAGTGGGACCCAGAGCCCGCAGGATTTTGCAGGCTGCTGCATTCATGCCGCATGCAGCAGGACAGTCCTGAGGAGGATGCTGAAGAATACGAGCCCAGATCTGCATTTCAACACAATCTAGGTGCAAAGCTGGAGACAGAAGTGACCACTATTTCAGAGCAATGCTAGAAAAAAATGATAATATAAAGGAGAAAAAAATTATTTCCACAATCCTTTCACTCAGAGATAACCACCTAGAGTAACTATTTCCCTGAATTTCCTTCTGGTCTATTATTTATAGATTAAAAATGAGGGGAGAGAGGAGATTATTTTCAGGAGAGAGATCTGTATCCTGCCGTTTCAAATACATTACACGAGCATTCAGAAAAGCTGGTTTTTAACTGCTGTGTGATCTTCCAGCTTCAAGGCCCGCCCCGATTTCCTTAAGCAGTCCAGTGTTGTTGGCCACTGCTGCGCTGCTCATCCACATCCAAGAATTTTTTGTCAGCATCTGATATTGTGTCGCAGCGACAGGTTTTTTGAAAAGAATTCCTGAGCCAATGAATAAAGCTGTTTGAAGATACGACAGACATGTTTCTACAATGGTCATGCTCCCTGAATTATATTTTTGTTCGCAGGTCACTGCTAGTGTTTTTTTTTCCATGTGTATATGGAGGTCTCCTGCGTGTGAGCCGCTGCAAGTCTCGAGTAACCAGATGTGTCAGGTACAGGTAGCATCTCTTGTCTCCCCCACAAGTGAAAATGAAAGTCACTCAGTTGTGTCCGACTCAATGCAACCTCATGGACTATACAGTTCAGGGAATTCTCTAGGCCAGCATACTGCAGTGAGTAACCTTTCGCTTTTCCAGCAGATCTTCCCGACCCAGGAATGGAACCGTGGTCTTCTGCATTGCAGGCGGATTCCTTACCAAGTAAGCTATCAGGGAAGCCCCCTCCCCATCTAAATTGAGAATATTAAAAAAAAAATTTTTTTAATACAAATTTGTATTTTATCATTTTATTATTTCTAGTATATATATTATTTAATACCTATAAATAAATACCTATACATTACACACTGGAAATAATATAAGTATTTGTTCATAGGTATTAAATTATGTTGGAGAAGGAAATGGCAACCCACTCCGGTATTCTTGCCTAGAGAATCCCATGGACGGAGGAGCTTGGTGGGCTACAGTCCACGGGTCGAAAAGAGGCGGACACGACTGAGTGACTTCACTTTCACGTAAATTGTGTACATATATAGGTATTTGTTTTTGGTGAGTTATTTAATCTTAGTGCTCAATCATGTAAATAGATGCTCAACATTGTTTATCATCAGAGAAATGTAAACTCAAACAATAAGATATCATCTCATACTTCAGAATGGCTACCATCAAAAAGAACACAAGTAACAAATATTGGTGAGGATGTGCAGAAAACAGAACCTTATACATTGCTGGTGGGAATGTAAATTGGTGCAGCCACCATGGAAAACAGTATGGAAGTTTTCCAAAATCAACTAAAAATAGAATAACCATATGACCCAGCAATTCCTGGATATATATTTGAAACACAATGAAAACACTAACATGAAAAGATACGTGCACCACAGTGTTCCCAGCAGCACTATTTACAACCGCCAAGGTATGGAAGCAAAGTTAAGTGTTCATCAACAGATGAACATATTAAGATGGTGTGATAAACACACACACACACACAAAGGGACACTGCTGCTGCTGCTAAGTCGCTTCAGTCGTGTCCAACTCTGTGCAACCCCATAGATGGCAGCCCACCAGGCTCCCCCGTCCCTGGGATTCTCCCGGCAAGAACACTGGAGTGGGTTGCCATTTCCTTCTTCAGTGCATGAAAGTGAAAAGTGAAAGTGGAGCCGCTCAGTCGTGTCCGTCTCCTAGCGACCCCATGGACTGCAGCCTACCAGGCTCCCCCGTCCCTGGGATTTTCCAGGCAAGAGTACCGGAGTGGGGTGCCATTGCCTCCTCCACACAGGAGGAACACTACACCGCCATAAAGAAGAATGAAATTTTGCCATTCCCAATAACATAGATGAACTTCAATGGTATTATGCTAAGTGAAAAAAGCCAAAGACAGACACTGTATGATATTTCTTATATGTGCAGTCAAAAAAGTGAACCTAGTGAATATAACAAGAAAAGAAATACACTCATAAAGAGAACAAATTAATGGTTACCAGTGGGGAGAGGAAAAGTGAGAAGGTCAAGATAGGGGTAAGGAATTAGGACGTAAAGACTACTATGCATAGAATAATGGATACATGTATATAAATAGCTGAGTCCCTTCACCGTTCACCTGAAACTATCACAATATTGTTAATCGGTTATACCCCAATAAAAAATAAAAAGTTTTAATTAAAAAGGAAAAAAAAAACCTACAGGGAAATATTGTACAGTGCGTGAAATAATAGCCAATGTTTTAAAACTATAAATGGAATATAAGTTTACAAGTTGTCAATCACTGTGTTAAACACCTGAAACAATGATAATATTGTATATCAACTATGCCTCAATAAAAAATTTTATAATAAATGTGCTTAAACAGCTAGAAAAACTTTTTTAATGCTCAATCTGAGGTAGAAGTCAGGTCCCCACACTGTGATTTGCTCAGTCAGTAAAGAATCTGCCTGCAATGCAGGAGGTCCAGTTCAATCCTTGGATCAGGAAGATCTCCTAGAGGAGAAAATGGCAACCCACTCCAGTATTCTTGCCTGGAGAATCCCACGGACAGAGGAGCCTGGTGGGCTACAGTCCATGGGGTGGCAAAGAGTCGAACATGACTTAGTGACTAAACCTCCACCATGGAAGGACTTAGTTCTGGCAGGGCCATCTCCACCTCATTGGAGAGTCACTTTCAAAGAAGAGATCAATTTCCCTAACTCCATAACTACTTCTCCGGTGTGGTCCTGAGCTCCTTCTTTGGAAACACGCTGAGCTCTGACAACTCCATCACTGATAAATGGTCTGCAGACCCAGTATTGCTTCAGCATCCCCATCAAGCATAGGTAGCAGGCCTGGAGCTCTGAGCTGCAGCTGACAGTGCAGAAAGTGGACTAAACTGTTCCCCAAACTCTAGGAACGTCGGAGAGGGTGAGATGCATGGAAAGAGTAACATGGGAACTTACATTACCATATGTAAATCAGACAGGCAACAGGAATTTGCTGTTTGGCTCAGGAAACTCAAACAGGGGCTCTGTATCAACCTAATGGGGTGGGATGGGGAGGGAGATGGGAGGGAGGTTCAAAAGGGAGGGGATATATGTATACCTATGGCTGATTCATGTTGAGGTTTGACAGAAAACAGCAAAATTCTGTGAAGGAATTATCCTTCAATTAAAAAATAAATGAATTAAAAACAAACAGATCATATTAGGGCTTTCCTAAGTGGAAACAGTGTCAGACTTTATTTTTTCGGGCTCCAAAATCACTGCAGATGGTGACTGCAGCCATGAAATTAAAAGACACTTACTCCTTGGAAGAAAAGTTATGACCAACCTAGATAGCATATTCAAAAGCAGAGACATTACTTTGCTGACTAAGGTCCGTCTAGTCAAGGCTATGGTTTTTCCAGTGGTCATGTATGGATGCGAGATTTGGACTGTGAAGAAAGCTGAGCACAGAAGAAATGATGCTTTTGAACTGTGGTGTTGGAGAAGACTCTTCAGAGTCCCTTGGACTGCAAGGAGATCCTTGGACTACAAGGACTACAAGAGTCCCTTGGACTACAACCAGTCCATTCTGAAGGGATTCCTTTGGAAGGATTGATGCAAAAGCTGAAACTGCAGTACTTTGGCCACCTCTTGCGAAGAGTTGACTCATTGGAAAAGACTCTGATGCTGGGAGGGATTGAGGCAGGAGGAGAAGGGGACGGCAGAGGATGAAATGGCTGGATGGCATCACGGACTCGATGGACGTGAGCCTGAGTGAACTCCGGGAGATGGTGATGGACAGGGAGGCCTGGCGTGCTGCGATTCATCAGGTCGTGGAGAGTCGGACACGACTGAGCGACTGAACTGAAATGAATGGCTCAGGGGTAGAGTCTGCAGCCAATGCAAGTAAGATGGGTTCGATCCCTGGTCCGAGCAGCCCACATGCAGTGGAGCAACTAAGCCCAGGCGCCACAGCTACTGAGCCAGGGCTCTAGAGTCTGGGAGCTGCAGCTACTGAGCCCACACACTGCAACTACCCAGGTCCTCACGCCCTAGAGCCCGTGTTCCACAACGGGAGCCACTGCGCCGCGAAGCCCCCACACAGGAACTGGAGACTAGTCCCAGCTCACCCACTTAGGGAAGAGTTCGAGCAGCAGTGAAGACCCAGCATGGCCAGAAACAAACAAATAAATAGACAGATAAATTTTCTAAGACATTACTTTGCCAACAAAGGTCTGTCTAGTCAAACCTCTGTTTTTTCCAGTAGTCATGTACGGAGGTGAGAGTTGGACTATAAAGAAAGCTGACTGCTGAAGAATTGATGCTTTTGAACTGTGGTGTTGGAGAAGACACCTGAGAGTCCCTTAAACTGCAAGGAGATCCAACCAGTCCATTCTAAAGAAAATCAGTCTGAATGGTCATTGGAAGGACTGATGCTGACACTGAAGTTCCAATACTTTGGTCACCTGATGCGAAGAACTGACTCACTGGAAAAGACCCTGATGCTGGGAAAGATCGAAGGCCGGAGAAGGGGGTGACAGAGGATGAGATGGTTGGACAGCATCACCATCTCGATGGGCATGAGTTTGAGCAAGCTCTGAGAGTTGGTGATGGACAGGGAAACCTGGCGTGCTGCAGTCCTTGGGCTGCAAAGAGTTGGACACGACTCAGTGACTGAACTGAACTTTTCTAAAAAACTGAATTGATTAAAGCAAACAAACAGATTATAGTAGCTCGGACAGACCTGAAGAACTATAAGACACAGATCAGCACAATGAAGCCGTCAATGACATACGGACGTGATAAGACCACAATGCTCAGTGCAGGGGGCTCCTGCCACAAGTGGCTCCCTGACCATTTTTTAAATGTGATGCTTGTGTGGTGCTTTTCCAGGTGCCCCGGGCTCTTCAGGGGCTCCCACAACAGAAACGTGTATAAACATAGACAACACTGGGCGTTAAGAGTGTCTTATTTTGGCATCTGGGAGGGTGGGTGTCTTCCCTCTACATTATAAGTTCCACGAATTAACAGGAAAAACCATCTGCTCTCACTCACCATGCTTTCCACAGTGCTGGCACGTGAGGTGCTACGTTAATACTCATGAACACAAACTTTCTGAAAGACATTTTCATAAGTAATAAAGAAAGGGGTGCCTGTATTTTATTAACAGGATAACCTCAGGCCTCATCACGGGGCCTGGGGTTGGTTTGTTTATTTATTTGTTCTTTTGAGGGGAAGAAGTTTGGTCTCATTATAAATACATGCTCTGTTTTACTCAACTGCCCTCCTTTTTCTATGACAACCTTTTCTTTCGAAAGCCCTAGCAGTCAGAGCTTAAGAAAGGTGCTTTGAATATCAGCTGGACAGATCCATGTGGAAAACCTTCTTTAAATGGATCGTGACTCTCGATTATCTCTGAGCACAACCAAAAATATGAACTAGCAGATATCAAAAAACACGTATTTACATGTGAACAGAGACAGCAAATGTTCTAGAATAGTAATGGTATAATAAATTGTGCTCTAAGAGTCTAACTCTCCATCTTGTTCATTCTGATACCACTTCAAGAATTTTTCTAATTTTGAATACTACCCAGTCATAAAAAAGAATGAAATAATGTCATTTGCAGCAACATGCGGAGAAGGCAATGGCACCCCACTCCAGTGCTCTTGCCTGGAAAATCCCATGGATGGAGGAGCCTGGTAGCCTGCAGTCCATGGGGTCTCGAAGAGTCAGACACGACTGAGCGACTTCACTTTCACTTTTCACTCTCATGCACTGGAGAAGGAAATGGCAACCCACTCCAGTGTTCTTGCCTGGAGAATCCCAGGGATGGGGGAGCCTGGTGGGCTGCCATCTATGGGGTCGCACAGAGTCGGACACGACTGAAGTGACTTAGCGGCAGCAGCAATAGCAGCAACATGGATGCAATGAGAGATTATCATCTGTGAAGTCAGTCAGAAAAAGACAAATACTGTATGATATCACTTATATGTAAAATATGACACAAATGAACCTCTCTATGAAACAGAAACATAAGAGAACAGACTTACTGCCCAGGTGAAGTAGGGGTGAGGGAGTGATGGATTGGGAATTTGGGGTTGGCAGACAGACGCAAACTATTCCATTTAGAATGGATAAACAAGGAGATCCTACTGCATAGCACAGGGAACTAGATCCAATCTCCTGGGGTAAACCATAATGGAAAAGAATACTTTAAAAAGAATATATATATGTGTAAAAAAAGTTCTTCCATTTTCAACAGACCATACTTAAGCTGATACTCAGGCCAAAAAAAAAAATCTTAACTTATATACACACAGATATATATATTCATGCATATACATACATAAACACATACATATACATATATCTTCCCTGATAGCCCAGTTGGTAAAGAATCCACCTGCAGTGCAGGAGACCCCGGTTCAATTCCTGGGTCAGGAAGATCCCCTGGAGAAGGGATAGATAGGCCACCCACTCCAGTATTCTTGGGCTTCCATTGTGGCTCAACTGGTAAAGAATCACCCCGCAATTCGAGAGACCTGGGTTTGACCCCTGGGTTGGGAAAAGCCCCTGGAGAGGGGAAAAGCTACCCACTCCAGAATCCTGGTCTAGAGAATTCCATGGAGTGTATAGTCCATAGGGTTGCAAAGAGTCGGACACGACTGAGCGACTTTCACTTCATTTCACACACACACTCAACTCTTTTAGCACTTGATGAACTAAAATTATGTCAACAAAGTAAACTAAAGACAAAGCAGTGACCAGCTAAATTATTTAGATGAAGATTTTTATACTTAAATTCTGACCATGGACCTTCCTAAAAACAATCCTGGAAGCAGAGTTACAATGTAAGTAATCAACAAATCTTCCAACGTTATGAATCTAAAATACTTGATACTTTTTGTTGGTTAAAGACAGACCAGAGAGAATGACAGCACGTTTAAACTGAGCACTGCCATCATTAGTTAGTTCTTTGTAATCTTGCAAAGTGCGGGTAAAGAACTATTCTGACTTGGTGGTAGAAGGGAGCTGCCAGTTTACTTTGGTTAATATCAAATTCATTACCTGCCCTATAAAGGAAATATGCTCTTGCTTCCTTGATTCACAGTGGATTTAATTTCCCCATAGGCCCAGGAATCAATTCCTTAGAAAAGAAATTTCTCTTTAGGGGAAAAACTAGTTCCCTTTAAGTGTATACAGCAGACACCATCACCCAATCTCTCTGTGGTCTTGGTCACAAAGAAGATCACTTCAGAGCGGACCCACGCCCAACCACGGGCACAGACCTGAGCACGGAAAACTATCTTTGCTGCTATGACACCTCTGAAAGCCCCAGGGAAGATGCTCTTGAAATCACTGAATTACATAATTGTTCTTCTGAATTCACAAGTTTAAGGGTTCTCTTGTGGTTTAAGGTAAGTGTGTGATTGCTGATTTTTCTTCAAATGAGCTGCTGGGAAAGATTGAGGGCAGGAGGGAAACAGAGGATGAGATGGTTGGATAACATCACCGACTCAATGGACATGAATTTGAGTAAACTCCAGGAGACAGTGAAGGACGGGGAGGCCTGGCAAGCTATAGTCCACAGGCTCACAAAGAGCTGGACACAACTTAGCGACTGAACCACCATCTCCACCACCAAGCTTCCAGGAAAATAAACTCTTCTGCTGGCTGCTCAGCTTGCAGATTACAGTTGTTCGTCTCAGAGATGAGTCTTTAATAGAGATGAATCCCACCTTTCACTTCTTGGTGTTTCTAAGTTTCCAGACACATCTTCACACCTTTGATGGTGGCGGGGATGATACACTAGATAGTATTAACCAGCTTTTTTGACTGCCAGTGTATCCTTCTTGGGGTTTTCAGTACAGTTGGATGATTAAAACTAGTGGGAATCCAAGAAACTAAAAAGTAAGGACCTGCAGGTCAAGTCAGCTGGGTCTGGAAGCCTGGCTTCCCAATTCCAGGTCACACTCTTGTTCCACAGCAACATAATTCTTTGCTAAGTAAGAAAGCCTGTTTAAACCTCATGGAAGTTTAGCTGGAATTTGAGAGAACATCATGCATTCTATAAAGAATCTTAGCTTTCTCAGTGGAACCCAAGTGGTTAAATAGGATGTGTCAGTGGTTATTTGAACTGAAACTGCATGTTCCGAATTCTGCAAGAAAAGGGAGCGCGCGCCCCTAATTTCTTGTTTCTTCCCCTCTATCTGCTGTGAGGATCCACTTTCTCATGGGAACCTTAAGCTCTGAGTATAGAGCCGTCACTGGCACCATGTTGATCTGTTACCACGGAGATCACTGTGGTAACAACATACAAACCTGCCACCAGTCCAGACACACAAGTGTCTCATTTTGACTCCCAGAAGGATTACTGTATCCTCCTCTCTAGTCCCACCAGTTTAAAGTTTGTCTCTGCTAGGATTTAGCTCTAAAGTTTTATAAAGACTGACTTTTAAATGCCATTAGAAATCTAAATAGTCAGAGACAAGAAAAGAGGGAAAGAAAGGACGTCTCAAGATTTTAACACAACAAAGTTCACACGTAGCAACTGCTCCCTAGGTTGGAGTGATAGACTCAGCTATTACACTACTTCACAAAGAACCAGAGTGAAACGTGCAGGGTGGTAACGCTTACAGATCATCGGCAACCTACTGCTGACACACTAGTTTATTACTGTGAGCTGTGCACTATTAAAGCATTGCTGGGAGTTGATCTCTACATTTTTAGAAACTGGAGTTCTTCCCTAGATGGCACGTCAATGGCAATATCGTCACAGTAAGTCTCTAATGTGAAGACAAATAGACTTGACTCAATTGGTCATCAGTTCAGGTCCTCCAGAATCGCTCTGGGTCCCACGCAAGTGCCCTGGCTCAACCAGGAAGGCGGAACCAAGCCACTATTTACTTTTTATTCAGAGAAGTCAAAAAGGTTTTCTTCCGGTAGTGGGGGAAAAGGCTACATTTGTGCGAGACCTCCATCTTTCCAGAAGAGAGTCTATTTTAATTTCCCCTAAATCTTAAGGTTTCTGGCAGGTATGCTGTGGACTATCTGGTTGATAGTAGTTAGATGTGACTTCCCTGTTAGGATCCTCTAAAAGGGGTCCCGGAAGGGAGGGAGGCTGGGACTGACAGGCTCGTGTTCAGGAGCTCAGGCTTCAAGCTGGGCCTGGACCACATAAGAACACAAAGTTCTCTGGTTTCCTTTATGATGAGCGGAGGCAACTCCAGCTGGGCGAGGAGAGCAAAGGAGGCGGAGCCTAGGCCACTGCCTCGGCCCTTGGGGCCTTGATGGTCAGTGAAATGGTTAAGCAAGTGGTTGCTGAAGTGTTAGTGGCTCAGTCGTGTCTGACTCTTTGGGATTCCATGGACTGTTGCCTGCCAGGCTCCTCTGTCCATGGAATTCTCCAGGCAAGAATACGGGAGTGGGTGGCCATTCCCTTCTCCAGGGGATCTTCCTGACCCAGGGATCGAACCTGGGTCTCCCAAATTGCAGGCAGATTCTTTGCCATTGGAGCCACCAGTTAGACACCATCAGCTGCCAACATTCCAGGCCTGGCAGTCCACTTAGGGATCTCAAGACCCAGCGAATTTAGTTCTTCCTCCCCACAGCTGCTCAGTGATCTTCTGCTGATCTGAGAAGCAAGGAGCATTAAACAGAAGCTATGTGGCATTGCTGTTTAATCGCTCAGCTGTGTCTGACTTTTTGGTGACCCTATGGACTGTAGCTCACTAGGCTCCTCTGTCCATGGGATTGGGATTCTCCAGACAAGCATACTGGAGTGGGTAGCCATTTCCTCCTCCAGGGGATCTTCCCAACCCAGGGATCTAACCCACGTCTCCTGCATTGGCAGGCAGATTGTTTTACCACTGAGCTACCAGGGAAGCCCCAAATAACAGCTATAACTCAAACTCATTAATTAGCAACTTCCTTCTTAAAAAAAAAATTTGGAAACAAAGGATGTTGAATTTCATCCACCTGTCAGTCACCTTCAGCTATAACTCAAACTCATTAATTAGCAGCTTCCTTTAAAAAAAAAAAAAACTTTGAAAAGAAAGGATGCTGAATTTCATCCACCTGTCAGTCACCTTGCTCCCCGTTCCACCTCTTCAGCTCCTGCGGCTCCTCCATTAATATGTTCTTCCTCCTAATGGATTTTCCCCTTGCAATGCTGCCAGGTATGAAAAGCATCCAAGGAATCATCCCATCCGTGGGACTAGGATGCATAAGAGTGCACAGCAGCTCTTATTCTAAACCAGCCCTGCCTCCCTGCTCCTTGCATTCAAACAGAATAAATAATCGTCCGTCTCTTCCATTTCCCTCCTACTTATTCCACCAGAAGAGCACAGGAGCCCATTAAAGTGTAGACTGGGTCAGAAGATTTCAAGTGTTCTTGCTTAGCAAATCCCATAGGCAGAGGAGCCTGGCGGGCTACAGTCCATGGGACTGCAAAGAGTCAGACACAATTGAGCATGCACGTGTTTCAACAGGACTTTCTTTTTTTCTACATTAAGACCAAATGGGGAATAATGAAGTAATGAAGAAAAGGATTGGAAAAAAAAAAAAAGAAAACAGACACCATGGCAGCTAGAAGGCCAGTGAAACATCAACATGAGAGTGGTGACATTTCTCTGCAGAAGTGACACCAGGTCTACCCTTCATATGAACTCAAAACGGCACACACAGGGCATTTTGCTACACTGGCCAAAGAACAGCTTAGTACTATCTATCTTTTTATTACTAGATACTGTCAAAATCGTATGTTTCTCTCAGATTTTCTCTAGGATGTTACNACATGAGAGTGGTGACATTTCTCTGCAGAAGTGACACCAGGTCTACCCTTCATATGAACTCAAAACGGCACACACAGGGCATTTTGCTACACTGGCCAAAGAACAGCTTAGTACTATCTATCTTTTTATTACTAGATACTGTCAAAATCGTATGTTTCTCTCAGATTTTCTCTAGGATGTTACCTGTGTTTTAAATAGATGTGACTTTTTAAAAAGATTGTGGCCTTTATTGAAAAATTGTTTTGAAAGTCTATATTCTTGGGGGAAGAAAAGTGAGATTAACAATGAGAATGAGGAGGAGAAAGTCCAAAGCTATTTTTACAACAGTCAAATAAGTAAAAAAAAATAATAAAATGGGCTTAAACAATAGAGCACACATTAAAAGCTTACTTGTAGAGGAAAGTTAATAAAATCAAACAGGATCAAGACAAAAAAAAAAAGTTCTTTCTGTAGAGACTTAAAACACATCTTTGGATGGAAGTTTTTTAGATATTTATTTGTCTCTTATAATTACCATTTACTGGCACGGTAGGAGCTCAGTAATTACTGGTTTTGTTGCATCATTATTCAAGTCTTTGCTCCCTTAGACCAAGTTCCTACCTTGCTCATCTTTGTATTCCTAGTACTGAGCATAGTGTGTGTTCAAATCAATGTTTCTTGCACAGATTTTAATTTTCCTCTGAACAAGCCCAGAGAGCCACGAACAATGTATCCAAGGAATTTCACAAGGAAAAGGATGCAGTCTGTCACTGGCCATTGTTCTTAACCACCTGAAACATAGTCAGCAGATCTCTGATCTATTTTTCAAGGTGTGACCAGAACTGGCCAATGAGGTTCTAGACCAGTTTGGCCCTGTGATGAACTCAAACAGGTTGTCTTCCAGAGGCAGGGGGCAGGGCTCCGTTTGCTTGGTTTATGCCCAGGTATATGATTTTCCACCACTGGAAAGCTGCAGGCTTTCCTGCCCTTTCAGGAGCATGCTGACTATGAGGTTCATTTTGTTTCGTTCCAGGTACCTGAAACAGTTTTGACTCCACTTCTAGGCACTGAGGTCAATTTCATAACAGTGGACAACACAAACGTGAGGCATGGAAGAACACAAGCTCAAGAGCACACAGATCTGCATTCAAATTCTGACTCTACCACCAACCAGTTCTGTATCCTGGAGCCAGTTACTAACGTTTCAAAGCCCTGGTTCCTGAGTCTATAAAATGAATATGTTATCACCTACCTCTCAGGCTTGTTGGCAAAATAACAGAAATTAGGTGATTTATTAAAGCTCCAGTAACACACAGTACACACTCAATAAACATCAGCTCCTTTGACTCAAGGCTCAACTTGTCACCATTTTACAACTGTCATCTTCTACATGGTATCTAGTTTTTCTAGCACTTTGATTTTGTCAAATCAAAAATGAGTGCTGACCCCAGTGCTCACTGCAGCACTGTTTACAAAACCCAAGACATGAAAGTAACCCAAGTGTCCCCGACAGAGGAAAGGATAAAAAAAATGTGGTACATACAGGCAATGGAATATTACTTAGTCATGAAAAAGAGTGAAATAATGCCGTTTGTAGCAACATGCGTGCAATCTAGAGATTGTCATAATGAGTAAAGTAAGTCAGACAGAGAAGGAGAAATTTCCTATTACATCCCTTATGTGCAGAATCTAAAAAGAAATCATACAAATGAACTTATTTACAAAATAGAAATAGATTCCCAGACTTAGAGGAGAAACCTATGATTACCAGAGGGGAAGGATGTAGAGAAGGGATGGTCAGGGAGTTTGGAACGGACATGTACATACCACTGTATTTAAAATGGATAACGAGCAAGGACCTGCTGTATAGCACAGGGAACTCTGCTCAATGTTAATGTGGCAGCCTGGATGGGAGGAGAGTTTAGGGGAGAATGGATACTGTATGCGTGTGGCTGAGTTCCTTTGTGGTCCACCTGAAACTGTTACAACATTGTGAACTGGCTATACTCCCAAAAGAAAATAAAAATTAAAAAAAAAAAAAAAAAGGTACTAAAAAGACTGTTTTGAGGCAAAACCAGCAATAGTCCTCCATTCATGCAAATGTAAGATGAGAGGAACAATAACGTGGCAGCCCTAAAATGAATACACATCAGCACATAATAAAACCCAATTGGCAGGATCAGTCAGCATCACACCCTCTATCCTGGAAGCCTCTTTGGACAAGGATATCCACAACGGGAACGGCTTAAACAAACAACCATTTGGAAACAAGCCGAGTATCCCCCAGAGCAGCTGGGAGAAGGTAAACCAAAATCCTGGGACAAGTTCTCTTAAGGAAACAGCCACCTTCAACCCACAACCTTAGTCATTTCCAAGTCAGTATTCACTCAGAAACACTGCCCCCCTACCTATACACACACAAATGAATCACTATTGCTGACATATCTGGCAAGCCCCAGGTTTTTGTTTGTTTGTTTACATCATATATACTAATTATCTAGCTTCTTGAGCAAGTTTCTTCATCAGTTATACAGGGAGCATTCCTTCCTCTTCGGAATAAATCCTATCAGTAAAAGGCAGGGGCCTCTTAAAATTGATCAGACAATGTCAGAGCAGAACAGAACTTATTAAAGTCACAGAGTTTGAGTTCCTCTAAGTTTAGAAATGAGCAACGGAGGCTCATAAAGGTTAAACAGCTCACCCTGAGCCACCGAGTACTGGGTGGCAGCCAGGATTGAACCCTGGCCTCCTGATCCCAAGTTCAAGATTCTTTCTGCTACACCACATGACCTCTCTGAACTTCACACTTTGTTGATTCCTCCCCACAGAGCCCAAGCAAGCTGCACACAGACAGAAAACCTCTAATAAACATCTGCCAAACTGACCTACAAATTTTACAGTTCTGCTATTTCAACCCAATATTGTATTTCAATCCCCAAAGATCCCAATAGTGACTAAAGAATAAGTGCTATTAATATCTGGGCAAGACTTCAGATGAATGTGTGAAGTGTTTTTGAAATCTTAATTCCTCATTTCTTCACAACAGGCTTCGTTGGTGGTTCAGATGGTAAAGAATCTGCCTGCAATGTGGGAGACCGGGGTTTGATCCCCAGGTCGGGAAGATACCCTGGAGAAGGGCATGGCAACCCACTTCAGTATTCTTGTCTGGAGAATTTCATAAACAGAGGAGCCTGGTGGGCTACAGTCCAGTCCATGGGGTTGCAAAGAGTCGGACACAACTGAGCGACTAATTCAATTTCTTCATAAGGTGAAACAGCTGTTGCTGTACCCACTTCAGAGATAAGGAAACCGAGGCCAGGAAGTTAAATGGACTCATCCCAACAGCTACTTGTCTCTTGTTAGAGCTGGTGCTTGACATTTGATTCCAAAATCTGCACCTTTTCTACTTCATTAAAGTGAAGAAGCAAGGTGAAGTAGCTCAGTCATGTCCGACTCTTTGTGACTCCGTGGACTGTAGCCTACCAGGCTCCTCCCTCCATGGGATTCTCGAGGCAAGAATACTGGAGTGGGTTGCCATTTCCTTCTCCAGGGGATCTTCCCAACCCAGGGATTGAACCCAGGTCTCCCGCATTGCAGGCAGACACTTTAACCTCTGAGCCACCAATTAATAATGACTTCAGATAATACTGTCATTGTTCCTTTTCCTAGTCTGTTCCACCAAAGAAGAAGCTTAATTCTTAAGGCATATTCAAGTCAATTAAAAAAAAATGCTGGCTGACTATGTAAAATTATAAATACATATATACATATACATAAAATTATATAACTTGAAGTGAAGTGAAGTTGCTCAGTCGTGTCCGGCTCTTTGCGACCCCATGGACTGTAGTCTACCAGGCTTCTCAGTCCATGGGATTTTCCAGGCAAGAATACTGGAGTGGGTTACCATTTCCTTCTCCCGGGGATCTTCCCGACCCAGGGATCGAACCCGGGTCTCCCGCATTGGAGGGAGGCGCTTTAACCTCTGAGCCACCAGGGAATATATATAACTTAACAACATAAAATTATAAGTTCAGGTTATAAGAACATTATCTGCCCAACACAGACCCTAATTTTCTTCAGCAAACCAGACTTGAGACCCAGCTCCAAGGATCAGAAAAGCACTTCCATTTACTGCCTACAAGATTGTAAAGGCCAGCCCGAGGAAATGGTCTTTTTTTTTTTTTTAACCCCATGGTTGAAGACACTTTCAATTATCACTTTGTGTCAAAGCGGGAAGGAAAGGGGTCATTTCTTGGCAGCCTGGGGCTCTCACAGAACCTATAAGGCCTCCGTGTTGGTCAGGATTGGGTGAAGCCACAAAGAAAGGCGGCTAGCGATGCGCCCAGCCTCCCGGCTGGCTGCTCAGAGCCTGTTAAAGATAGAGACTAATGGCGGGGGTGGGAGGAAGGGAGATGCTGAGGGCTGTGAGGGAAGGTGTGGGGGGACGGATAAAATCCAGCATACAGAAACCTGTCAGGATGGGATTTATTTTTGTTCTGTGAGGGAGTATAATAGGGCTTTGCCTGCGCTCTCAATAGCTGTTTTGAAGTGAACCCGGCTGGTATGTCTTTAATTTGTCATTTCATTATGAAACTGTTTCCCTTCCAAGAAGCCTTCAAGTCAGGAAGCTCTGTCTGCCCACACAGGAAATTCCTTTGCTTCAACTTCCCCAAAAAGGAAATTTCCCTCAGAAGTGAGCCCAGCATATGCCTTTGAGCAGAGCTGCTTCAAGAAATTTTGGCAGCTGAGTCCTGAAAACACCCCTGGCTGGCTGGCGGCGGCTGGGCTGCTGGAAATCAACAATGTGGCTCTCCCCCAGGGGGAGAGAACCCTGGCACGCCATCCTCCTTCTCCTGAGCCCTGTAACCCCACCACCCTGTGTCACACCCAGAGCTTTAATTCTCCCAGAGGGAATCGTGGCTGTGACTTTCATCGAGAAATAGGCATCTCTGATTATTTTTCACCATAAGCTTTACTGAATTATTTAATTTTTTAAACTCTGCACATGCACAATTTTGATTTAAATTAATGGAAGGGGTTAATCTGAAAAGGGAACGGAGTTTGCACTGTTTGCACAGGATTATTTAAAGTAGAATTTGATGTACTATGTATTTAATTTGCTTCTTCCAAAAAGCGCAAACTCCAAAAAAAAAAAAAAAAGAAAGAAAAGAAAAGCATCTATGAAGATGTACCTACTTCACACAACAGACTTCAATACAAAGCACCCATTCTTGTCCTCAAGCCCACACACACTTTAGACTTCTGGTAGAAGTATTTCAAACCAAGAGGGTACACAAAAATAAAACAGCCAATTACAGTTCCTTAAGCACGTATATTGACAAGTGACCTTTTATCAAAGGTGGTAGGTTTTTTTTTTTCCCCCTACACAAACTTTCCTGGTGAAGACTTAAAGTAAAACATGGAAGGGGAGAAAAGATCCCAAACCACAGCCTTATAAAAATTAATCTCTCAGATATACTGTGAATGACTCAGTGGGTAAGCACCCAGAGCAGCTGGGCTGAAGTGAAGAATAATATGTAATATTTTATGAAGCTTCTTAGTACAGAGGCATTAGCAGAAAACTGCCAGACTCACAGTTAAGTTTTTAATTTTCCATTTCAAATTATTTCATTAAAAGAAAAAAGCTGTGAAAAGGAAAATGACACAGAGACCTAAAGGACAAAACGAGGGAGTGATCATGAACTTCAAACTGTATCACAAGAGACAAGACAAAAAGAGACAGAGGAGAGCTAAGGCAATCCTGGATTTTCACTCTGTACTTAAGACTGAACTTGAATGGCAGAGTCATAGGATCTGACCTGGTTACGCTACTCACGTGCCAGGAATCGGTAAGGGATATTATTTACCAGGAAACAGAGAGATATTTAAGCAGCTAGCAAGACTCCTATAGCCCACTGAAATCTGAATATATTAACCCTGAGGTCTGAGGTTGTGGTGGATGTTTTCTGAGGAGTGAATTTACGATTCAGGTTTAGTGAGTTATTCTGTTTTTCTAAAATTTATGAGGTTTTAACCACAGTTGGATTACAGAGGGGGATCCAACACAATTTCTCAAGTTCTTTACGAGAATGGTCTAGGGACCCAGTCTTTGGCTTAGACTGAGAGGAGAGGTGTAAAGAGAAGGGTCTGACCCGCTCGGCCACCTACCGGCTCTGTAGTTTCGGCCAAGTTCCGTAACCTCTTTAAACCTGACCTTTCATCAGTGAAGTGAGGGCAATAAAACTCACTTCATAGGTCTGTTGTGAGGATTAAATAATATAATACATGTGAAAAGTGCCTACCGTAAGCACTCAATAAATGAAGTTACTGCTCCATATGGAACACTCTGAAGACTTTCTCCCAAAGCCACAGGCCCACTCCTCATAGAAGCCACCCAGCTCGGCCAGTTGCTTCAGTTTCCACACAAGCCAAGGTATTCCTGGCCCGTTTAACTTGAGCCTTGGATCAACAGCTCCCTTATATGCAGGCAATCAACGACTTAGTCATCCCAGAGTAGAAAAAATCTGGTAAGAATAGTTGAAAGGCTTAAGGATTTAGACTTACACCTCCAAGTTCACTAGTCCTCTCAAGAAAATGCAGATGACTTACAGCTTCTCATGCTGACAGTGAGCTAGAGAGGTCCAGCATTGTTCAGCTAATAAAGATTCAGGCAACGTCTTGAGACCAACAGCTAGACACCAGAAGCATCAGATGATTCATCTTGGTCTCACAGATCCAGGTTCACAATGTTTTGTCTAAATCTAGGGGTCTGGATTTTCCACCTAATCTTATTTAGTCTCCTTCATGGGGAAAGGCAGCCCCCAGCAAAATCAAGGGGTTTATTTCCAACTCAGATCCCTCACTTGACCTTCTGTGTTGACCATGGATCGTCTAATTTAAAAGATTCAAGAGATTCGTTAAACTAATTTTCATTAAGACATCAAAGATGTCAGGTATTAACTACCTCGATCCAACGTATCATCTGCTATCACAATTAATCACTTTTAAAACTGGAGCTAGGTTGGGACTTCCCTGTGTCCAGTGGTTAGGAATCCACCTTGCAATGCGGGGGACTTGGGTTTGATCCCTGGTCAGGGAACTAAGGTCCCACATGCCAGGGAACAACTAAGCCAGTGGTCCACAGCTAGAGGGTCCGTGTGCCACAGTGAAAGATCTTACATGATACATCTGAGACCCAACATAGCCAAATAAATTAAAAAAAAAAAAAAAAAAAAGTGGAGCTAGGTGGAAAAAATGCTTGACCCAAAGGAATATATCTTCGAAGAATTTCAGGTACCACAGGAGTTCATCTTGGGAGATATTCAAGTTTGAGGCACTCTTATTCCACTGCAGCTGGTGATCACACTTTCTAAAGCATAACATGGGCCCTGTTCACAGACAATGATAAGCCCTCAGTTCTGGAGTCAGAGTAGGACCGTCTGGACAATACAAGTGCAGAAGGCAGCCTTTTTCTGAATCTCAATACTCCTTCAGCAAACAAAGGAGCAGCAGATTAGAGATGGCTACCCAGCTGAATGTACAATGCCAATGCGACAATGCCCGGTTGTACTTGTTCAACTTCATTCCCTGGATCACTTTGAGTGGTAGAAGTCATCACAGATGCTCCAAGAAGCAGATGTCTGGAGTATTAGCTTTGAGACAGTTCCCAACCAAACTCCCCCATCCCTTACTGCGTGCATGTTAAGTCGCTTCAGTCATGTCCAACTCTTTGTAACTCAATGGACTGTAGCCTGTCAGGCTCCTCTGTCCATGAGAGTCTCCAGGCAAGAATACTGGAGTTGGTTGCCATGGTCTCCAGGGGATCTTCCCAACCCAGGGATCGAACCTGTGTCTCTTATGTCTCCAGCATTGGCGGGCAAGTTCTTTACCACCAGCGCCACCTGGGAAGCCTCCCACCCTCCGCTATGCACATTCAAACACCCATGCAACACTCATTTGCACTTATCTGAAGGGAAATTCTTCTTTGCTAAGGAATCAAAAGATAAAAAAATTCTTCTTTTATAAAGTTCAAACACAGTTCACACCTGTTGAGATTTCTGTGGGTCTCTGAAGTTCCTCTCAGCACCATCAGAGAACACGAGGAAAGATTAACCCATGACTCTCAAGTAGGGTGTCTCTCTCTCAGGGAATTTCTAGTTTCATGTTCCTAAAAGTAGACCCCAAATATCTGGGTGAGCCGTTGAATCACAGCCAGACTGTAAGATCAGCAAGTGGCCCACACCACACGGGGTGGAACTGCAAACAGGGGAACATAAGCTTGCTGCCTGTCCGCGTGGGGATTTCGCGAGGCAACCTCACGGCCACTTCACAGGAGAAGTGAAAAGAGTAAGTGTGAGAGTTCAGAGCTGTGAGAACAGCGCTGTGTAAGGAATCAGAGTGAAAAAAGAAAGAGAAGCAATTTCTCCCCCTTCCCCTTGGTTGTCATCTACCAGGAAAAGACGCCCAAGACAGATGAACCCTCCAGCTCGTCATCAGAATAACAGGTTTGCGAACCCGCCTGGCCACACAGTTGCTTCCTCAAGTCAGGCTCGTGAGGAGAAAGAGTCATTTCATGTCCCCAAGAAGGTTGGCACCAGATCATCGGCTCATATTTGTTTCCCTGCAAAGAGCTCTCAATGTTGGTGACTCGAGAGCTACTGAAGGAAGCAACATAAAACCCCTCGTCAGCTTTGTTCACGAATCGGTGCTGCTGATTCTCTTCTCCCTCATCCTACACCCCCTTTTCACAGCCTGTGGCAATGAGCAGAGGATTCGAGTAACTGGTACAGGGGCTCCATTTAGAAATAGCTTCCTGAGTGTGAACTTTCATACTCAGGGGACGGTCTAAGGGTCATGGATTCTCTCTGTTGGGCTATGTGAATAGAAATACACTTTAAAGGTCAGCATGAAAGCTTTCACTGGAGAAGCTGAAAGCCTCCATTCCCTGGCCAACTGGGCTTCCCCCCTCCCACTATTAATTTGGAATTAACTGTGCATGTGCTATGGGACCAGCAGAAGGAGGGGAGAGTGGCCAATCTGGAAAGCCTGAAACCCAACGGACACCACCGAGAGAGGGAGCGCAGCCAGTCCATCATCTGTACAGGTTAGAGGAAAGGCAGACGTGCCCCTAGCTGCTGAGGGGATTCCCACAAATCACGCAACTGGGGTCAAGGAGGTAGTTACCAGAAGTCACACCTGTGCGTAATACACTGGGCCAAGAGCCAGGCTCACAGCCAATTCTCAGGCCAGAACAGTGTGGGGGCTTGGAGGACAGGGGAGTGGGCCTGTAGTTCTACTCTGAGGTCCTGGGAACCAAGGGAAGATGCAATTGGCTAAGGCACCTTCAGGAGACCTGCAAAGCTCACGAGCTGGCTCGGGTTCCCAACCCACAAAAGCATCATCTGATCTCAGCATGGGCAGCGTGGGGAAGCACCCTTCAGCGTCGGGGAGCTGAATTTCCAGATTTCTTTGCAGGAGAACATCCTCACAAAACCATCACAGCCAAAGCTGAAGACAATTTCCTGCGTCATTAAAATACCACCATCTGCAGTAAAATGTGATGTTGAGCACATGAAATCAAGTGAATAATCATGAGCATTTTATAGATAACGCGCCACTGCTGGTACGCCTTCTATCTCTCTTCTGGAATTAAAGAACCAAAAAAAAAAAAAAAAGTGGCTAAGCTGGGAAGAACACAGGGACATAACATACTCAGGGTGAGGAAATGATGACCCTGGGAGGAAGAGTGAAGTGTTAGAGATGACCCCGCCTACTACTGACCACGCTGGGCCAACACTGGGCGGGCTGACCCCCGTCAAGGGCGTCCACTGCTCTGTGACTCTGCAATAGAGCTTCCTGGAATGAGGGTCATGAGGGTAAAACCCAAGACATCAACAGGTCAGACAACTTTCTGAAGAAGCCTGTGTAACGAAAAGCATTAAGAAGTGAAATGTTTTCATTTGTAAACCCATCAACACTTCTACTGTTGAATAATAATCTGCGAGGCAGATTATCACTCTTAAAAAGATGGAAAATTGTGAACAACAGGAACCTCTTTTCACTTCATTTTGTTCTTAACACTCCAGCCTTTATCGACACCTGAAAATAAGTTACAGATATCAGTCTACAAAGAGGCTTGAATTTGAAAGTTTATCTTCTTCTAAGTTCAAAAGATGATTTAGTGTCTGTCTCTGATTTTATCCTGTTGGCATTTTTTTGGTTGGCCATTTATATAAGTTTTGCCTAAATTAGAAAAAAAAAATCAACCTGAAAGTCTGGATTTTCTCTTTCTAACCAACAGCTAGAGGGAAATGATTTTCAACAGTTCCTAGTACTTTTACGAAGCAACATGGTGAAGGGAATACAAGCCTGGGTTTTGGAATTAGATCTGGATTCAAATTGTGGCTCCTCCGCTTTCTCTGTGTGAACTCTACCAAGTGATGCACCACTCAGACACAAACCAGACAAAACATCTACCATGCAGTATTAGTGATTATTCAGAATAATATACATAAAGTTTCTGGCATTGAGAAAAGTGTTCAGTAAGCAGTAGTGACAACAACTTCTCATTCCACACTCTATTGCAACAGATTCCCTAAGGTGGTATCTCATACACAGTCGCCCTCAGAACGGCTCCTAGGAAAACCAAAGCATTTATAAACTGTAAGGTCGGGGGTGATGAAAAAAAAAAAAAAAAAAGAAACTGATGTGCAAAGGTAAGCCACTCTTGGAAAACAAATGGATAAACCCTAACCCTGTTACTTCTAAAGTGGAGCTACAGGGACTTCCCTGGTGGTCCAGCGGTTAAGAATCCACCTCCCAGTGCAGGGGACACAGGTTCGATCCCTGGTCAGGGAGCTAAGATGCCACAGGCCGAGGGGCCACTGGAAAGCGCAAATGCCACAACCTCTGAGCCCACGTGCTCCAGAGAGAGCACACAACTAGAGGTGCCCCCGTGACATGACGACGATCTTGAGTGCCACAACCAAGACCAGACACAGCCAAATAAACAAACAAACAAATGAAATAAAGTAGAGCTACCTAAATACCCGAGAGCCCTCTAATATTTTTTAAGAGCCTGCTATTTGCCAACACTTACCTAGGTGTCTTTTTTTAAAAAAAGTGACTGTTAATCTATCCCCTTGCAAACCTTCCCCCTCTTGTTTGAAGTGAACCATTTTAGTGAAAGCTCCACTCCAGCTCAGATAATCCAGCCCCAGCAGAAACTGATCAAACAACATGTTCTCTGCACAGCCCTGCATGGGTGAGGATTTTCCTCTCAGGCATGCTATCTGTACCCACCACATACCCAGAGTTCTTCATCCAGGATCCACAAACGTGGTCTGCATTTCTAGGACTGAAATCTTAGTGCCCCATTTGAGGCTCTTCCTATGCATGATCTTGAAAGGACTGGAGCTGAGGCTCCAATACTGTGACCAGCTGAGGCAAAGAGCTGACTCGATGGAAAAGATTCTGATGCTGGGAAAGACTGAAGGCAAAAGGAGAAAGGGCGGCAGAGGATGAGATGGTTGGATGGCATCACCAACTCAATGGACATGAACTTGAGCAAATGCCAGGATACAGTGAAGAACAGGGAAGTCTGATGTGCTGCATGCAGTCCACAGGGTCGCAAACAGGCAGATGCAACTTAGTGACTGAACAACAACTATTCATGATCTAGAGGAGACAAAGACTAATTTCAGAAGAAGGGGGTTCAGTCCAGCTACCCAAGATGGGAGCAGTAAACATTGGGGTGGGGTGACTAATTATCCTTGGGAATTTACAGTCAGCATATGGTCCAGGACAGGGATTGCTTAAATCTCTCAAATCCTACCCTATCTTCCTTCAGAAGAGACCAGAAGAATCAGCCCCCTGTCCCCCCCAAAACACACATAGATGCTTCAGGTTACCAAACCAGGATCCTCTGGTGGTAACGAGTGAAATCAGCAACACTCAATGGTCCTTGGTAACAATGACCTCTGGAAATACATAAGGATAAACCACACAAACATGTTGGAAACTCCAAGCGGGGGCTTACCTAGTGGCTCAGTGGTCAAGAACCTGCCTGCCAATGCAGGAGACACAGATGTGATCCCTGGTGCAAGAAGATACTGAAGCCTGTGCTCCTAGAGTCCATGGTCTGCAATGAGAGAAGCTACCGCGATGAGAGGCCCATGCACCAGGACAAAGACCCAGCACAGGCAAAAACAAAGAAAGAGACGCCAAGAGTCTGAGCCACCCTGAACTCAGGCACGAGGCAAATGGGGGAAAAAAGTACCTGCTGCTTGATGATGGGAACTCGCTCACATCTGTACAGACTCAGCCCAATCAATACGCTTTGTGATAACATAGAGGAGGTGGGGAGGAACCTAGGCCGAGCACATCTGAGCCAACGTGACGTTGCATCTTTATCAGACCAGCCGGCAAGTGTTAGGTAGACAGATGTGAGGATGATGGACAGGGAGCCCTCAATCTGCAGAACCCCCGAAAACACCAAGAGAAAGATCACAGTGGAACCGATAGTGGGGAAGATCCAAGGGGAGATGGGAGAAGGGACACAGAAGAAATGGAAATAACATTTCTTATTTCCTGTTGTTCAAGTCTATTCATAAAACAGACCGGTTCCCATCAGCTTTGTTTTTTAGACGGCTCTCTCGCTTAATCTGTCATAAACGTTCAACTCTGGGTATAGAATGGGGTCAGGCATCTCTGTATCTCTCTCATGGTAAACAACCCACAGCATCAGGTAAGGATAACCCACAGCCAGAGGCTTCTGATGTCTACTTCGAAATTTCACGGTAAGTGAAAGCCTTTCCCCCATTCCTTGCAGGACCAGAGCCACTGTGTTGGAGTGTTTGCCAGAGGAACTGCCTTAAATGTACACGGAGCACATGGCATGAAATGCGAAGCAAAAGAAAAGGTCAATAGACCTCTGGTTATATATTTTTTTTCTTTTTTTTAAAAAAAGACATCTATAAATAGCTGCATTTATTGAAGTTGCTTCCTTATCAGGAAGCATGGAGCTAGGAATTAATGTCTGCCTGCATCGGAAATTCTTGCAGGCAGCAAACCCAAAAAGGAAATTTCCCTTCCAAAAGCATCCTGGCTGTTCTGTTGTGGCCTGTTTTTTCTCTTCAAGCTCTTTGAAGTAGCTACCCAGGACCCCATGAGGCTGGAAAAGCAGAAAGCCTTCAAGCATTTGAAACTAGAACGTGAAGGCCCCCAAAGAAGGCTTGCGGGAATTTCCCACACAACAGAAAATGCTGGTGGCTGGTCATCGTTGTTAGAAGTCATGACTGCTTTGTCGAGATACTGAGAAGGAAATCCTTCTCTGTATCCTTGCCTCAACTCTGCCAGTGACGTCGCAGCACACCACAGGCATCTGGGGAGCCCTGACATTTGGCTGAGGACACGGAGGATCTGCTGGGTCTGGGGAGGAGGGTGAGGAAGGTTGAAGAAAAAGATGACAGATCCAGGCAAAGAAAGAAAGTAGTTTCAGACAGAAGCACACTTGTGGTATGGGAATGGTCAAGGCCCTGGGTGGAGTACCTCAGGGCAGGACCAAGCTCCCAGGAATCACCGAGTTAGAAAATAGACCTCATTTCCATTGTGACTTCAGGAAATAGTCTCAGAACATGCAGGCAGAACTCCAGGCCCTTTCTTTAATGAAACAAGCAAGCACATCCATGCTCCTCTCCGCCCTTGAAAGGGAGGACGCTCCTCCTAAACAGGCGATTCACCGAGAAAACTGAAATAGAGCTCTCAGTGAATTTGTGGTCCCTGTTCGCCAGGCACTGTGCTAGGTGCTACATGCAAACTACCTCTGACACATATAGGAAACACTCACCAACTCTATTTCAATAAAAAAAATTTTTTTTAACTCTTGAAAAACAAAAGCTGCTAAGAGAGCAGATCTTGAAAGTTCGCATCACAAGAGAAACTACATGTGGTAACAGATCTTAACTAGATTTATTATGGGCTTCACTGAAGGAGATCAACCCTGGGATTTCTTTGGAAGGAATGATGCTAAAGCTGAAACTCCAGTACTTTGGCCTCCTCATGCAAAGAGTTGACTCATTGGAAAAGACTCTGATGCTGGGAGGGATTGGGGGCAGGAGGAGAAGGGGACGACCGAGGATGAGATGGCTGGATGGCATCACGGACTCGATGGACGTGAGTCTGAGTGAACTCCGGGAGATGGTGGTGGATAGGGAGGCCTGGCCTGCTGCGATTCATGGGGTTGCAAAGAGTTGGACACGACTGAGCGACTGAACTGAACTGAACTGGTGGCTCAGTGGTAAAGAGTGTCTGCAATGCAGGAGACCTAGATTCGATCCCTGGGTTAGGAAGATCCCCTAGAGGAGGGCATGGCAACCTACACCAGTACTCTGGCCTGGAGAATCCCATGGACAAAGGAGCCTGATGAGTTACAGTCCATGGGGTCACAAAGAGTCAGACATGACTGAGCAATGAACACTTTCCCTTTTCAGATTATTATGATCATTTCACAATATACTGAATTACTGTACATCTGAAATTAATATATTTCAAAAAATTTTCTGGATTTTGATAATCACACTGTGATTATGTAAGAGAATACCCTTGTTCTTAGAAAAATACACAGAAGTATTTAGGGATAAAGATTTAAAAAGAAACCCTCATCAGTAGGTGTGTTATGCAACTTGAGTCTTGGAGAGGGAAACTCATCTAACAGAGGCAGCCCTGGGAGGCCAGTCCCCTGCGTCTGTCCCAACCCAAGTCTTTTCTATTGCTATGCTTTTTCACTCGGAAGCTCAGAAAGAGCAGTGAGCCCTGATCCCAGGAGGCAACTCCTGATGAAATGCCAGGGAAGTTGTGGACTTGGGTGAGTCCTCTGTGGCCAGCGCTGTTCTAGTGGCGAGAGAGATACTGGTCTTTAACCTCAGCTCACAGGACAGTAAAGAGGGAGGGGCAGGAGAAACGGGTGAGAAAAACCAAAATGATTATCCATCAAGACAGGCGCTTGTTCCTGCCAGAAGCCAGCCTGCTGGAGGATCAGCACCAATGAAGGGGCTAGCGTATTCCTAGAGCCCTCACTGCCCCAAGTCCCCGCACCTACAGCCACCCAGACACCAACAGTCAGCATTGCCTCTGCTGTCAAGTCTGTGACACTCTGCCATCACGTTTTCTCCCGAAAAGGATAAGTGGTGACTTTGGGAACAGAAATCAGATCAGATTTTTCAGGTGCCAGTATTCAGTAAAACTGTCCTAGCCCCAGTAATCTAATCAATAAAATAGGATTAGTAACACCTAGGATGGCTGCATGGTTAAATGAGACCATATATATGAACATATTTTGTTACTTACAATAATGTAAAATGCTAACTATGATTATATTTAATTCCCATTTTTTGCCTCTTCTCTGGGACAGGGAAGAGCTTGAATATATATAAAACTGTTGGTTGCTCCACTCAGTAACTAAAAGAGACACAGCATCTCCTTTCACTCCCTGGCTCTAACCGGGCGCTGCATGTCACATGACTCTCTAACACTCCAACACTCTGCTGAGAGTGCAAAATCGCCAAAGAGGGTGAGCAACCAGGGAATGTTTCGATAGGAAGGCATTAAATTAAATTATTAAACACATGCAAGTAGGAGCCATAATGTAAGATTTCTGAAAGATATACAAGCAAAGGAAGGAGAGAGCTAAGGGACTGTTTCTGGTGTTCTGACGCTAGAAAACTCTGAGCAGTTATTATGGCTATTTATTAACCTGCAACATCATACACCATAACCCGATTCAATGTGATGAATGAGCCCTGGGTTCTGATTTTTAAGTATCAACCACAGGAATTTTACAAGAGCAAATTGGCACCACGGAAGGCAGAGACTCCAGGCAGACGGCATCATCTCAGCCTGTGATTAGAGGCGATCATGTCAACTAAGTGCAAGATGATTATGTGAAAAGGAATTTAATAAAGTAAAGGCATTTAGCAATTTCAATTCTGCCCTGTAGATCTGAAATATATGCTTTGTGACCACTTGGGTGGCCTTGGACATCGTGATTTGAGGCTGAGTATGTCACAGGGCTGGCATCAGCCCATAAGGTATCTCTGCTGTCCTCCTCGCCACCCACCACCCATAAATTTAGAAGAAAAAAAGTGACCCCTGGGCAGACAAACTAGAAAGACTCTCTCCTTCACACCACGAAGGTCCAATGAGGCCCTTCACTGCTCAGAGAATCAAAACTGGCCTTGTCCAGCCACTCTCGGGGGCACCACGGTCCTATGAGTTTTTTCAAGGTATCATGAAAGATTTGGGGACTTCCCAGGTGGTGCTAATGGTAAAGAATCTGCCTGCAGTGCAGGAGATATTAGAGACTCGGGTTCAATCCCTGGGTTGGAAAGATCCCCTGGAGAAGGAAATGGCAACCCATTCCAGTATTCTTGCCTGGANAAGGTATCATGAAAGATTTGGGGACTTCCCAGGTGGTGCTAATGGTAAAGAATCTGCCTGCAGTGCAGGAGATATTAGAGACTCGGGTTCAATCCCTGGGTTGGAAAGATCCCCTGGAGAAGGAAATGGCAACCCATTCCAGTATTCTTGCCTGGAGAATTCCATGGACAAAGGAGCCTGGCAGGTTACCATCCATGGGGCTGCAAAGAGTTGGACACGACTGAAGGGACTTAGCACGCACACATGAAAGGATTACGTCCCCTTTAAAGAATGGAACTTTTCATTCTCGCCTACCTGCTGTAATTGTCACTCTTCAGCTCCTCTAGCCTCAAGCGTAAAAAAAAAATTTTTTTTAATCCCTTAGACGGAAGGAAGGGGAAAAAAATATCCTTCTGGCATTTCAATAAACATACTTGTGTTTGCTTCCTGGTGCAGCAGGGAAGTTCCAAGAAGCTGCTGGAGGACTCCTGCAAGGGAGTGGGGAGAGGGGGTCGGGAGGCCAGACCAGGATGGCAGGCAAGCCCTTCTCCTCCGCGCTCCCCTCCTCTCCTGGGCCCAGACTGCCCTGCCTGCCCCTATCAAGTTCTCTAGAACCACCATTTAACAGGTTGCCCTATTTATCACTGTGTGTTGTTTTTTTTTTAATCACAGGCAAGTAAGAGGAAAAGGAATTACTTTCTACTTCTTAACAGCTTCCTAATTTGTTACACTGTGTCTTCCGTTTGGCCCTGTGTTTGCAGAACAAAATGGTGACAAACCCACCACACAAGAACCTTAAATACTGCGATCCTCGTCTTCCCTTTTAANGGTGGGGAGCGGGGTCGGGGAAGTGAATGTGTCAGTACAGAATTCAAAAGCCATGAAAGAAACCTCAGCTTATTTAGAACAGGAGTTCGTCATTTCCTTTTCTCTCTTTATGGAGACTCCAAGCTCCACAGGGGCAAGGAGTTGGGTCTACTCTATTCACTTCAACGTGCCTGGCATAGTGCAGGTAATCAGTAACTACTTGTGGAATGAATAAATGAATGAGATTAGTAGCAGGCATGCTTTGTCTGCATGGCCTGAGTCTGTTCCATCCTGAAGTGAATGTCCTAGTCATAGAACAGCTTCTGGAGAAAAAAAAAAGGGGGGGCTCACACCTGGCTGTGGTCTCTTTCCCAGTGTGTCTGCTCACAATACTCACTGGTACCACAACGCTCCAGTATACTGCAGATGACCGTGCCCACAGTCATGACCCTGACACCTTCACAGTCCTAATCTCGTTAAAGTTCACTGTGGAGAAGATGGTAGACTGAGGCTGGAAGGTGCTGACCACAGTATACCAGCTTTGTAAACATTGATAGATACGGCAGGCTGGCTGAAGGAGGTGAAGGATGCTCCCACACCCCCTGAAGTTTACAGCTACCATCCTCACTGTGAAAGAGAAGGGATATGCCAGTAACAGCCCCCAGTACCTCCTGGCATCACAGTCATCTGATCTGCTGAGTAGGTGCAGACAGAGGAAACAGAAGCCTGCATCTTCTCCTCTCGCTCCCCACTCTTAGTAGGCAGCCTTGGGCTTTCTCAGGAGGGATAAGCCATGAAGAGCAGAATAACCCAGGGAGCACAACTGTGGCAGAAAGAGACAGCAGGTACAACCAGACCAACATGCAGGTCATGACAAATCAAGTAGGGAAGGCCCCCTGCCGGGTCCTCCATAACCTGAACCTGCGTCCCGAGGGTAACAGTCAAGCCAGAGAATCTGGCATTTTCCTGGACACCGCAGCCAGGGCGGAAATCAAGTGATCCATTCTCCCCGGCCACACCCAGCACCCTGGATCTTCGGGGCTGAGTGACAGCTCAGAAGAGAGACAAAAAGGAAAGGGACAGGTGTCAGGTGCTTTGGAGGCTGGCCCCAGCAGCCCAAGTGTGGGGCCCCTGATGCCCTGCCCAGCTGCAGCTGAGGATTCAGGCAGGGGAAGTGGAAGAGGAAGGGGCAGAGGAAGCTCAGAAGAGAAAAGTGAACTATTACAAAATAATGGGAGCTGTCAGGTGGCTCACCGGTAAGAAATCTGCCTGCCAGTGCAAGAGATGCGGGTCCCATCCCTGGGTCTGGAAGTTCCCTTGGAGAAGGAAATGGCGACCCACTCCAGTATTCTTGCCTGGAGAATCCCATGGACAGAGGAGCCTGGAGAGCTACAGTCCACGGGTTCGCAATGAGTGGGACACGACTGAGTACCCACAATGGGAGCCGTGGCGGCAATGAAGGTACAAGAGAGGCAGAGGAGACAGGAGGGGAGGGAGAAAGGCCCTGTGTTGGCTTAAGAGGAAGGAACAGAGCGATGATCATGGAAGAGGAGGGGACAGCCCCGCAAAGACAGTTCAGTCCAAGCACCCAGCAAAAAGCAAAGGCGGAGGGAGACTGGCGCAGAAGCCCTGCAAAATTTAGGGGCAATGAAGACACAGAAGGGCAGGAAGCGTGAACTTTAGGAAGACAGACTCTCCCGCAGAGTTCCCCTTGCCTCTTGGGAGATTCAGTGGAACCTGTAGTGCCCCTGTCATAGTCAGAGGTGAAATCGACGCACAGGGAAACAAAAACAGCAGAAGGCCCAGGAATCTCGGAATCTCAACCGTGTTCAAAGCCATTTTGGGGGATGGGGTGGCGGGAGGTGAACGATGCCAAAAGAGTTTCTGGAAACTGTAGGAAAACCATCTCAGAGCGTGCCCCCTGCCCGGGCTTGCAGCCCTGCCTCCCCCGGCCCATGCGGTTGACCCTTCTGTTTGACAGTCTGTCCGTCCACCCATTCCATCCATCCCCCATCCATCCAGGAAGAACGAACACTCACGCAGGTGCGCGGGCAGGCGGATCGAGTCTTCCTCCATCCTGAGCGCTCTGGGCACTGGCACATGAAGCGGCGTCGAGGAAGCGTAACTGGGCACCGGGCTCTCCGGGGGTGTGTATGAAATTCGTTCCTGCTGTTAAAAAGAAGGGCAGAGAGAGGGGAAGCGGAGAAAAGACAATGAAAGCCTGGAACTGACAGGTGACAGCCGCGAGGGGGTGGGTGGGGGCGTCTGGGTGCAGGTCAGCTCTCCAGAGGAGACCTCTCCCTGTGCAGTTGTCTTTCAGATGGCCAGCACTCGGGATTTATAACAAAACGCTGAAAAGCTTTAAGACAGGGCTTTTCCTGTGCGCCGGGGTCAATAGGTGTTCATTTTTTTTTTCCCTCTTTGTAGTGGTTTGTTCCAGTAAAGAGGGGAGGCAAGATGAAGGGGATGAAACAATATATCCCAAGAGAATGTCGTTAAAGACTCCTCTCTCAAAAATTACTCTTCCCGGTCACATAATTTATGTCACCAATACATTAAAAACCATTTTTCTCTTCTCTGGCGATATCCCCAGCTTCTGATCAAGGTAGGATTCCATACTTAGATCCAATGAGAGGTGAGCCCAAAGTGGTAAGTTCGAGGTTTCAGTTAATAAATCTATAAGCAATATTTGTCTATCACCTACCCATCCCATTATACAACCATCACCACCAAAAATCTCCAGGGTTTCACTTTTTCCTTCATAGCTGCGAATTACCTGCCACATCAACCAGTTATCTCCTTGCTCCCCTCATGCCCCATCTTAGAATCAATATGTCCTTTCCCTCTGAAGCACTTCAAGAGCTCATTCAAAGAATCCTCTGCATTTAAGGAAGTTTGGTTTAATTGAACTTACTCAGCGGACAAGGAAAGGGGGAGGGGAAAGTCAGCACCTCCACTGCTTAAATTCAAAAGGGCAGTGTTTGTTACATAGATTAAAACAATAAGATAGGATGGGAGGGATTAGTTTTAAGTTAAAATGTGGCAAATAATGGCAAGAAACTAACTATGCTGTTCAGTGGGGAGAGTGGTGCAATTTGCATCTTAGATCTGTGTACCAACTGGTTTGACTTGCACTCCATACATAAACACAACTTCCGTTAGTTTCTGTGGTTTAACTGGGCAAAGTAAAGTGGGACACACACAGTCCAAAAATAAGTTGGGGGTGGGGATAGGGGAGATCGGCAAGATGCCACTGTGAAAACAAACACCAAGAGCAAAAGAAAAATTATGGATTAAAATAAAGCCAAGGGGGTGTTTAGGTTTTACAAAACATTCTCTAACATTTTGTACTCCATCAAATATGCAAAGGGAAGCAGGGGGGTCCCCCGGCCCTGTAACCAAATTAAAGCTTCTCTTCTCATAACCTGGGAAGTTAGGCGGTTGTGGTAGGAAGTTTCGATTTTAAATGAATATATACATATTTTTGTAATTTCCGAATGGAATCGCTATACCTTCCCCGAGGCATCCTCGACTGGCAACTAGGGCCTTTGGAATATTTCTGCTTAAACACACATCCTAAAGTTTCCTGGTGAATTTCTTAATTCAGGGAAGACACATACAACCTAGATTTCATTTCTGGATTGACTGAGGTGTCCTGTGAAAGGTCACCCAGGGGCAAAACCATCAACTTCACTTTTCTTGAACTTTACCAAACATCACACGTATTCTGAGCCACTCTAACTTAGGGATGAGTTATATTTTCGGTGTTTGGTTTGGGGTTTTTGAGGTGAAAAAGGCAAAGACATAAACACACATATGGGAAACATACAAAATCTGATAAGGGGTTTTTCAAGGTGAGATAGGTTTTTAAAATATTTTAAACGGAGTCTGTTTTTTCTAGTTTAACAAATTCTTCATACACTTCAACCCTTGAATAACCCCTCACCCCACCGCAGTCCCAACATATGCCTCGATATCTTATCTACCGTTACTTTATTCCCAGAAATAGCTTTCTGTTTTGTTAGGGTTTTTGCAGAAGTGAAACTGTTGATGAAGAAAACCCCATGCAACCAGAGACCTTTCAAATGGCAAGGCATGAGCATGAGGAAAAAAAAAAAGAAGATGGCATTTCATAAGACGGTGACTTTCTCTGGAAGACAAGATTCTATAACTAGTCTTCGTGAGTGAGAGGCCACCTCAGTCCCCTTACCATCTCCATCTAGGATGATGAGGAGGGAGAAACCCAGCTCTCCAAGCAGATTCTACTTTATTTCTTGGGAAAATATATCACCAGCCTGCTGAGAAAAAGAGTCAAGTCAGGTATCACCTTTAAGATGTATCTATTCTGACTTGGTAAATTATCATGTTGTACCTTCTTGGGGGGCTTTCCTGGTGGCTCAGCGGTAAAGAATTCACCTGCAGTGCAGGAGACCTGTGTTCGATCCCTGGGTCGAGAAGATCCCCTGGAGAAGGGAATGGCAACCCACTCCAGTATTCTTGCCTGGAGAATCCCATGGGCAGAGCAGCATAGCAGGCTACAGTCCATGGGGTTGCAAAAAGTCAGACACGACTTGGTGACTCAATGACAGCAAGCTTCTTTTTACTATAATTTTCGGAGGCAGCCCCTGTGTGCTTGCATGTGTGTGGTTCCCTGTCTTTACTGTGACACTGAATGTCACACTTCAGGGCTCAGCATAGCAGGCTACAGTCCATGGGGTTGCAAAAAGTCAGACACGACTTGGTGACTCAATGACAGCAAGCTTCTTTTTACTATAATTTTCGGAGGCAGCCCCTGTGTGCTTGCATGTGTGTGGTTCCCTGTCTTTACTGTGACACTGAATGTCACACTTCAGGGCTTGCCCTGGGATTTCATGCCCTCCCCTCCACATCCAAACAATTCCAGAAGAAGACTACCTTGCTGTTTCATGAAAAGAAGGCCAGGTCTTCCCTGGTGGTTTGGCAGTAAAGAATCCACTTGCCAATGCAGGAGACACAAATATGATCCCAGTTTCCGGGAAGATCCCACATACCAAGGAGCAACTGAGCCAGCGCACCACAGCTCTTGAATCTGTGCTCCAGAGCCCAGGAACCCCAACTACAGAGCTCTCGAGCCACAACTACTGAAGCCCCCACACCCTTGAGCCTGTGCTCCACAATAAGAGAAGCCACTGCAATGTGAAGCCTGCGTACTCAAACTACAGAGTAGCCCCGCTCAGTGCAACTAGAGAAATGTCCACGCTGCAACAGAGACCCAGCACAGTCGATAAATAAATAAAACTATTAAAAAAGAAGTCCAGAGACTGAGTCTCACGGACCTTGAATGCTTCTCACTTCTGATACAGGTTTCCACTCAGCACTGTGGCAACACAGTAAGTCTGGGTTGGGAAGTTCTAGCTAAAATATTGAATGAATGGGTTTGTCAGTAACAAAAGAAAGAACGGGTACCTTGACCCTGAGGGGGATAAGCAAAATGTGCTTCTAGGGCCTTGAGCAATTTGCTAGTGGCAGTTACACACCGACTGTGACCCTGAGTTCAGCGGCCAGGACAACACTCATGGGACCACAGAAAGGATGCTGTCCAGCGTATGGGTTCCTTTCCAAGGAGGACAAAACACACACTTGGGCATCCCATACCACACACTTATCTCCTTTCTCTCTCTTTCTGTTCATCTCTAGGGTGACTCACGCGATCCTCATTTTTAAATCTATTACTCCAGCAGTGCACTTACCATCTACCATGGAACAATCAGCAGACTATCAAAAGTTAGAAACACAAAACAAATACCAATATCTCTGACGGAGACATCCAAGCAGAGAGACGTAAAGGGACTAACATCCAATTCTCCAAATAAAGGAAACCTCTTCATTCTCAGAACTGCTTCTCTGGCCCAACCCCAAGGATGGGACGGCGAGTACCCGTTTACGGTACATTCACCTTGAGAGCAAATTGTCAGTCGGATGAAAAGCAGAGGTGTTTTATTTTAACATTTCAGAGGGGAATAACCATTTCCTCAGGAGGATTATAAGCACTGCTCTAATTAAATTAAAATACTGCAGACAGTGATATTAATGCATTCAAGTGCTGGAGGGGGGTTCACCGCTGGCGGAGGTCAATGATGTGACTAAAAATGCCATGATGCGGTTACAGGATTGTTTAGATGCTGAAAAAGGAAAACATACTGCTCTCAAATGTGCAAACACAACCTATCAAACCAGCGGGCAGAACAAAAGGGAGCAATACCCTCAGGGGGTGGGGGGTGGTTGGAAGAGCGGTGCCAAGCTCTGGAAAGAGAAAATAAAGCTAGAAATAGTTTTAGGCAAAGGATGAAATGTAAATGTTACTCACCATTATAGAAAGCTTAAAATTTTTTTAAATGGAATGTGGAGTTAGGGTTGCGGCAGGCATGCTACAGAAACCAAAGTGAGCTCCATCCATCCCTTTCCTCACTCCTCCCTGACTGCAAAGGGTCACATGGTACCCATCTAATTCTGCTCATTGCTTTAAGGCTTTATTTTATTAAAGTGTAGTTGATTTATAATGCTGTATTCCTGCTGTAAAGCAAAGTTGCACGCACGCACGCGCACACGCCCACACGCACGAGCGCACATACGCACGCGCGCATGCACGCAATACGCACGCACACGCGCACATACGCACGCGCACACGCACATACGCGCGCGCGCACACGTGCACATACACACGGGCGCACGCACGCACATACGCGCGCACACACGCACGCACACATACGCACGCACACATACGCACGCACGCACGCACATACGCGCACACACGCACACACGGCTTCCCTGGTGGCTCAGCAGTAAAGAATCCGACTGCCAACTCAGGAGAAACAGGTTCAATCTCTAGGCTGAAAAAAAATCCCCTGGAACAGGGGATCCACTGTTCTTGCCTGGGAAATCCCATGGACAGAGGAGCCTGGCGGGCTACCATCTATGGGGTCACAAAAAATGTCTGTCATGACTTAGCAACTAAAAGGTCTCCCGCATGGTAAGCAAGACACTTTACCGTCTGAGCCACCAGGGAAGTCAAACATACATATATATATGTTTACACACACACACACGTGTACCTGTACATACACATACATATATATGTATGTGTATATATATATATACAGACCCACACACATTTTTCACATTCTTTTCCATTACTGTTTATCACAGGATACTGAATATAGTTCCCTGTGCTACACAGTGGGACTCTGTCGTTTATCCACTGTCTATATACTAGTTTGCATCTGCTAATCCCAAACTCCCAATCCATCCTTCCCATCCCCACCTTCCCCTTGGCAACCACAAGTCTGTCTGCCATGACTGAGAGTCTTATCAGTTCAGTTCAGTAGCTCAGTTGTGTCCGACTCTGCGACTTCATGAATCACAGCACACCAGGCCTCCCTGTCCATCACCAACTCCCGGAGTTCACCCAAACTCACATCCATTGAGTCGGTGATGCCATCCAGCCGTCTCATCCTCGGTCGTCCCCTTCTCCTCCTGCCCCCAATCCCTCCCAGCATCAGAGTCTTTTCCAAAGAGTAAACTCTTTGCATGACATGGCCAAAGTATGGGAGTTTCAGCTTTAGCATCAGTCCTTCCAAAGAACATCCAGGACTGATTAATGGGACCACACACCATGATCTTATTTTTCTGAATGTTGATCTTTAAGCCAACTTTTTTGCTCTCCGCTTTCACTTTCATCAAGAGGCTTTTTAGTTCCTCTTCACTTTCTACCATAAGGGTGGTGTCATCTGCACATCTGAGGTTATTGATATTTCTCCTGGCAATCTTGATTCCAGCTTGTGCTTCTTTCAGCCCAGCGTTTCTCATGATGTACTCTGCATATAAGTTAAATAAGCAGGGTGACAATATACAGCCTTGACGTACTCCTTTTCCTATTTGGAACCAATCTGTTGTTCCATGTCCAGTTCTAACTGTTGCTTCCAGATAAATTCAGTCGTGTCATATTTTGAATACCACAGATAAGTGATACATATAGTACTTGTCTTTGTCTGACTTACTTCACTTAGTTTGTTAATCTCTAGATCCCTCCATGTAGTTGCAAATGTCATTATCTCTCTTTTTTTTTAAACAGCTGAGTAGTATTCCACTTTATATGCACACCACATCTTTATCCATTCATCTGTCGATGGACGTTTAGGTTGTTCCCATGTCTTGGCTATCGTGAATAGTGCTGCTGTGAACATAGCGGGTGCATGTATCTGTTCAAATTATAGTTCTGTTTGGATATGTATCCAAGAGTGGGACTGCTGGATCATATGGCAACTTTTCTATTTAAGGACTCTCTATATCATTTTCCATAGTGGTTGCACCAGTTTACATTCCCATCAACAATGTAGGAGGGTTCCCTTTCCTCCACATCCCTTCCTGCATTGGTTATTTGTAGATTTTTTAAAATAATGGCCATTCTGACCAAGGTTTGGTAGTACCTCACTGTAGTTTGGATATGCATCTAATAAGTAATAATTCTGCTGATTTTTAAGCTGACTGCTTAGAATCTGTGACAATAGTGTAAATCAACCTCATGCATTCTGGGTTCAGTTAGGAGAATGGTGTTTCTCCTGCTCCCATGTCTTCTCTATGACTGCATTTTCCAGACTACAAGAGTTAAAAACTGAATATTATTATCACACCCCCCCCAAAAAAGAAAAACTTTCCTTTTCAAAGTGATTTAATATAGAGCTTCTAGAAATCATGGGAATCCATACATTTGTTTTTATACCATGAGCTCTTTGAAAAAGCTGTAGGCCTAAGGAGCTTAAAGCCTATTCCTCATTAAATAAGAACCTTCTGGAAATAAAGCATTTCTGGAATCAAGAAAAACAGAAACAAAATTTGCTTATACAGTCCACTCTCCCCATCTGGGGATTCAACCAACCACAGGTCGAAAACATCTGAGGAGAAAAAGAAATTTTGGGAAGTTCCAAAATGCAAAAGTTGAATTTGCCAGGTGCTGGAACTATTTACATACAATTTACATTGTATAGGTATTGCTGTTATAAGCAATCAAGAGATGGTTTAAAGTATACGGGAGGATGTGTGTCGATTATATGCAGGTACTATGGCCTTTTTTTGTAAGGGCCTTAAGCATCCATGGATTCTGATATCCTCAGGGGACCTGGAACCAGACTTCCACAGATATCAAAGGACAACCATACTTAAAAGATGTTTTAGAGGCCATTTCAAAGATTCCTTGACCATAGAGCTGAGATGCCCTTGATTTAGGAACTTTTCCCAAAAACAGCCCCTATACTGAGTGCCAGAACTACTCCAGTGAAGGTTTCTGAAGCCCAGGTAAAGCCTTGAGGACAAAGACTGTCATGGAAACAGTGGTATCTCTGGATCATTTCCCAGGGAAATATGGTAAAAATGCTACAGGTGCACTTTTTGTCCTGTTACACTTTTGGTGTCCCTTTACTGTGCTGAAAACTGGCAACCCAGACAAGAGAGAAAGCAACAGACACCAAAGGCACAGTGGTCATGCTGGGAATATTCAGTATTTCCAGGGAAGGATCTCCTTTCCACCCTGCAGGCTTTGAGGAAAGTTGCCTGGGAAAGCTGAGGCTTGTACTACAGTCATCTTCTGTAGACTAAAAGAAGAAATCTCTCCTATGAAAAACTATTTGGTGAGATTTACTATGGCAATCCACTCCAGTATCCTTGCTTAGGAATCCCTATGTACAGAGGAGCCTGGCTGGCTAAATCCATGTGGTCCCAAACAGTCTGACACAGCTAAGTGACTAAACAACAACTAAACTGAAGTCTGAATACACAATCATTTAACTACACTCTTCTGGCTGCAAAATAATTCAAAGTGGTGGTTTAGACTTTCATTAATAAGCAAAAGCAACACATCACCAAAAAACTGAACAAGACTGAATTTTGAGCTGCACAGTTTTCTAGGTTTTTAGTGTCAGGGATGCAAATAGCACACATGAGAACCTAAACTAACACATTCTTGAATGCCAGCGTCTTTCACTTGAAAAACTACGTTGAATATTTTGTTCACCCCCAAATTTAGCAAGATCAACTTAAAGAACTTGAGAAAAGATATAAACGTCACTCTTTGCTAAAATGTACACCCTGTCACAGCTCACAGCATCTCTGATATCTTTCCAGAAAGAATCAGTGTACTTTAGGATCTAGGGTGAGAAGAGTAACTTTAGGATCTGAGGAAATCAAATATGAATTTTGGAAGAGAAAACCAGGTCCATCAAATCACAGCAGTGAAGTTGTGATGCTGTCTTGCAGTAGATGTCCAAACAGGTGGCCCGAGTCAGCTTTCCTCTTAAGAGTCCAGCTCGTCTCCTGAGGGAACCATCCTTTCTGGCTGCTGAGACAATAGGCTTTTACACCCCAACTGATCTTTGGCTTTTAACATGCTTGCTGTCACTTCCAGAAAGAAAAAGGGAGGACTTTCCTGGTGGTCCAGAGGTTAAGAATCTACCAGGCAATATAGGGGACATGGATTTCATCCCTACTCCAGAAAGATCCCATATGCCATAGAATAACAAAGCCCATGGGTCACAACTACTGAAGCCTGCTCACCCTAGAGCCTGCGCTCTGCAACAAGAAGCCACTGCAGTGAGAAGCCTATAGCTACAGAGTAGCCCCAGCTCGCCACAACAAGAGAAAGCCTGCATGCAGCAACAGAGACTCAGTGCCCCCAGAAATAAATGAATGCGAAAAATGGGAATATTCCATGAAAACAGGGTGGGCAGGACTACACTCCTGGTCTCTGGAGCTACACCCCCGCCTTGGTCTTCCAGATGCCCATGCAGTCCTGGAAGAAAGGGTGCACCCCACCATCTACGCTCACACTGAAGTGGAGTCCTCCCTAGGAGTCCAGCTTCACCTCCCCAAGGAGGGCTCTTCCTTTGGACATTGAAGAAGATGGATTCAGGACCTAAATTATGTAGATTCTGATGTACTTACATGCCAGTCAATCCTTAAAGAAATCAACCCCAAATATTCAGGGGTTGAATATTTGGATGAATATTTGAATATCTGGTTGAATATCAGACCTTCAGGGAAGGTCTGAAACTGAAGCTCCAATACTTTGGCTACCTAATGCAAAGAGCCAATTCACTGGAAAAGACCTTGATACTGGAAAAGACTGAAGGCAGGAGGAGAAGGGGGTGACAGAGGATGAGATGATTAGATAGCATCACTGACTCAATGGACATGAGTTTGAACAAACTCTGGTAGATAATGAAGGACAGGGAAGCCTGGTGTCCTATAGTCCATGGGGTCTCAAAGAGTTGGACATGACTGAACAACTACACACTTATAACTGAAACAGTCCGTTTCTCCACATCCTAAAGTCAGAAGACAGTGTATTGCACTTAAGAGCTACAATTAAGTCAAAGCACCTTCAATCTTTCTTTTGCCCAGAACTGAGTTATCAGTGCACAAATGGATAAATAAATAGAAGCACTGGCAACAGGCCCTGCAATCAAGCACTACTGTAAAATGTCATTACGGGGTCATTCTCCCTATGACTGTTATGAAACTGTTCAGCATTCACCAAGCATCCAGAGCCGAGGTCTGGACCAGACTTTATGAATTCTGCCCCCATTAATTCCTGGAATTCCAAAGATGACCCCAATACTAAAAATTTCAGGCCAGGACATGGAAGCAACCCAAACATCCATCGACAGAGGAATGGATAAAAAAGATGTGGTATTATACAATGGAATATCACCCAGCCACCATTTAAAAAAAAAAAAGGGATGAAATAATACTATCTGCAGCAACATGGATGGACTTAGAGATTTTCATCCTGAGTAAACCCAGTCAGGTGGAGAGATACAAAAACGATATCGCTTATATGTGGGATCTTAAAAAATGGTACAAATGAACCTATTTAGTGAACAGAAATAGTGTCACAGGTGTAGAGAATAAATTTATGGTTATCAAGGGGGAAAGGAGGGAAAGGATAAATTGGGAGATTGGGATTGACTAACATACACTACTATATACACAACAGATAACTAGTAAGAACCACCTGGGGACTTCCATGGTGGTCCAGGGGCTAAACCCTGGGCCCTGAGTTTGACCCATGGTCAGGGAGCTAGATCAAACATGCTGCAGGTAAGAGTTTGCACGTTGCAACTAAAGACCTCATATGCCACAGTGGAGACTGAAGATCCTGTGTGCCCTAACGCACGCCTGATGCAGCCAAATAAATAAATACTAAAAAAAAAAGGAGCCTACTAAATAGCACAAGAACTCTGTTCAATACTCGGTAATGACCTTGTGGGACTAAAATCTAAGTAAGAGGGGATATATGTATAAGTGACTCACTTTGCTATACAGCAGGAACTAACACAATGTTGTAAATCAACTATACTCTAATAAAAATTAAATAAAAACATCTGTATCACTTTACCCATAAATACATATAGGTATATAAATATGGGATTCCCAGGTGGCGCAGTGGTAAAGAATCCACCTGCCAAGCAGGAGACATGGGTTTGATTCCTGGGTCAGGAAGATCCCTTGGAGAAGGAAATGGCAACCCGCTCCAGTATTCTTGCCTGGAGAATCCCATGGACAGAAGAGCCTGGTGGTCTACAGTCCATGGGGATGCAAAGAGTCAGACACGACTCAGCGACTGAGTGCACACACACACACTCATAAATAGACTCCTCAGAACACGTGTTCCAACCTTTGTTGGGAAAAAAAAACAGTGAAACAACCAGGGAGGGAAGCTGGTAGCACTGGAGTGCTGGGTATATGCTTCTCACGAGCCCTCTATTTCATTTTAGACTCACAGTAACCCTGCAAGGAAGTATCATGATCCCCATTCCCCATGAAGAATCTGATCTGAAGATGGCAGGGAGTGAGCCATCTCTGCAAGGCACCTGCTCAGGAGATGGTATGGCTGGTAAAAAGAGAAGAAATGATAAGTTATACACAAGTTGGGCCACTCCATCAACAGTGGTTTCAAAAGTTCTGAGGAATCCCACGAGGTAAGTTCAAGCTTATAAGAACAGCTGTGGTTTTGGAATATTTCATTGCAAATATTCCAGTGGGGTCCCTGAGGGTCACCCCACAGAAGCCTCTGAGCCAGGAGGCTTACTTCCTTAAGCCGTGGCTTCTCCTACCGGGAACACAGATGCAAGGAGTAAGTGCCTTTAGCTGAAGGAAGGGGACTAAACAGAACATATGAGGGAGCCCCCTGGCATGACCCCTGAAATCCACCCAGGGGTGCAATTTACCTGGAGGGCTCCCTCAGCAGGGCTGTCGGGGAAGTTACAGACCACGGGTGCCTAGAAGGACTTCACCTCGTACGGAAAGCTCATCTTAGGATATTTCTGAATTTTTATGCTCCTTTTTCAACTTCTGGGATTTCTATGCTCCTTTTTCAATTTCTGGGATTTCTATGCTCCTTTTTCTCTAAGGTTTTCTTCAACCACCACAAAAATCATTTTCCTTACTCAGTGCCTTTCCATTTAACCAGGAGTGATAGCTCTAAATGCGCAGGTGAGATGAACAGGGGCCGCGGGGAGGAAAGGCCTGGTCAACATCTGTTCGGGCTCTACTGGTGCCTGAGCCCTGTTCTCTCCTACTAGCAAATGAGGGAGGGATAGAGGCACTGTGCGGGCCTGCGGGGGAGAAAGACTGAACAGATCCTCACAGATGTTTTAAAATACAGAAGGGCTCATGTAAGACAGAGTGAAGGCAGGCGATAGTCCTTAGCATCACAAAAAGGTCAGACGTAACTTAGAGACTAAACAACAAAGCCGACTTAAGCTGAGGCTGAAGGGTATTCTGAAAGGGGTCCCTGGGCTGGGAATTAACTAAAGTAGAACCTGAAGGTGCCTTATAACTAAACTCCAAGATGCTGCTTCTACATGTTTTCATATCTCCTAGCAAGTCAATGCTTATTCATTACATTGTGGGCAGAACAGATCCGGAAAAAAAAAAAAAAAAAGACCAGGCGATAGATTCCCTTCTCTATCAACTAGCCCCCCACCCTCCACCCTGGGGCCCTGCACATGATCCAAGGGTTCTACACAATATAATTAGAAAAAAGCACTAGTATCTACAACTTGGAGCAACCCTTTAGAAGACAAGCACCAAAGCCAAATCCGCAAGTAGCTTTCTTTATTGTTCTAATTGTAAAACATCTTAATTAAGATCCTTTCCAACCCCGAGATGCTATGAATCTTTTTTTCTTCTGAATTTCTGAAATATTTCTGACATGAATAGTAAGCAGACTCTCAAGCTGTGATTTCTTTTTATGCCAGGCTGTGGTTTCTAGGGAGGCCTATGCTTGAAGGATGCTCAGCTCCTTTGGCTGGAAGCCAGTGCTGAGGCAGGCAAGGTCACAGGCTTAAGACACGACGGGGAAAATGAGATGCATACCACCCCACAGCCCAGACTGTACCCCTAATCCCTGCCAGGATGCAGATGATGGCATCTCTGGTGGAGATGAGGTGAGCAGCACACATCACCATCCTGCAAACCCCAGAAGTGCATGACCTACTGATAGCGCGTCACTCCGGTGTAACAAAGGCGGTGGGACTTCACACAGAACAGCCAGTGTCACCTCTGGGAAAAACAGTCAGGCTGTGGGATTTATCCACGGGTGCCCCTAAGCTTTTGATCCACCTTTTGAAAGCAGGGTCATCGAATCCTTTCTTCCTAATTTTTAAAAATGTTTAAAAATTTTTTAAAGTATGATAACAAATTTACAGGAGACTTGGAAAATACAGAGCAAAGTTACATATAGTCCAACTATGTGTGTGTGTGTGTGCAGTTACTGAGTCGTGTTTGTCTGTGTGTGTGTGTTTAGTCACCGAGTCGTGTCTCTCACTTTGGGATCCCACGGCCTGGAGTCAGCCAGGCTCCTCTGTCCATGGTATTGCCCAGGCAAGAAGGTTGGAGTGAATTGCCTTTTCCTTCTCCAGGGGATCTTCCCGTCCCAGGGATCAAACTTGTGTCTCTTATGTCTCTTGCACTGGCAGGCAGGTTTGCCACTGAACCACCAGGGAAGCCTAGTTCAACTACATATTACAATTATTTTTTAAGTAAGACTTTTAGTTGGAGTTTCAATATCAAACTCTCAAAAATTAACAGAAAAGTCAAAGGATACAGGAGACCTGAAAAGCACTATGAACCAAGTCAACATAATTCATACAGTGTTCACACAATAACAGGATAGAAATCCTATTCAAGTTCCCATAGACTTTAAACTAGGAGACACTGGAACGTATCCAGGGGCATAAAACAAGCTGCAAATATTTCACATATGGAAATCATACAGTCTGTTCTCTTATCACTACAGAATTATGATAGAAATCACTATTAGAAGATATTTGAAAATAACCCTTGTATTTTCAAGCCCAGTGTGACATTTACCAAGAGAACGCTTTAACTTAGGCATTGATAGCCCCAGTAAAGTTAAAAGACTGAAGAAACACAGAGGGTGATTTCAGGAAAGAAAGCATCTAAATGAGAAATTAATATCAAAGATACTTTTAACATTCCCATATATTTGGAAATTAAATGTCCACTTTCAATTGATGGGTGCATCTAAGAAGCCGTTAACAAAGGACTTTTTAACTAATTCTAGTAGCAGAAGCAACAAGAACTTAAATGAAAAGCAGCTTATATCCAGGGCACAATCAAGTGTGGCCAAGTTTGGCTCTTGATTAGCTGCTTTCTACTCCATTAATGCTTTTCCCTCTAATGCTTTGGCGATTAAAATTAGCCAGTCTGCAGTGTCCCTGCCTGGGGCTAACAAGTAATGAACTGCGAGTGTTACTATTTAGTTGTATCAAGGGCGCCATTAGAGAGAGCGTCTCAATTTCTCCCCCTAAAGGAAAGAGACCTTCCAGGCACGTTCTACCTGCCACGCGGCTGCTCTCCTACTGCACTCAGTGTCCCAGGGGACTCATGGGACCTTCAGATCTAGGCGGAGGAAAGGATGAGGGTCAGGCTCACGTGGAGACTGCAGATCAGAGGCAGAAGCAGCAGAGGCGGCCCAGAGGGATGCTGTGAACCTGTACTTAACCATTCGCTCCTCCCGCCCTCTCTGCCTGCCTTCTGCCTCATAAACCTTCTCCCCAACCCCAAGCAGCTTTCTTCTTTCTGTTACAGCATCACTCTAGGCTTAGCCCCACCTTCATTTCTTTCCAGAATGACTGTACCTGAAAGTCTTGTAAAAAAAATAAGAGAGAGAAAGAGAAGTTTCGGCTACAACTCACACCCTCAGCTGGTGGCTAGGGATGGTTGGAGGGGGAGGAAACTCAGATCTCCTCTAAAGCCGAAATGAATTTTTTGCCCTGTGATACATCTTCACAAAATTTCGACAGCTTAAATGGACCACATACTGTCTGAGAAACGGTTGTTGGTGAGTTGCTAAGATGTGTCTTGACTCTTTTGCAACCCCAATGGACTGTAGCCCGCCAGGCTCCACTATCCATGCGATTCTCCAGGCAAGAATACTGGAGTGGGTTGCCATTTCCTGCTCCAGGGGATCTTCCCAACCCAGGGATNTGAGAAACGGTTGTTGGTGAGTTGCTAAGATGTGTCTTGACTCTTTTGCAACCCCAATGGACTGTAGCCCGCCAGGCTCCACTATCCATGCGATTCTCCAGGCAAGAATACTGGAGTGGGTTGCCATTTCCTGCTCCAGGGGATCTTCCCAACCCAGGGATCGAACCTGGGTCTTCTGCACTGGCCAGGGGATTCTTTACCACTGAGTCAGCTGGCAAGCCCTAAATGAGAAATATTAGGATTTAAAGATTGGTTACCAGGACAGGATGTTCATTCTAGTTCAAGTAAAGGTATTCCAGAGAAATATGAAGAAAGTTCCTAAAATAACAGCCCCAGGAAGTCCCTTGAAGTCCTAACTATGTAGCCCACTTCCAGTGAACCGGGAGTCACCCACTCACCCAGCCCCATGCCTGGTTCATTGGAAATGGGCTGCACCGAGTCAGGACCTTGCGGGACTTCCTGCAGACTTCTGTGGGACTGTTACTTAGAGAGACTTTCTTCAGCCTTTCTCTGGAGTACTCTTATTCGAACTAGACACTCACCCACCCCCACACCTCACTCAGGAATGGAGAAGGCTGGATCAGAATCACTGCCAGGGTTAAGCTGAACACTTCCCTTGCTCTACATATACCAGATTAATTCCTGGGTTGTTTCAGGCTGAGAAACAGAAAAAGGTCTGTAAACTACACCTAGAGTAATAAGTGCAAATTAGGCCTGGAAAAGATTTAGGTCTGGAAAATGTTTACTACCAAAAGAATTTTCAACAAAATCCTACAAGAACACTATACTTAAAAAGCAACATAAAATGCGTGGAGAAAAGGGAACCCTCTTATACTGTTGGTGGGAATGTAAACTGATACAGCCACTGTGGAGAAGAGTATGGAGGTTCCTTAAAACACTGAACATAAAACTACCATACGATCCACCAGTCCCACTATTGGGCACGTACCCTGAGAAAATCATCACCCTGATGCTCAGTGCAGCACTATGTACAATAGCTAGGACATGGGAGCAACCTAGATGTCCATCTACAGATGAATGGATAAAGACAACGTGTTACATATATACAACAGAATATTTAAAAGTGAAAAAGTTTTAGTCACTCAGTAGAGCCTGACTCTGCGACCCCATGGACTATAGCTGGCCAGGCTTCTCTGTCCAAAGAAATAACCAGGCAAGAATCCTGGAGTGAATGGCCGTTACTTTCTTCGAGGGATCTTCCCGAGCCAAGGGTTGAACCTGGGTGTCCTGCATTGCAGGTGGATTCTTCACTATCTGAGCCACCAGAAAAGCCCACAGTGGAATATTGGCCATAAAAAGGAAAGAAACTGAGTCATTTATAGTGATGTGGATGAAGCTAGAGTGTCACACAGAGTAAGTCAGGAAAAGAAAAACAAATACTGTATATTAATGCACATATATGAAATCTAAAAAATGATACTGATGAACCTACTTGAAGGGAAGGACTAGAGATGCTCATGTAGCAAACGGACTTGTGGACATGGGGTGAGGGAAGGAGAGGGTGAGGAAAACTGAGAGCAGCACTGTCATATATACATTACTATATGTAAAATAGATAACTAGCAAAAAGTTGCTGTACAACACAGGGAGCTCAGCTCGGTGCTTTGCGGTGACCTGGAAGGGAGGGATGGAGGTGGGGTGGCAGAGAGGCTGAAGGGGGAGGGGATACATGTATACAAATAGCTGACTCACTTTGTTGCACAGCAGAAACTAGCACAATATTGTAAAGCACTTATCCTCCAGTTAAAAAAAAAAAAAGCAACATAAAGGAAATAAGTCTCACTATATGCTGTCTAAGGAAACAGGCATTTATAATTCCCAACCTTTACCACCACAGAATGCTATTTTTAAGGATAAGTGAGATGAAGCTTATAAAATATTATGCTTTCTTGAAAGGAAGGCTCTCTATAAATGCAAGGCATTATTACAATGAGAAATTTGAGACGTCCTAAATAAAGCACCACCTTTTTATGGATGCCTTAAGAATTCAACCTGACTTCATGTTATAGAAAGGGAAATTAAGTTAACTGAAACCACAAATGAGGATGGACAATGACCTCACTCTACGACTGACTGAGGAACCAGAGCAGATTTGATCCCTCCCCACCGACACCCGGCAGCCTCTGTAACTCAGAAGTAACCTACAAACAACCCCGAATGGCAATTAAGAGTCACACACTTACATTTCCTCTTTTAGAAAAAATTTTCCACAAGTAATGACCATCTTGGAAAGTAATTTCTCATATACTTTGCCAGGAACCATAGAAATTTCCTAATTTTTAGACACACGACTCCTTCTAGGGATTCAGAAAAGGCATCTTCCCTTTCATTGTGGTCACAGTTAGAAAGATCTAGGAGTTTGGTTGTCTTGTTTTTTGTATTTTGGGACCACTGATGATCGAAAACAAGTTCCACTGAGGAGGAGTACTAATAGGAAAAATACCATTAGTACTAGTAACACTCTAAAAACTTAATGACTTAAGAATGAGAGTGAAATATAGGATGGTGTGTGCATGCGTGTGATGACAACAGTGATTAACAGAATAAAAGGGACTTGAAATAATAAACTCACGTGTGGCACTCCTGCAGCCCTGTTAAGACTAATCATTTACATAAGATCCTGTGCCTTCATTAAAACGCTCGTGCTCCACAGTACATGAAAAATATGCTCAAGTTTCCATGTACTTCAAAGACTTCTGATCATCTAAGCTTTTGGGAAATACACATTTTACCAGTTATTCTGAATTCTGGCTGCACATCAGAATCATCTGAAGAAACTTGAAGGCCAAAGAAATTCCAGTGTCCGTTATATCAGAGAGAAACTATTATATACAGGTAGGATGGATAAACAATGTCTTACTGCATAGCACAGGGAACTTCATTCAATACCCTGTGACAAACTATAATGGAAAAGAATATAAAAATAAATAAATCGGTTGTCTTTAATTGCCCCCCCCAACCCCCGCCAAAAATCTATGTGGGATTCCAATATGTAGAGAGGTAAGGCTGAGCATCAGCATCTTCGATCAATAAATGAGTAAATCCAGACAAGGGCTAAATGGTATGTCTTTCACAATAGTTTTTAAGAAACCTCGTTAACCCATTTGCTAATTGTCCTTCCCTCCTGAGTAAACTGCTATTGTTCTGCCTCTAACCATAAAACAGAGATTATCAGTGTAATACAGGAAGTTCCTGCCTGATGACGACCTGACCCACATAGGAAGCCATGCCACAGACAGGTGTGTCTACAGTGGTTCCTCTTCCCTCCCAACTGCCTCTGGAGTTCCCCCAGCCCCACCCCCAGGGAGGCTGCTCAGCTTCACTTTCTGGAGCTCCGCCCGGAGCCCTTATTCTCAGCAGAGGCTGGACTTAACAGAAGCGTATTGGTGAAGAAGTTAGAGGGCACGAAGACCCACTCCACTTCCAGCTTGCCCTCTCTTCCCCTCTCCCACCCAGAAGGGTCTGTCTGTCTCCATATGCTCAGACCCCAGACCTCCTTTCTCCAGCTCAAGAATGAACCCACAGCTGGCAGCTTGGAGTCTGGGGAGCCTCTTTTCCCCAGGTGAGGTGGGTGAGCCCCACGATGGCTGTCGTCAGGGCTGCCCGTATGCCCCTCGAAAAAGGCAAGTGGGACACTGCTTATCCCCAAAGTAACCTTACTACCCTGGTGGGTCAGACGGTAAAGAATCCGCCTGCCAATGCAGGAGACACAGGAGACGTGGGTTCGATCCCTGAGTTGGGAAGATCCCTTGGAGAAGAAGTGGCAACCCACTCTGGTATTCTTGCCTGGGAAATCCCATGGACAGAGCTGCCTGGTGGGCTACAGTCCTTGGGGTCACAAAGAGTTGGCTATGACTGAGCAACTGTGACTTTGACTTGCAGCCTTACTACTAGTGATAGGGTCTACTTTTGTGCATGAACTGTCAATTAACTATAGTCTGGAGAAAGGACTCGACTTCCAAGCAGCTGACTTCTTCATGAAATCTTGGAACTCTGAACTAGTAGACACCTTGAGTCTGCTAAGTTCTTCACCAAGATCATGGAAAGTCCTTCCATGACATACTGCAATGTCCTCCTAACACCCCTAGGAGTCTGATCACCAGAACAGGCACAAAACCTACTTGACAGCTGTAGGAACTGAGGTGGATGGGTCGACAAGATTCTTGAATGAATTCTGTAACTGCTCTGGAGGGAGCAGTGTCCTAAGCCCAAAGATGTCATCTTTCTCCCGAGTTAACTTTTTGCCCACAGTGTTGTTTAAACTCTTGGTCATCACAGTCAAGTCTGTGCACAAAGTGGCCCTTAAGCAGAACGGGAGCACACTTAAGAACCAAGCTGATTTATTTATTCACTCCTTGGTACAAACATACTCCAAAGAAGCCACTGGAAACTGAAGTCTTTCCAATAAAACAAAATTTTCAACAGTTTCCAAGCATCTTGAGGTTATTAGTATTTTAACTCTTGATCCTTTAAGCAAAACACAATTGTAAAACATACATGATAGCATGGTGGCATAAAGATGGCTTTATCGTCTGAAATTCACTCAGCTGTTCAAAGTCCTAGAGTGGGCAGTGATTCTCTTTGCATCTTTAGGAAGCACCCTGCAAGCTACACTATGAAAGCATTGCTAGCCAAGCCTCAGGATGGTGTCAACAGTTACAACATGGAGATGCCAACAACTGAAATCTATCAATAGGAGGATCGGGAAAGTTTAACCAGAAAGCTAAACTGCAGGCTCTAAAAATCAATTGCACCTTGTAGGGTTGAGACAAGAGCTTAGAAAGGGCTAATATTTCCTTTATCACCAAGGAATTCTCTCTAGTTGTTCTACTTTGTATTACTTGCCACAAGCCAATCAAATCGATGCTGACAATCACCAAGATTTCTGCCTGAAGGAAAGGTGAATGAATCAGCCAGACAGTATGTAGTATATAGGTCTTTGTTCTCATGAGAACCTGTGGTTTCTGACTGGGTGAAAAGCATCTGAAAATCACTGATGAACACAAGCAAAGCTATCTTCTCAATGAATTTACCCTCAACTGTCATAAACCCATCCTCATAAAAGACCACAGTAAGACAGTTTAAAAAAATGTATCTCTAACTTTTGTAGTCTAGCAACTTCCCCTAGGAAGTTTTGATCACACTTCCCGTAAGGCATTATCCGGACAAGCACATCTGACAGAAATATAATACAAGCCACATGTGTAATTTTATGTTTTCTAGTTGATACAGAAACTAAAATTAGTTTAATATATTATATTTAAGCCAATATGCCCAAACTATTTTTCAACATATAATCAACTTATAGTTATTGAGATGCTACTTTTTTTTTTTTATATATACCAAGTCCCTGAAATGTACTGTCTAGTTTCCAGTTCAAATCACTCAGTAAATTTTCACTGGAAAAACTTGATCTGTCTTCAAAGTTCACAGAATTTATAGCTGAAAAGGTAAATTTGCATACCCAATGCTGTTCCAAACAGCTTTTAAAAGATTTTTAATAGATTTTAAAAGATTTTTAATTTTAAATGTACTGAACCCAGTACATTTAAAAATTCAAATTAATTAAAACTGAATAGGTTAAGAATTCAGTTTCTCTACTGCAAAAGCTGCCTGCAGTGCTCACAGCCTCATGGAGCTGCTGGTGACCATACAGCACATAGAGGGCTAGACCCCAGGGCAATGAGCACAGACAGGGCTGAGCGGAGGCGGAGGCAGGATGCGATTGCACATCCTTTCAGAAGCATCCTCAACTCTGGATGGGCAATGACTACAGATGATTGTGTTCCTCTCCCTTCATTTCTCCACTTGCAAGAGGCAGTCATCAGAGTTCTCCAGACTGACAGCCATCTATAGAGAAGGATGAAGGGTCTTGAAGTCCTTCCTGCTTCTGTACTCAAGAGACCATGCGCTCCCAGCACTCAGCAAAAATACAGAGGAGTTTCCATCAGGTCAAGTCTTTTGCCGCCTTCTTCTCTATCAATATGTCTCTGTCTTTCTCTTTCTCCCTTTGATTAACCAACCAACTTCCCTGGGGGCTGAAAAACGAGTTCTCACAGGAAGGCACACTGCAGAGTTTCAGCTCTCCTCCCCAACACAAATTGTCACTGTGCATTGCAAACCTTCCTCATGTGGGTCATTCCTGAACTTGGCTACAATCCTTAAGATAGGCCCAGAAATATAAGCCAGCTCTGGGGCACATGGTTTAATACTGATTATTTCTACCATCCAGAATTCTGTCCCATAAAAACAGAGGTTTAAACTTCTCAAAAGATACTTTGCCTTCATCAGAGGAAAGACATTTCTAATTAGGAAAAAAACAGAATTGAAGCAGAAGGAAAGCTCCATATGGAGTAAAAGACACGATTCAACACCCCTTGAGAGCAAGTCTGGGTTGGACCCATCCTCACATGCCTGACCTGACTCCACACAGCAGGTACAACAGATGTTGAAAAGGAACACAGGCTCCCTAGGCTATGACTGATGTTCCATCTGAAGGGCCTTCTTAAAAGGAAGAATGTTTCATAAGGACCTTTGATAAGACATATCCCCCCGCCCAACCAGATTCAGCCTCTTTCTAAGACTAATCTTACTATTTTAATGCAACTTGCCTTTATTCTTTCAACAACGTTAACCATCCTTATTATCTCCTTTCCCCTACTCAGAAGACGAAAAAACACCATAAGTAGAACCCTGAACAAATACTCCATATTCCACACTGATTACTCCCTCTAAAACCACAAAAACTATAAAAATAGGGGAGGTGCAGGCTCAAGCCTCAGTTTCCTCCACTACAAAATGGAGACAACCGTGCTCACTGGTTGATGAGGTTCTAAGTTAATCGCTATAGTTGAAATAGGCAACTATGGGTAAAGAAAATGCGGTACTTAGATAAAATGGACTATTACTCAGCCGTTGAAAGGAATGAAGTCATGACATTTGCAGCAACGTAGACGGATCTAGAGATTATCACACTAAGTGACGTAAGTCAGAAAGAGAAAGACAAGCACCATTTGATACCACTTACTAAAATATGACACAAATGAATTTACCTAAGAAACAGACTCAGACTCAAGAGAATGAAGGCATGGTTACGGGGGAAAGGGTGTGGGGGAGGGACAGAATGGGAGTTTGGGCTGGACATGTACACACTGCTATATTTAAAAGAGATGACCAAGAAGGACCTGCTGTATAGCAGAGGGAACTCTGCTCAATATTCTGTAATAACCTAAGTGGGAAAAGAATTTGAAAAAGAACAGATATGTGTTTATGTGTAACTGAATCACTTTGCTATACACCTGAAACCAACACAACATTATTAACCAACTAAATTCGAAAATAAAATTAAAATTAAAAAAAAAAAAAGATGAGAAAACAAAATTTTTTAACCCAGAAAAAGTACAAAAAGTGGGGAGGTGCAGACTTGGATCTCCGTTTCTTCAGCTATATAATGGAGACAACTCTACTCACTGATTGGTGAGGTTCTGAGTCAATCGACTGAATTAAAATAGGTAAAAAGGCTATGCCAACCTTATTATTTTTATGCAGTGGTTTTCAGAGCTTTCAGACCAAGGTCAAAGACTCAAGCTGATTGGCTTGCCCATTCCTTTCAGGCAGAGCTAAAATAATTCATATGCATTGTCTCACTGTATGATACCCTTTTCACGTACAAACATTAAGCACTAGATGGTTGGGAAGAGAAGGACAGGCAGAATTTTCCTCTGTTCAGACTAGAAAACTACATCAGTCTGATGTCAAGAAGCTGGCTTTGAGTGTGATTCATCAGATTACAGGACACACTTTGACAAGCTGGAAATCTCTCCCTGGCTCTGAGTATCCTAAGACCTAAACAAAAAATCCCACTCTGTTCAAACCACCGTCGATACACACTTTCTAGTTCAATAAGGGTGTTTAGAAAAATTCTTACAGCTGACTGTGGGTACTTTGGCCACCTAACGTGAAGCGTCAGCTCAATGGAAAAGAGCCTGATTCTGGGAAAGACTGAAGGCAAAAGGAAAAGGGTGCGGCAGAGCATGAGATGGCTGGATGGCATCATCAACTCAACGGATAGAAGTTGGAGCAGACTCTGGGAGACAGTGGAAGACAAAGGGGCCTGGTGCGATGCAGTCCATGGGTTAGGGCTCTTGGGGTTGTTCCAAAGAACTGGACACAGTTTAGCGACTGAACAAGATTTTTAACTCCATCGTTCCAGCTCGGTGCTTTCAGCATTTCCTCCCCCATCCAGGGTTCAGCTGGATGGTCCCCTTTGGAACTTCCTGTCCTGCCCTGTCCCAGCCAAGTCTCTTCCACCCACATTTGCCTGACGCCCTCAGCAGACCTTGCCCTTGACTTTGAATCTGGGTCTCCTCCTTTCCAATTCCCTGTTTTGAGGTCAAGCATTTGCTAGAGCTTCAACTTCCATTTTTCTGTGTCCACATCCACAGTTGGGAGGTCCATCTCACCTTCACGTGTCTCTCAGTTCCCCAAAACATACGGGGGCCCCAGGACCACCCTCTCACCCGGAAGGCAAGGTTGTCATTGGCAGCAAACAGCCTGAGCAGGGGACACTGCCCCTCCTGTACCCAGAGCGGCACCTCTGGGCTCACAACAACTCTCGTTACATATTTACTGAATGAATGAATGAGCCTCATTAGACAGTCTCACGCAGCACACTTCTTGATGCCAATACAAACTCATCTTTTGTCCTGTGTTTTCCCCTGGGGCCATCCAGTGACTTTCGGACACAGTTTTAAGTTCAACTCTCTACTCAAAAGTCTCGCTAGAAGCTGCCAACGCTGCCCTTCTCCTGCTACTTCTCTGTGGGAGACACACTCACTGCCCTCTTATCCAGTTAATGTAACTTGTTCTTAGGCCTGCCTCTAGGCCATTCCACGTTCCTGCAACACCTTTCCCACAGAGATCCTATCTCAACTCTGCAGCTGAGAGAGAGAGAGAGAGAGAGACTTGATAATGTAGCTCAGATGGTAAAGAATCTGCCTGAATGCAGGAGACCCAGGTTCAGTCCTTGAGTCAGGAAGATCCCCTGGAGAAGGGAATGGCAACCCAGTCCAGTATTCTTGCCTAGAGAATTCCATGGACAGAGGAGCCTGGCGGGCTACAGTCTGTGGGTAGCAAAGAGTCAGACACGACTAAGTTACTATCACTATACTTATTCCAATGATGCCACCATTCCTTAGGAACACCCTAAATACACCTCTTTGGGAGTTTCAGAAGCAACAGGTAACAGTTTCATACTATGTCTTGGATCTGACCAAGAACCGTTTTAAGTATAACTTGGAAGCCTTATTCATTGAACTTGATGCCAAATGATTTCACAATGTCCAAAACTCAGCTCTCACCACAAGGACCAAAGTTGCTCACTACTCTATAACTGTGTAAGGTTTCTCTTCCAGCTAGACTGCAAGAGCGGGGCCACAGTCTTTGTTTCTGCTGTTGACTGCATTCACCTGATACACTGTAGACACACAGCTAGTAACTGGTAAGTGAATGAACACATGATCTGAAGACCTTCCTGAGAGATTTTTCTTTGCTTCATCAAGTACATGTCTGGCATTGCTGCTGCTGCTAAGTCACTTCAGTTGTGTCCGACTTTGTGCGACCCCAAAGATGGCAGCCCACCAGGCTCCCCCGTCCCTGGGATTCCCCAGGCAAGAACCTACTGGAGTAGGTTGCCATTTCCTTCTCCAATGCATGAAAGTGAAAAGTGAAAGTGAAGTCGCTCAATAGTGTCCTACCCTTAGCATGGACTGCAGCCTACCAGGCTCCTCCATTGTTGAGAATATGGACATGAGTAAGAAAAAAAAAAAATTCTATCATCCTTAAGGAGCTTAACACCTAAAGGGGGAAAAATAATTTAAAAGAAAAGGAATAGAAAGTATTGTTTACTATAATATCAAATCTTATGTAACACACACATACATCATTTCACTTAAATGTCCCACCAATCAAATAAGCATGGTATTTAAATTCTTATTTTAGAGACTAAACATTAGGATTCAGCAACGCTGCCTAACTTGCATAATGTTAATCAGTTACAAGCCGGTCTTTGAACCCAGGGCCTAAGGACAGCAAAACCTAGGTCCTTTTTTCCTTGACACCCAGGATTGGTGTAAAACTCAAGGAAATGTACTGTCTTGTAAGTGACTACTTTTGAAATTGTTTTGAAAGAGACACATTGACATGGATAACTGGATGCTGATATGGGGCCTAACCTTTCCTAGCCTTACCCCACCCTTACTACTCCAGAAACCATGTTAGGTGACCCACCAACTCTGATCTAAGAAGTTCTCCAAAGACCATCTCCCTTAGCCCTGGCTCACATGGGTATTATGAAGACTGAGGCTTTTCCAATCTGAGGTCAACCACCCCGGATCTGTGCACTAATGCTGCAGTGAAGAGTTTTTAGTAGAAGTTCCAATGTGAATGTTGCTGGGTCTACAAATGCCTACAGATGGGGATTTCCCTGGTGGTCCAGTGGCTAAGATTCTGCACTCCTAATGCAGGGGACCCGGCTTCCGTCCCTGGTTGGGAATTAGATTCCACATGCTGCAACTAAGGCCTGGCATAGCCAAACAAGTAATTTTTTAGAATGCCTACAGAGGGGCAGGTGGAGTACACACCAGATAAACACTGGTACACAGGAGCTGGAAGGAAGGAGGAGGCTCAGAAGCAGGAACTGGTGTCACTAAAGGGGGCCACCTTCGGGACACGTGCCATAAAGTAGCAAGACATTTACTCGTTCTTACGAAGTAGAAGATGGAAAGTAAAGCCTTTCAAGTTTCATTTCAGTGACATTTGAAAAAAAAAAAAAAACCGGCTTCGTATGGCTTTCGTATAGTTATCACAAAAGACACTAAAATCTAAGGACCATGCTTTCCTTTCTCTTAGAATTCTTCATTCAGTTTAAAAAATATTTTTGAGTCTAGAGGGTGGTGGTGAAGAGCTTACAGCTTTGAAATACTCAGACTTGTTTTCAATCTTGGCTCGTGCATGACTCTGAACAAGTTTTTAAACTCCCCATTCCTCAGTTTCTTGAAAATGGGATAATGATACTGGTAATGAACCAGTGATAATGAAACACTGGTTCTATCTATTTCAAAAGGTTGTGAAGGAGTTAATACACTAGAACTCAGCACAGGGCCTAGTGCATAAACAGCTTAACAAATATCAGTGACAAAAACACATGTCTGTGTGGTGGTATAAATCTTCAGGACTGACAAATAGGCACAACTATAGAGATGGTTGTTTCTGAAATGGTTTGGTGGTTCCATTTGCGGTAAGCTCAAAATATTATTTAATTACATGGAGAATCATGTAATAAAAGATACAACAGTCATGTATTTCTGTTAAGACCTCACAGAAAAACTCAAAACATTTTGGCCAGCCAACCCAACAAAACTATTATCCATTAGCAGGTTTAAGTCACTTTTAAGTACCTTGCAAATCATCTGTTTTCAAGCAGGAAAAAAAAAAGGGGTGGGGGGAATGGAAATCAAAAGACTCAATTCCTGGGACTTCCCTGGTCGTCCAGTGGCTAAGACCTTCCCCTCCCAATGCAAGGAGCCCAGGTTTGATCCCTGGTCAGGGAACAGATCCCACGTGACACCACATGACACAATTAAAGACCTGGTGTAGCCAAATAAATAAAAAACAGAGAGAAAAAAAAGACTCAATTCCTATACGGATCTGCAATAAGACAGGCCACTGCTAGGTCTGCATGTCTCAGGAGGATCAGACATCCCATCTCTCTGGGTAGAGAGACCTCAAGGGACTTTCTGTAACACTGTTACCCATGCTCCGCCCAAAGAGAAACCATGCCTTTGCTTCTTTGGATGAACGTTTGAAAAGCTACAGTAGAACATCAAGAGGTCACTGAGAAGAGGTTCCCCACTGTTTGTCACAAGGATCAGTGCAGGGGGCTGCCTCTCAGCATCATTTGTACCGGTTACTGGATCAACTCTTCCTGGAACCAAGATTTCGGGAAGAAATACCAATAACCTCAGATATGCAGACAACACCACCCTTACGGCAGAAAGTGAAGAGGAATTAAACAGCCTCTTGATGAAGGTGAAAGAGGAGAGTGAAAAAGTTGGCTTAAAACCCAACATTCAGAAAACTAAGATCATGGCATCTGGTCCCATTACTTCATGGCAAATAGATGTGGAAACAATGAAAACAGTGAGAGACTTTATTTTGGGGGGCTCCAAAATCACTGCAGATGGTGACTGCAGCCACGAAATTAAAAGACACTTGCTCCTTGGAAAAAAAGCTATGACAAACCTAGACAGCATATTAAAAAGCAGAGACATTACTTTGCCAACAAAGGTCCATCTAGTCAAAGCTACGGTTTTTTCAGCAGTCATGTATGGATGTGAGAGTTGGACTATAAAGAAAACTGAGCACCAAAGAACTGATGCTTTTGAACTGTGGTGTTGGAGAAGACTCTTGAGAATCCTGTGGACAGCAAGGAGATCAAAGCAGTCAATCCTAAAGGAAATCAGTCCTGAATATTCATTGGAAGGACTGATGCTGAAACTGAAGCTCCAATACTTTGGCCACCTGATGTGAAGAGCTGACTCTTTGGAAAAGACCCTGATGCTGGGAAAGATTGAAAGCAGGAGGAGAAGGGGACAACAGAGGATGAGATGGTTGGATGGCATCACTGACTCAATGGACATGAGTTTGANACTTTATTTTGGGGGGCTCCAAAATCACTGCAGATGGTGACTGCAGCCACGAAATTAAAAGACACTTGCTCCTTGGAAAAAAAGCTATGACAAACCTAGACAGCATATTAAAAAGCAGAGACATTACTTTGCCAACAAAGGTCCATCTAGTCAAAGCTACGGTTTTTTCAGCAGTCATGTATGGATGTGAGAGTTGGACTATAAAGAAAACTGAGCACCAAAGAACTGATGCTTTTGAACTATGGTGTTGGAGAAGACTCTTGAGAATCCTGTGGACAGCAAGGAGATCAAAGCAGTCAATCCTAAAGGAAATCAGTTCTGAATATTCATTGGAAGGACTGATGCTGAAACTGAAGCTCCAATACTTTGGCCACCTGATGTGAAGAGCTGACTCTTTGGAAAAGACCCTGATGCTGGGAAAGATTGAAAGCAGGAGGAGAAGGGGACAACAGAGGATGAGATGGTTGGATGGCATCACCGACTCAATGGACATGAGCTTGAGCAAACCCTGGGAGACAGTGAAGAGAGGGACCATGTGCTACAGTCCATGGGTCGCAAAGAGTCGGGCACGACTGAATGACTAAACAACTTCAGGATCATGGAGCTTGGGGCTGGTGGTAATAATGAACACACTTCATTCTCTGCATGGAGGTAACTGGTTCTTGCTAATGACACTTCTTTCCCACTTGGTTACACAAACGTTCAGGGGCAGCATAGCCCAGTATGAATTGTCAGGAGGAGAATCTGATGTACTTAATCAGCAGCTGCTCGCTATCCATTCACCTGTCACAGACACCTTTTCTGTAGCCTCTGAAATTAAACAGAAGGTAAAGAATGGAAACAAAGTGATGTGCCAGGGAGCATGGTGCAGGAAGAAGGGCTAAAGGAAAATAAAGTGAACGTGAAAGTGGCCCAGTCGCACCCAACTCTTTGCCACTCCATGGACTATGCAGTCCATGGAATTCTCCAGGCCAGAATACTCAGTGGGTAGCCGTTCCCTTCTCCAGGGGGATCTTCCCAACCCAGGGATTGAACTCAGGTCTCTTGCATTGCAGGCAGATTCTTTACCAGCTGAGCCACAAGAGAAGCCCAAAGAAAAATAAAGAAGTCTGTCAAATTTATTCAGCACCTTCTATGTGCCAAATACCGAAGACATTGAGGCATTTCTCTTTCAGAAATAAAGACACCAAGTCTCACAGAGCTAAACTGGTTTTCCCAACATCACACAAGCGGGGCTAGAATTTGAATGAAGGTAGGTCAGATTTTAAAGCTAAGCTTTTACATTTTTCTCCCCCAAAGCGAGGAGGAAGGATCTTTGGCAAAACAACAAGTGGTACCATAGACTCAGGGAAGATAGTTTAAAAGAAAAAGAAGAAAGGTTTTTAAAGTTTCAGTGTTTCCCAAGGTGACTGCAAATCTGGAGTTGGGTAATTTAAACAGAAAAAAGCATATTCCGACAAGGGAGATAATGTATTTAGGCCGAGCGTCAGGTGTGCTAAGAGCAAGGGCTGCCTTTGCAGTGCATGCATGCTCAGTCACAGTTGTATTGACTCTTCGCGATCCCATGGACTGTAGCCCACCAGACTCCTCTGTGCACAGGATTTCCCACCTGGCCAGGCTGAAGGTGAGGACTGCAAGGCTAAAGGATCTCTCTTTACCTAGGGTGACCCTCATTGTCACTGTCTTGGAAGACGGACCATGGTTTACTGGGGTTGAGTTGATTCCTGGGATGTTGAGATTTCAAGGCTAAAACCAGGAAAGTCCCAAAGAAACCAGGACAAATGGACCCCTCAACTGCCTTGAGTAGGGCCACATTCTCAACTGAGCTAATGGACCCACAGAGATAAAATGCATTTAGCTGGATGTTTTGGCTGGTGTGACACTAGCTAAGCGGTAGTTAACATTTCCAGTCTTTACGAAAAGAAGCAGAATGAAGATTAATGACTGTAAAGAGCATCAAGCCCTGGGGGCGGAAGGCATTCTCAAAGTAGGAAGTGTTAAGTCCATAAAAGAAACAATATGAGAATGCAGTGGGGCTTTTTCATACCTAACAAGTATGACTAAACCTCTAAACACTTCCTGTTCCGTCCCATGTTTCTCTGAAATTTGCTTTTCCTAATTGGCCAAGAAGATAGGGAAAAAGGAAAAACAAAACAAAAAACTGTTCCCTCTTCTCTTAAGACCAGTGGGGAATTTCAAAACCTCCGAAGACTTCTAAAGTTTAGCCAGCTCTTGCTGTCAGATATAAACATTATGGAGAAACAAATAGCCCTCCTTTTTCTCCATAAACATCCTAAATTCTTTATACATATAATTGTGGGCAAGTAGAAAACCATCTGATTAGAAGCGATAAATACATGCACTTAAGTAGCACCTGTGTACTCAAGCATTTAGTTGTATTTTCAAGGAAAAAAAAAAATTCTCTTGTTTTTAAGTACTCTGATAGGAGCAGAGAATACAATACTGATAAGGAGACTATATTTTCATTTCATTTATCAATCACCTGAAGATCAAAAATGGGTTTGGGGACTTAATCCTGATACTTGCTGAGACACAGGAAGAGAGCTGTGTGCTGTCACGTCAGTCGTGTCTGACTCTGGGCAGCCCTATGGACTGGAGCCCACCAGGCTCTCCTGTCCATGGGATTCTCCAGGCAAGAGTACTAGAGTGGGTTGCCATGCCCTCCCCCAAACTTCACATTTATTTAATTTTTCCTGAGCAGGACTTTCTAATCACAAACAGCAATACCCCAAAGGGAGCTTCGCTTTCTCCTTTTCTGGGTCACCAAGTACATGGGAGGTACTCAGCCTAGAATGGAGTGGTAAGGATGTGAGTCAAGGAGGGGCTTACACCAGGGGGAGGGGGCATGTCAACGGGTTTCCCTCCTCACAAGAATGGCTTAACGCTGCCCACTACTCATATTTGAGAAAGGCGTCCTCCCATCCTCTAGTCTCCTGGAAGCATGTTTCAAATATACAGTCATCTAGAAAAGGGCAAGTGTAGCCCACTTGAGAAAGGCTTCCTCTCCATCCACTTCCTCTCTAATGCATTGACTGACATGCCTTCCAAAGCAAAAGGGGGAAATGGAACCAAGTCTGCTAATCCCACCAACTTCCTGAGAGGAAAGAGCTGCACCTGCAGGATGAAGTCCAGGGGACTTGACATGAAGAACACTGTCAGATGTCCACCCAGGCCCACGGCCAGTCCAGGTACTGACGCCACCTCACCGAAAAGTCCATAGTCAATGAGCTCAGCTCCCCACCTGGGCTGTGATGGCCCCTCAGTCCCCAGAACTCCTGGCCTTGCCTGCCTGAAGGCCTCCTGGGCACTCCCAGGGGCCTTGGTGACTTGCACCTTTGTACACAGTACAACTGGCCTCGTTGAGTTGAGCAATTCCAGACCAGGAGCCTTGTTGGACTTGCCCTGTTTATACAAGACTTGTTGGGCAGGTTGGGCTGCTTTCCTACCGCTTTCCCTTCCAGACGCCTCCCAAGTGCCAAGGTATCAGGAAGCAAGAGAGGGATAGGGTTTTCTCACCACAATCCCGGAGGCCTACACAGGCAAGTGTGGGCCACAGACTTGGCCACAGGCCTGCTGCGGGTCTCTTAGAGAGTGCAGTATGTTTTCAAGGATGGTACTCCGGGAGATGGTGATGAACAGGGAGGCCTGGCGTGCTGCGATTCATGGGGTCGCAAAGAGTCGGACACGACTGAGCGACTGAACCGAACTGAAAGGGAAAAACTGTCAAAAGTAAGGTCAGAGTCAAGTGCACCATTTCTGTCATTACTTTGGTTTCTTTCCAGAGAGAGTGAAATGCTGCCCTCCTCCCCGCCCCAGCAGCAAGTCCTGTGGTTGCATCAACACTAATTTTTAGTTGCACAGAAAAATCCCCCATGGGACAAAAATGTTCATGAATTCCCCTCTCTACTTTTCAGATCTAGACAAAGTGGGAGAGAGGAATTAAATGCCTCTGTGAATCAGCAAAAAAAAAAAAAAAAAAAAATCATAGGGATAGAGCCCTGGACAGCCAGTCTTCCTGGCTTGACCCTCACATCCAGCAAAACACAAGGAAAATGGATACCTTTCACTAAAAAGAAAGAGATGACCTTCAACTTCAGGTGTATAAGGTACCAAAAATTGTTAAAAGACATCAGTTACTTTGTGGAGAGGAAAACCAATGAAACAGTAGCCCAGGGCACAGTTCTTTTCAGAGTTCAAAACGGTATCTAACCAAGGTCAAGACTGAATGAACCAAGCCACTGTATCTAACCCATGGTATGAGTCAGTCCTACGAAGACTGCCTCAAGGTTAAGGAGAAACTCCTCAAACTGGAAGCAATCTCACCAAATAGAAATGGAAACTAACTACTCCTGTCACACCTCCTTTTCATTCATAGTAAAGATTTCTACAGAGCAACCCTCTTAGATCCTGGGAGAGTCTATTGTTTTAGGCATGAGCCCATACCTACCACTCTGCAACTCAACCCTCACCTGTTCCAAGATGGCAGAAAGTATACGGTTAAAAGCACAAAGCCTTTGAACAGGTCTTTTGATCCTAATGCTCCCACCCACAGGAGTACACCCAGAGATCAGATAAAACCTGGAAAACATGGGCAAAGTTCAACCAACAGCTGCCCCTTCTAGGCCACGAACTGGCACACCTGGCTATTTGGCAGCTGTTCCTTCCTTTAGCAGATCTTACCTGCCTGAGCAGGAAACAGAGATAAGGCTGAAGCTGGTTCATGTTGATTACTATGGTTTCTCACCCTAAAGCAGAGCTCCATTTAGAAACTGAACCTTCAACTGCTGCCAATCAGTTCCATGGAATGTCACAGAGTAAAAAAAAAAAAAAAAAAGAGAGAGAGAGATAACATACGCCAAGTGTTTTGTAAACTACAAAGCTCTACACACTATACTACCTACAGTTATTTTGATATTAAACGATGCTAAAAGTAGCATATCTAATTGTAAATAAACATCAATAACGACTATGGAACAACAATAAGGCTCATGACCTGAAGAGGTCAGGAGCAGGTATTGGTTACTACATAAAAAGGCTCCACTGAAAATAAATCTTTTAAAGTGGTTCGAATGTTTAACAAACAATAAATAAGTTTAAATGATTTCCTTCCAGTATAAGTGCCTATGATCCAGTTTCAACAGTAAAACCAGTGTCATAATCGCAAGTTGGAAGAGCAATCTCTAAGAAGCCTCAAGACCAGCTCTATCTTCTTTATCACCACAAACTACAGGAAACCAATTTTCTAAGATGTAGACTGTCATCTTGTGAGACTCACCGGTGCTTGCTAGCATACAATCCATCCTAAGTTTGCTTCTGTGTTGAGCAAAC